>JABJVR010000033.1:6504047-6538220 GCA_025773905.1 Chitala chitala | reverse complement strand
TAGTACAACAGTACCAATAACAGCGTGATCAACCCCACAGACACAATACTACAGCAGTTCCAACAACAGGGTGATAAACTGCACAGACACTATAGTTGGGTTCAAAAACAAGGTGATCATCCCCACAGACACTGTAGTACAACAGTACCAATAACAGCGTGATCAACCCCACAGACACAATACTACAGCAGTTCCAACAACAGGGTGATAAGCTGCACAGACACTATAGTTGGGTTCAAAAACAAGGTGATCATCCCCACAGACACTGTAGTACAACAGTTCCAATAACAGCGTGATCAACCCCACAGACACAATACTACAGCAGTTCCAAGAACAGGGTGATAAACTGCACAGACACTATAGTTGGGTTCAAATAATGAGGTAATCATCCCCACAGACACAACAGTACAGCAGTTACAATAACAAGGTGATCATCCCTACAGACACTAAAGTACAGTAGTTCCAATAACAAGGTGATCAACGCCACAGACAGTATAGCTGGGTTCAAATAACATGGTGATCATCCCCACAGATACTATACTACACTACTTCAGATAACAAGGCAATCAATCCCACATACTTTATGGTAGAAAACAACTGTTATGAGTAATCATCCCTCAAGGAGTACGGTACAGAACACCAGATAAAAAGGTTATCAGTTAGGCGCCCCTTTTCTGTACAGTAATCCGCCCCACCTAAGGAGTTCCTGGTGTCAGCACATTGCTTGGCGGACGAGGAGCGTCAGGGAGAAAGAGCGATAAAACTATCCACCAGAATAAACGCATCAACATTTTTCGAGCGGTGTGCTGGCGGGTAGCGGACAAGCAGGGAGCCGCTGCCGCGGAAGCGGGACACTCATCGCTGGGACTCGGCTTCGTGGTGGCTCCTAATTTCCTGAAGGTTATAGCTCAGGTAACATCAGCATCCCGGGGCAGCATACAGCACAATAATTTCCACCTATGCCAAGAGGTATAATTGCACTCATACAGACACACTCAAGTGGATTCAGGCTCATATATGCACTCTTTTGATCCCTCTCTTAAGCACACACGCGCAGGCATACACACGCGCACGCACACGCACAGACCCAGACACGTACGCACACACACCCGGTGACATAAATTAACACAGAGTGACGGGCGTCTCTTCTTTCACCCAGTAATCATTTTGTATTGCTGATTAATTTCACTGTGCATCTGTTGGTTATATCCTGCTCTTTGCACACACTTTTGTGCACAACAGCAGGTGTTGTGTTAGTGGCTTTGAGAGGAACACAGAGCAGCTTTTACAGATTTTATATAATAATTGCATGTCAAACTGCGTGTTAAGTGACAGTACAACAAGGGACACGTCTGGCATGCTGTGATACTAATTGCATGGAATATTGAAGCCTGACAGTCAGAAATTTTGCCCTCATATTAAAATAATTCATAATACGTGTTTACAATATTATACATGATGTTTACAAGCCATGTGTCGTTACCGAACGGGTATTTATTTTTTTTTTTTACTTATGAATGTTATTTTTGAGGTGGTTATTTCGTTTTTCAAACAGTTGCACGTCATTTTGCATAAAAAAATATTTACCGCGCATTCTCACTTTAATTAAAAGGTAAGAGAGGGAAAACCGACAGTTGAAGCGAGAGAAGATTATGATGTTAAAACTCCAGGTGGGGCATGTCAGAAGATAAGTTCAGTTATGTGTGGAAACATCTCAAGACGCTGTTCAAATGACATCGTGTCAAAGGTTTTTACTACATCCACATTGTAACCGCAGCGGAACGTTTTCATTCTATGTTATGTTTAAATACAGATGTACAACAAGGCTTTTCTCTGTGAATTAAAGAATAAATACTGTCGTATAAAATAAACGCGCTGTCTCTTTTTACAGTATTAACCAACAATTGAAATTAATGTCCTGATGAGACACACACATTAGCATGCGCTGCAGAGCGAAATTGCCTTAGTCTTTGGCCAGCATTCAGATTATAACGATTACAGCTCAGACAGGCATGAAACGCACTTCACTTTCACCTATGTCACAGATCCAACGCAGTGAGACTTGGGTGTAAGTGATGTGTTCGTGGCACCCCAGTGGACTGACAAAGACCTCAATTAACGGACTTCTCATTGTCAATACAGGGCATGGGCAAGATAAAGAAACATACAGACCGGCTCATACAAACCACAAGTTATATCCACTCTGTCGAGTTTGCTGTAGACGCTCCGTTGAGACTGAAGCGGTCGTGCAGAAGCAGCCCGTTTTTATTCTGCTTTAAACGCGATAGGATTCTGTCATAACGAGCGGAAGCTCCATAATGCGCTGGACGTTAAGTCCAGTGCCATTCTGGACGTAATCACAATAACGAAAGAACGACAGACACACTGTCCATTCCTAGCCTGAAAAAAAAAGTTAAAATGTGTACAACGTACAAAACTATAAATAATACAGAAATATTTAACTACAAAGTGAATTTTGAAATATAAAAACCAATTTGGAAGCTTGAATAACATTTACATTATCAGGTCTATGCTTTACCTGTTATAAAACGTGTCATATTAGGTGGCTATTAATACTGTTTTACCTGTACATAATTTCATCACTACAGTAGTGTTTCATTAAAGTAGCATAAAACACAACATATTTTTTTACAAATTCACAAAATTATTTATTCTAATTTTAATTGTTTTCTTATTTATTTTGTGCAAGATAAAATAATATTAATAATAATATAGTGTCATACACAGTGTGTGCAGCAAGATAGCATTTTCTGAAACGTATTCAACTAACACTGCACTTCTCATGCACATAAATAATTCATTTGAAACTGCATTTTAATCTAATTTCAACAACTTACAAATCATGTTGTATTGTATTATTCAAATATTTAATAATACATGTATGAAAAGTGATATTGCGCTGTACATATAACAATTTGTTCCATAATATCTTCAGCAAAAGAGCGTTCAACTGCATACAAAACAGAGTGAATTCTTGTACGATCTTGTTCTGTCTCTTCATGCAGACGACTGAACACTGAACATGCCAGAGGAAATAATGTTAGATTGTGCAAAACGATGCAATATACAAATATAAACGCATGTTTATAAGGACAGTTTTCTTCAAAATATTAACATTATCACTAAGGACTATTTCTACTCGTGTTGGGAATTTAGTGATAGATATATATGAAAGCTGCAGCTGAAATGGGGCTTGTTTTTTTCATTAGGATAAAATGTGTCCGTATTAATTGAACTGAGGCACTCGACTGCAGTGAGAGGATTCACAGGGTTGTAAGGATGCTTACATACGTACACCCAGATATGCCTTTACTCAGCAGGCCTCAGACGCAGTTCATCCGATTATCTCATCTAACTCCAGCCAGATTTTCTGTGAAAGGAAAAACTCCGTTCTTCCGTTTTCTGCAGAAACAACGCAACACAATAAGCAAACAAAAACAAAAAAATGTCAAATAAAAAGCAAAAAAAAAAAAAAAGGTCAATTGACAATACAGAAACCATCATTGAAAACTGTGATGAGTTAAGGAAATAAAGCCAATTCATTTCAGCACCATCTAATCTTAACACACTGGAAACCATGCCAAAAACGCCCTTATATTCTTTTATAACTGTAATTTACATTCTAAAGATATAATGGCAAATTAGAATGTTTTTGTCATTATTTGTTTTATACATTGGCAGCACTTTTAACAGGCACACGAGGCAGGCTGATTTTGCATTGTTTGCTGTAAAGAAATGTTTTAAGAGCGTGCCACAAATCTGTCCATATGGATTGCAGGACAGCATGCCCAGTCTTTTTTTATTATTTTTATGACAGTTCTTATATAAACTGGTCTGGGTTCAATTTTATTTGCTGTAGAACAAATTCTGATGACTCCTTTCCCCTTCATTTGCCCTACGTAGAGTGTTTGAACAGTTCCTGTGTTCTTTAAATGCTGCACGCTCTGTGCGCTGGGAACATGGTGTTACACAGGAGAGACTGACGGGCATGTAACACAAGCCGTGCGACCAGGCCGCCACCACTGACACAGAGAACCACTTCAATCTCACACACAGGAAAGTTCCCAAGAAAAACTGATGGCAGAGAGTGAAAGCAGCATGCCTTTCTCTACTTTCTTAATTTCAACCAGCAATAGCATGTGTCCAGTGTGCTAAGACATCCAAAATTTAAGATATTGTGAAAATCAAAGGATAATGGCTGTATCATTACAACTGCTTTTAAGATGACTACTGAGAGAAGATAATTAAATGCATGTCTGTTAAAAATGCTAATAAATCTTAATTGGTTTGTTTCATAATAAAGGAAAGAAAAAAATAGCATCATGCTTACAATATATATTGACTGTATAACTTATGCATACATGTTCTGAATAGTTCAGTCATTGGGAAACAGTTTATCTGAAACATTCAGTTTTGATCAGTTATTGATGGAACAAAACATCACTATTCAAGATCCATTTGATTGATCAAACTGTTGTAATCTCTTTAGTTAGCATCACTTTAATGGCTATCACACCTGAATTAAAAAAAACCAGTTAATTACCAAAATATTTAATTCAATTTAGAGGGAAAAAATTGTTTAGTACACATAAGTATTAGTCCTCTAGTAACGTACAATATGTATGCATCCATAAGTTATAGCAATTACTGTAAACAAACAAAACCAAATTAACAAATATCTTCACTGTTATACATTTATTTTATTTCTCTATATTGAAATTAGGAGCAATAGCTTTTTATGGTTTTAAGATTTATAATTACATATTAATCATGTCATGAAAATGCATAGGCAGTGTAGTTCTGAGTGGAAGAAGAACCCAGACATTAACGAGAAAGATAATATTCCCAAACAATGGCTTACTGGAAGTAATACAAATAAAGCCGTGAGAAGGATGCACTCAATGCTGAAAGCCGAATTCAAAGCATGGTGAGCGATGAACCGGAGGTGACAGCCAAAGCGAGCTGCACAGAGTTCCAGCGCCCCCTGGTGTCGAAGGTGAAGTAAAAAAAAAAAAACGGTATCAGGACAGGTAGCTTTAAAATTTAAAAATCATTTTTAAAAATCGAATTAACTTGCAACCTTTTCCACAAACGTCTTTTTTTTCCCAATTCTCAGGAATAATCGTTTTAAAAATTAAAGAAGCTTGGAACACTGAATTGATTGTTCAAGACACTAGCTTAAAGTTTAAAGAGCGGATTCAGGGGTGGAATAAGAAAAGGTCATCTTATTACTTTATGAAACAGTAAACTAAGAAATAAGAAAATATTTTTGTCAACAAGAGAAGACAACAAATACACCAAAAAGACAACCGACACTCAAAATTCAAAACAGTGAAAGTGACTATCAAAACGGCTATGCGATTTAAATATTTAATAAATAATGCGTATTTTTTCAATTATTAAAACAAAAAGAAAAAACACTTTTTGCAATCTTGCACAAACTAATTTGGTACTTTGGGACGTAACACACCTGCCAGAATCCTGCTGACGAGTCAGGTTTTTTCTGTTGTTGTTGTGGATGTTTGTTGTGTTGGTTGAAGGAAAGCGAGAAAACCCAGAGCTGAAGGAAAACGCGCTCTGGAGATCCCGGGCTGCTGCCAATAACCGGCCAGGGCTAACATGTGAAAATGTTGACTGCAGCATGATTGATGGTAGTTATTTGTGGCTTTCTAACCCCCCCACCAACCACCCCCTCTTCCCTTCTTTTATCTGTACTCCATCTCTGTTGGGTTTTTTGTACCTCTGCTTCAGACATTTCCGAGTTCAGATCGTGCGAAGGATGATTAATATTGTGTGATATCAAGCAAGCGGCTTTGCGTGTCTTCAGTGACATTAGCAAATACATGCAGCGAAAGGCGAGACGTGTTGTCACCACAGCCAAAACGTTTGGCGAAATCGTGTTCTCATTAGAATCTACTCCGGACAGGGCACCACCGCCAACTGCTACTGTCCCTATTAAATCTGAGCAAAGTTCACCTCACTACTGCTGCCGGGATCCATCTCAATTCTCTACGTATGACGTCATGCTATCGAGAAGTGTGACTCCACCATCTCCTGGTGCAGTACAGAGAGGCTGGGTTAGAGAGCACAAGTTTTGTTTCAAAACTTGTAGGTAACAAATCACCCCCCAAACCCCCAACCCCTAAACACGCACAAGGGACAAATCAGTGCTCCCATAATACTGGTAGAGATATGTTCCTGCCGTCCATTCCCATCATACTAATGCAAAATAATATGTTTGGGTATTGTTAAAAACACTAAAAAACTGTTTTTATTACTACCACTGTGTGTCTCAAAAATACTTCACCTCATGTTTCTGTGCAAAAGCATGCATGTTGTTTCACAGCTGTGGCCTTGCCTTCCTCTTCATTATACAAAAACCAGTCGTCTTTCCCATATGTTTACTTTAGCTATTTAAAAGTTTAAAGAGCTGCCGGTGTATGTCATTTGCTCCCATGATTTAGTATTCTTTCCAGTGTACAAGTAAACAAGTGATATGACAGGCAGATTAACAGTTTGGTTCTGGTATAATGTATATAACTGCATATATAGCTGCGTGTCTGCAAAAACGTTTGTATATACATTTATAGGCATATACAAAGTCAGACACGCATACATGTCTTTGCACATTCTCAGTGAACATGAGCACGTGTATCCAGCTGCCCGCAGTTTCCCTCACCTTGCCAGCATGCCATCCATCATGATGTCACCACATACACACGGCCCTGGAGGACAGGGAGAGGAGATGGATTTGTCTCTGCTCTTTCACAGCCCACCCGGCCCTAGAAAAGACAAACATACATCATGACACGCAAAACAATAACAACAACAACAACAATGCCACAAACAAAGGTTTCCAGAATCTACATAGAAAAAAATGCTGTCAGAGGACAGGTCAGCAACATACCTTTGAATTGTCAAGAGCTACCTAGGAGTTTGTCAGGAGTGACATGTCCAACAATTCTTCAATAGGCCTGTACAACAGTGGGTTACTGAAGACACTGTGAACCCCCCTGTCCACCAATGGGCCATTGGACTCGGGGTTCTACAGTGCCTCTCTGACCCGAGTTCCGTGTGGGGTTATAGTGTTTCACGCCAATAAATGTGGTGGTTCAAATGGCAGTTTAGTCCAGGTCTTTAAAATAGAGATCATTCCTTCTAAATAATGTATAGTGAAACCACAGAGGACACTAAGCTAAAGGTGTTTTTTTTCCCTTTGATCGGAGAACGGCTGGAAGTGTGCCTGCAGAAATGTGAATGGAAAATGGGGGACCCTCTATTTCTGCTCATGAGCTAAAACTTAACATAAAGTTCAGCTCAATTAATCATCATTATTCTAAAATACACTAAATAAGCAAACCTACGTATTTTTTTTCTGTTCTTCATGTGGAGAACGAATTTCACGGTAAGGATGAAGACTTGGAGCCTTCGTTTCTTGAAGTTCAGACGAGAATTAAGAACTCTGACGCACATTTCATTAAATGGTCAATATATCTTGTGTTTTCTGGATCATTTAAGCCACATTTACAGCAAACGGTACCGTTTTAATTTCCAAAGTGCCTTACACCAGCCACACCTCCAGGCAGTATATGAGCAGCAGCTGTAGTCGAGAGCCGATATCCAGCACGCATAATGTATCGCTTCACCAAAGTCAACAGTCAACCCGCAGCCTATGCACCCCGTCGCCCACACCGCTGATAGCGTACTGAACACAGTGAAAACACCACAGCACCTTACCGTAGTCAGCGCAGTGAACATGCAACCTTACCCCTGTCAACAGTCAACGTACCACACAAGTCCACGGCAATCGATGGGGTCAGATCAGGCAACTAACACAGTTAGTGCTCAATATTACCATAGAGCCATCAACACAGCAATCACAGATAGAACACTAAGCCATCTGGCCACAGTCAATGCACCTCACCGGTGCAAACCTGTCTATGCACGGCACAAGTGCATTCAAAATTCTCTTCCGAATAGGCTGCCTCAGAATTCAGTACCACACAAAAACTAACAATGGGACACTGGTATATACACTGAAATGTAATAGAGGATCTCAGAGCTGACTGCAAGAGAACCACAAACCAAGCCTGGCCTAACTGCAGACTAAAAGGATCCACTTCACACAAATTACAGCTCGTGCCTTTAACAATCCCACTTCAGTGTAAAACCACATCTGGTTTCCATCCTACCCAATCCTGCTGGAACAGAGATTAAAAACTGCACATAAAGATAAGTCATTTCATATGAAAACTGCTTTCAACTTATTAACTGAAAAAAAACAATAAACATTAGGAATATTAATAGTATTGTACCAAAAAAATCTGGAGTGTTTTACACAAATTAGTCAAAACAAACAGAATTTATGGGCATAAAATAATTCTGTACACTAAAAAAGTAGGGTAAAACACTGAAGCTTTTCTTACCAGGCTTTACAGTACCGAAAACATTTTGCTAATAGGAAATCCGTAGCTTTATCTTTACATTTTCCTGAAATCAACTGTTATGTTATTTCCATGAAATGTGAGTCCAGTGGCAGAGGTTCTGAAGACTGACCAGACCCAAGCATGCCTATTCTTCATTCACTTTTCTACATTTCCATTGCTTTTGCAAAACAAATTAAGATGTTCAATTTTCATTTATGTAATCTGGAATTCAGGACACCTCTGTAAATAAGAACAGATTAGTTGCTTTGCACGGAGTCTGTAGCGGAGGTGATAAATGTTCTTACTCCACACTGCTGACACGGAGGACTTCGGCATATTGCAGGGCTGTTTGTTTGTTAGTTTTAATTGATACAGCATGTAGGGGTGGGGTGGGGGTCTCCTTTTTGGCTGTGCACCATTACATAACGTGGTCACTGCATGGGCAGGCCAGGGCACCCACCCTGGGGCGCTTCCCCTCCCCATCTCTATGTCCTGATCCATTTCTTTAATTAATGACAGGATGGTCCAGAGCTGCCAGCTCGACCGTTGGGTGAACCCAGGGTGAGACAGGAGCCAAGGTCAGAGCTCCAGGCCGCGGGCTCGGCACATGAGGGAAAGGAGCAATTACACCAGGGCTGGGTTACACTGCTACTCTGTGGGGGTGTGCACAGAGCCGGAGCAGGGATGGGGGGGGAGTGGCAGTGCTGAACAAGCTGGAGGGACACACAGTGAGCGAGCAACTGATACTGGAGTGAACCCACTCCTCCGCCGGCCCCCCGCTTCCTGTCCCTGCCACTGTAGCAACACACGCAAAGCACCGCTGGAAACCAGATCCACTTCCTTCCTCCGCTCCTGCGCACACACACACGGAGAAGCCCGTAAAGAGAGACAGTGAGAGACAGCAACGGAGAGAGAGAGAGAGAGAGAGAGAGAGAGAGAGAGAGAGAGAAGGAAAGAGAGACAGAGAGAAAGAGGACTTTCATAGGAGAAAAGACCTTGTTGAGTCCTTTTCCAGATGCAGAATCAGGCTCCATGTCTCTCCTTTGGATAACTATAATCAGACTTGTTCACTTACCAGTGATTAATAATATTTGCGTTCATAAATACAGGGGAACATACATGGAAAATTATATATTTCTTCTCTGGTGCACCACCCTACATAGTAGTCTTCAGAGTTATTTATGTAATTCAACTATACAAAACGATGCTTGTTAAGACTAGACTTTTACATGACTGAGCATTATCCTACACACTTAACATTGTCTAGCGTCAAGAAAATTACACAAGGAAACGAACAAAAAGAATTAAAACGATTCTCAAAAGTAAATGCATACTGTAAGGACTAAGTTTTGTGGTATGACTGAAAGCAAAGATTTGCTTTTTTTGGGGGGGGACTGTTTGACAGTCCCTATTGCTACTTTGGGGGGTACATAAAAAGCCCCATTACAATGCAAAGAAAGCCTCAAGCACAGAAACCGTGATCAAGGAGAGGGAAATATTTGTGTTGGCCCACTGGGTCTCTTCATATGTAAAAGAAAATACATAAATGTTAAAAATGTTCTTTTTATTAGACGAATTGCATCATTAAATAACATTATAAAAACAAAAAATGCACCATTAATTTTCCCAAACCAGCAGTAAATAAATTTCTCTCTCCCTGGTTTCAATCTAATTTTTGCCCCACGGGGCGACATTTTCAAACTCATTGTGTCCCATTATGCAAATGGCACAATTGAGGAGGATAGATCTATAAATATAGGTTTGGGGCTGGCCCGAGTTGTAATGTGAAAATAAATTAGTTTCTAATTGTCTCCTGCTCGGAAGACTGTAGCTCTAATCGAGCAAGCAGAAACGCAAAGTGCGTGTGGAAGGCCAGCTCCTTTGTTCTGCTATGTCCAGAACGTGAAAGGTGAAAATAAATAATGAATGGGAACATTAGAAGATCGATCAGGAACACATCCGTCAAAGGAAGAGAAAAAACGAACATGGAAACGGACGTCTTCGCTTTAGTGCATTGCATTAGACACGGATCCAAGCTCTTACCTTTGGACAGTTTGAGGTATAACCCCCCCCCCATCACTCACTGCTCATAATGTACAGTGTAAAATACCATTTTAGAATACATTTAAACAACTTGTTTCAGAGTTAAACAGCTCCTAAAATTCTCAATTTTCAATTCAGTGTTGTTGCTCATGTAAAATACCCATACAAGCAGCAGACCACAGACAAAACAGATTACGAGCAAGTCATTTGCATTTACCTGGATTACAGGGGTGCAGTTCTGATCCTCTATGGCCGCAGGTTAGCCACACTGCTTATTGGTGAAATTTCATGTAAACCAAAAGTCAAAATGTAAGTCTAAACTAGTCCCCAAAAGACATACATCCATAACATACACACAGTTTAATATAGGTATAACAGATGTACCATTTCCTCAAAAGAACTGGGGACAGCATTCATCCACCATGAAACAGATCAGTCCAGGGGGAATCCTGTACAAACCAGATAACGGACTGCACTGGGCTGTCAAAAAAGGATGACCTCTGTCATCATTGCCACATGGCATGAAGCAGAATCGGACGCAATTATAGACCAGCGCTTTTTTTTGTTTTGCAGCACTCTTCTGAAAGGCACAGCTATCAACTAGAAAAAGGTCTAGTATTTATTTACACTGTAAAAACATTATTCTCTAAGGATAATGGCAGTTTCCATCGAAAGAGCTTTAGAAACATGTTGTGTGAACATATTTAAAGCAGATCAGGATGTTAAACCTACCACCACAGGCCTGTTCAGTCCCATTGCACCAACGTTCTCATTGCCAACCTTCAGCCCAGCATCAGCATCCCATCCCATGGCAACCACATCCATGTTCCAAAAATGCACCCCCCTACCCCACAATCCTCTGCATCGCCAACCCCCTCCTCAGCTCCTCCCCCACCCAAACATCACACATCCTCCGTCTAGAACAAATCCGCCAAGCATGACAAATGAACGCTAAAGGTTTGTCCATTCATCACCGGATATTTGGTTGAGCGCAAGGAGGGGGGGGGCTGGTGCTAATTATGAAATATGCTAAATTACATGGAACGCTTTTTATTTATTACTATTCAACTGATAGCAGAGCAGAAAGTAAAATGTGAGCCCTGTGTTGACACTCATGGGCAGCCAACATCGGCGGCATGATTAATTTAAAGTAAGGGAAGGAGATTTTGACCCCTGGATGGAAAAGTATTCTTGAGATCCTGATTTATTTTTGGATCACAAAGCTGGTATTAATTACGGCGGCGCAGGTGCAGGGCCCAATTTTTCTTCCCAGCTGCACCCTTCAGCGTGGCGGGCAGCGTCGCGGCTCTGGGAACGCAGAACCGGGCCTGCATCTGGGTGGCACGCGGACGGTCCCCCCGTTCCCACGGCGAAGGACGGCACCTCCAAATTTAGCAGAGATATGGCGTGCCACGCCCTCGCACCCTCAACGCCAAGTTGCAAACCCCCCTGAGCTGCCCTCGCCCCTGACTGCCACCTACAAACGTTCTGAAGGAAACCTGGTGAAGGTTTTTTTTTTCCCCCAAAGCATGGCAAAGCATTTTTCAAAGTCAAAGCATGACAAAGAGTTACTGCATATCGGGGCATGGGGCAAGGAATGGGGAGGGGGGCAAAGCAGAAGAGAGTGTGACGGTCCCCACTCTGGTCTTCTGGGATGTCACGTGCACACAAACATGACAAAGGACAACTACCAGAACTGTACTGAACCTGGCAGCACAGCAACAGAGTTACCAATGGGGCTACCAATGGGAGGCCTTGGGGACATGAAGAAAAGGCCGGATGGCCGATTATGCCCCAGTAACATGAATAATCCTGTAACCCTGGTGGTAACGTGACCGTGGTACCTCGCAGCGCCCTGCCAAGCATGTCACCTCTTTCGACCTGTACCTGCAGAGTGCTGGTATGACTGAAAAAGAAATATGGTAGAGGTGCAAACAAGATTAACCTGACGAATCTAGACAACAACCACATACCAGGCATACAGGGTATAATGCTGTACAGCTAGTGAAAGGACAAACAGCTAAATTATTTCACAAAAAAATAGTAACATTCAGCTGCACACTCTGTCTCGCAAAGGTTTCGGGAAGCAATTAGATTGCTTCCTGCAAAATAGTGCGAGTTCCATGAGCCTTTAAATCCACACGCGTAACAATATAAAATCATTTAAAATTAATTAACAATTTCAAGTTGCCCTTCATTTAAAACCTGTATAAATGCGTGTTTCAAAATGGCACAAAATACTGGGGACTACGTGCAACGTGTGCCACTCGAAAGCCCTGAAACATACGGTTGACATCCTGGCCACGTAAGCATCAGTCTCTACACAAGTACGATGTACGGATAAACACAACAGTGGCGGCAATGAAGGAGAGTACCCCAGGTGCACACGTGTAGCGGAGCACGTGACGGATCAACAGGGACTCGTGCGAGAAATATTAATTTTAAAATGTGTAATCAGTGTTGTTGTTTTTTTTTTTTTTTTTTTTTTTTTTAAAGGAAAATGAAAACCCAACCAGGACAAAAAAACAAAAAAAAAATTAAAAAAACCACCAACAATTGATTAAGTGAAGGCGAAAAGGGGGGGGGGTGGATTTTGGTAACACCGTAACCCGGTAAGTTTTCACACATGAACCAGATGAAGAGTAGCAGTGAGAGGCAGGGAGCAGAGCAGTGCTGCCGGTGCTGGACAAACCTCCAAACGCCAGTGCTAATGCGAGACGCGCTGCCATAATAATTGCTCTGGGAATTTAAAGAGGCAGACTTGTTTACTGGCAGCAAAAGGAAACACGGGTAATAAATTATTACCGTTATTGCTCTAATTTAACATGTGACAGTGACAGACCGGGGCACAAAGTTCGCAGCGTTGGCTACATAGCGCTGCGTTTCAGTCACCCAGCTCACGTCTAACGCCCATTTGATTGTCTCCTTTCCCTGGTGCTCCATTTATAAGTTAACACGAAAACCATCAGCATATGTGGTATGTTTTCTCCACACACACACACACACACAAATAAAAACAAAGTCTATGGCTTACAGTCAGGCCTATTAAAGTGCTTAAAATCTGCATGTAAATGAAGACTTCACAACCCAGCTTTTTTACACAAAGCTGTAGTTACACTCAGTTAAATAAAACCTTGAGGCAGTTTACAAGAGATTTAAGTTAACTCTTACTTATAGGTTAATGTGGCAGTACATTTTTTAAAATTCATTTAGCAGACGCTTTTAGCCAAAGCAACTTACAACATCTCACACGTTACAACAAGCTGGTGCTGAGTATCTTGCTCAAAGACACACCTGGTGGCTGGGTTGGGATTTGAACCAGGAGCTGTCTGTATCCTAGTCTGATGTTCAACCCACTGAGCCATCAGGGCACACTTTGGCAACATAATTTTAAATATCAGCCATAACAGCTCTATAGCAGAACTACTATGAAGTTTGTTTAGCACCATGAAAACGTTCAAGGCATCTCAGGATGCACTGTCAACGTGGGAAACTCCACAGAAGCAGGTGTGTACCCAGTCTGGAGTGGACTAACTCATAGTGCACAGGGTTGGATCTACAAAGCACCAAGTGTTTCAGTGAGCACCGGCCGCGATTACGATGTCTTTGCCGCGATCCGGCTCATTATGTGCAGAATTAGCACCGCGCGCAGCCCTGATTAGCCCCCCTGTGAGTGGGCACAGCAGGCCGCCCGCCAGGCGCTCCCCTCCTGCTCCTCCAGAATGTTGTCTCTTCATTCCTCTGACAGCTCCCTCATTTCTTCGTTACAAATTGCCGGCGGCTCCCCTCGGCATGCATCACGGGACAAGGAGTCGGCCCCATCACCGCCGCCATGTCGCTCTCATTTATTACCCAGTTTGTTTGCACTCTTATCCACGGCCTTGCCCGGCCGCCCCATCCATCACCTGCACATCTGCCGGTTGCCCGAACCCTTCTCGCCTCTCCTCTCCCTGGTCTCCACTCCAGGATTGTGGGCCTCCAGGCTTCGTCTAGTCTCTGTTCTGAGGCTTCTCCTTCTCCTTGATGTCCACTCTCTGCCTGTTCCTGTCTTGAAGTAGCCATGCCCTGCCACCTCTGCTGGGTAGTGCCACTGGTGTACTCCCTACCCAACAAGGGACAGCCACAGTAAGATTCACTCACATTGTCCCATATACAAATCAGACTCCTCTGCAGTGCTGTTTCTCTAAAGAAGCCACCAACAATGTCTAAACGCTACTCTTACCCAATTCACTTCTGTGAGGGTTATGTACAGAAGATCCCTGCAAATATGAGAATATACAAATAATACTTGCCCCTCCACCAGCCTCAACAGTCTGCTAGCCTGACCAATGACATAAAATTTGTCTATTTATTACCAATTTCTAAACAAACAGAACTGTATCACGCTTGCAGACTGCAAAGAATATCTAATTCCACCTTTTGTGTCAAAGTCATCACAGTCCTCTTCCTTTTAGGATCACTGTCAGAAGCACTGGGGGCACTACCTTTTTGGGCACATTATTAAAATGCAAAATTAACATTTAAAAGCTACTGCGACAAACGCAAGATTCCATGGTCACAAAAACAGCTAGCACGTGAATGACGCCGATTGCCGAGACAAAGACGCTTTTAACATTGAAGACATAGTAACATCAATATTTATGTATTATATGATTTTACGTGATACTAATTATTTTATTAGTATTGTTTATATATTTTTAGTGTATGCATTGTCTGCAAGTTCCTGATTTACATCCCAAGAGAGATCAAAGTGCAGCAGCTCCAACATCTTAAGAAACATATAGAAAAGGTCCCGTGTACATGTACTGTATATATGGATGGATGAAAATGCGAGATAAACAAAACATGGACAAAGACTTCCACCATCAGCCTGCCATTGTATGGAACATCCCATAAGGGATGGGGAATCGTGTTAATGGCCAAGTATGTTTGTCATATACAAGGAATTTGTCCTCTGCATTTAACCCTTCCCCCTGGGGGGATAGTGAGCAGAAAGATGGCACAGGCCAGGGAGCTAGCACAGAATGTCTTGCTCAAGGCTGGGTTGGGATTTGAACCAGGAGGCTTCCACCTCCCAGCCTGATGTACTACCCATTGAGCCACCAGGCCACAGAAACACTACAACTTTCACCATGGTAACAGCCAGATTTGTTTCACATTGCTTTTTTCTGTGACAGCCAGTAACAGAAGACTGAACAGAGCTAATCTTCCTCATACTGCAACTGATATAATACTCAATATTAGTCAATGACAGCAGTTCCTGGTGTTCAAATAGCAAATACAAACTAAATATTGGTGATTAAACACACACACTCACATATGCCCATACCCTTAGGGAGCCTATTAAAATCAGTTAAGAGGGTTTATGGGTCAGTCTGCTGGTACAGATTCACCTTGGTTAGACCAGACCCTCTGTATGGATATGAACTTATATATATCCTATATATCGTGTTTTGGGTCGAGACGCCAGGGAATGAAGAATCTTCAACTCAGTTCACTTGTTATTGGGCTGTCCTAGTGACAAGTATACCTATAGAGTGAGTATTTATTTCCGAAATGTTTTGTTCCGTTTTCTTGCAATGATGAATGTTTCTTTTATAAATCCATCGTTGGCTTTTAAACCATAAACAATATTTCTCTGGGCAAAGATTCCTTGTGCAGCAGTCTTAGGGAACCTTGAGATTTCCTGGCCGTGATTTAATGGCTCATAACTCCTGAAAGGCAATCCTTCTTCAGCCACTCGGCCCCCCGCACTCTGCTGGACCCCCAGTGGGTCAGGGAGTGGAAAGCCCTCAAGTTCCTCAGGTGGGATGATCACCCAGGAGTTTCGGCAGAGTCTCTCGTCTGCTCCCCCTGACAGAGAACGCACTGGTCACAGAGTCAGACAAGGGAAGATACCCTACTTCCCCTTCCATTTTCTACAGACAGAACATGAGTCCAACTCAAACTGGTTCTCTGTTGCAGCTAGTTCCCTTCTTACTGTAAAAGCTTTCTATGATCACTTCTCTTCCACTCAGTACATAAGCAACAAGAGGTCTCTCAGGGAGGCCCGAGATCCAATCATTATTGTACAGTTTTGGGGAGGATGCTGGCTGCATTCCACCACAATAACCAGTCAAAGGGGCACCCTTCCATTACCTCTTTGCATTTGATCGGAGGTTAAAAGCTCCCAGTTATTGACGTCCCCCGGACGATCCTCACCACCGCCGCTGGGTCATAATAAACAATCCAGTTGACATCATCTGAGTTATGACTTTCGGATATTTACGACAAGTGCCGTCCCAATACACGGCCATTATTAGTCTGAAGTATCGGAGAAGGCTTTTGGGGGGGAGGGGCCTCTCGTACAGAATCCGTTTTGAGCAGTCTCCATAATGCTGAGACTTACCTTCACGCATGTTCTCCCTTGGCCAAACAGAAGTAGGAATGAACACAACACTTTTGCTCTTTTAAATTGGCAATAAATATCCACAGTCACCAAAAAAAAAATCATTAGGCCTCTATCTCTAATTGTGTTTTCCTTCTCTCCTCATGCATAATCCTCAGGTCCTCATTCCGGTTCCTCATTAACAATGCATGAATTAATTAGTGCCTTCATAGGATTTCTACACGTTGAATCCGTGAGATAAAAAAAGATCTGTTTCTTCCCTGTTTCTTCCATTTTCAGTTTTTTTTAATTATATGGTTTCCGTGTTTCGTCGATGGCAGGATTAATTTCACAATAGATCAGGATTATTGACCTTGCCATCAATGTTATTCTATTTGTTTAAAGTGCTAATTACAGAGAACAGGAAAAGTAAATTGCATTGTAACTTGCTCAGTAGTTTTCCAATAAGAAAAAATAACATTTATTCATTTTTGTAGCGTTCTCTGTACAGAGCTGCTAGCGTTCAAACAAATCATATCCATTTCTGTCTATAATTCAAATGTGCACGTCATTACAATACTGCATTAATGCCTCTCACTCCTTTCTGCCAAGTACTTCAATAATCCTCCTCCCCACCCATCCCCCGACACCCGGCCTCCCTCAGCGTTTAGGTTATAAACAATTAACCACACTGTTGAGTGGACTGTATGCCAGCCAACACTTGAAGCAACCGCTGACAGGCACATGTTCACAGACATGGGAATCACCAGCCTTTTCTGCAAACAGCTCTTCAAGACGCAAGCAAAGTACTGAAGAGTCACTACAACAGGCCCCGATGAGTGGAGTGCGAGGTGGCGAAAAACAGCCAGGCCTGTTCAGATCAGAGGTCTACCACCAGCGTTAATCTTGCCTTCTGGGCCCAAAGCGTTTCAGCTCTACGTGGAGAAGAGCGGTATCCAATGTGGCACATGCTAATCTAGCCAACACCACCATCCAATCCCACCCTTGCTCACCAGCGCTGCCCAACCCGCCTGTCTAATGAACTCAAAGGTCAAACTGCTAATAAAACTATTAGCAGAAATGAATCTCTCTGATGTCTTAATGCACTTTTAATTCCTGTTAGCAAATTTCATCCCCCAGCAGTTTTGCGGCCCACTAATGAGAAATAAAACGGAGGGCACCAAACTGGGAGGGGGAGCTCTGGGGGGCTGAGAGACCGCCCGCTCTCCTCCCATACCCGAGATGTTCTTCACGGGCTGGGGCCCGTTTCCAGCTGCCTGACTCTGACGGGTTAATTAGAGAGTGAACTTCCATCTGTTCTCGTGAGCCGTTGGTGAGAAACGCCGCCTGAAACATTAGCTCGCTCCCTTAATCCGTCTCGTTCAACGACTCCGAACGGCAGCTGAACGTTTTGGGGCTAAGGTTGCCTTTCGTGGGCCAAAGACAGACCAACTCTGACAAGCAGGACATACCTCTCACGTCCCGGAGTAATTAGAGGACAAATTTAGTGAGACGAGAAGTCGTTTATCAAATATGAGGGGACAGAGGCGTGCCACAATGTGTCTGGAGGTACCAGCTGGTCTCTCTGCAAGAGCTGAGCGTTGTGTGGATAGCGCTAGTTCTGTGTGTCCACGCTCAAACAAACACTTCCCAAGCACGAAACACCTCATCAGAATCGTTTCAGGTAACATCAAACAAGGACTGAGAAGTCTAAAAAGGGGGCTTAAAAAACATACACCAAACACAGCATCAATAACAATTAAATTTACAGATTTATACTGCACAAAATCGCTGAAAGTCCTTTGGTTCAAGCCTAAATTGAGGAAGATATGGGACTTCCACTTGAGGTGTGTATTTAGGAAAAGGGGTGAAGACACACAGCCCACAGGCTGATAACACTGCGAGATGTTATCACAGAATACTCCCAGGCTTGGAGGAGGCGTAGCGACATTCTATTATCAAAGTGAGTCTTTTAATCAATAAAGAGATAAAAGGTATTTTAATCAAAGACATATTTCCTTGTTTGTGTAATGCCTCTGCGCACATAATCTTTAAAGTGAAAATGATGCATAATGCACTCCCACCGAGGCGCTCATCCATGTAAATAAAGAAGCGAGCAGTCAGCAGAAAAACACACCCAGCCTACAGACGTACCACAGCCAAATTGCATTAGGACGTTTGTATTAAAGGAAATTGCATCCTGTAAACGCTGGTACCTTCTCCCTTCTGTCTCCCCCCCAAACGCATGCCTCAACGCTGCCCACTGGCTATTAGAACCCGGGCTATTTGTCCAACAGGCAGGCGGCGGCTCGCAACATCAGAGGCGCGAAATGCGATTAGAGGGAAACTCGACCCAGCTGCACCCTGGCCGGCTGAGCTCATTCCCAGTTAACGAGCTGCGAGACGGGAGGATCGGGTTCCTTCCTCCGGGTTAAGCGGCTCTTGACACAGCAGTACAGAGGAAAACAGGCCAGTGTGTTTTCTCCTCTCTTCTCTATTTCCAATTACTGCTCTTACGGATTGCTCCCAAGCGTTGGCTTGGGTGGCTTCGGAGGGTTTCTGTGCCAGTGGATTACAATTAATGTCGCCGTTAAAAATGGAAAGTTTTTGTTTCTATGTTCACTCTTGTTTTACATTAAGTCTAATTTAGTTAAAATAATTAAACGTTAGTACTACGTTTTACAAAAATATTTTCGCGAAATTACCCGCTAGCAAAAAACCTTTATAATCTTGAAAAGGCCTATGATTCTCCTCTCGGTAGAAAATGTTCCAACAATTGAGCTGTTCGTTAGGTCAGGTCCTGTGCGACTTCCAGATAAATTCACACAGTACAAAGTTTTTGTTACAATCTACTGTTGCTTTAATTTTATGACACCTCTAAATGTTAAGTTATAGAAAACAATTAATACTGTTAAATTATAGAAAGTAAATAAATAAATAAATAAATAAATAAATAAATTTTATTTATGTGTGCCCTGTGGTGGGTTGGCACCCCGCCCTGGGTGTCCCCTGCCCTGCCCTAGCCTGCCCTGCGCCCTATGTGCTCTGAGATGGGCTCCAGGCTTCCCCGCGACCCTCACCAGGACTAAGCGGTTAAGACAATGACTGAATGAATGACATTTTATTTATAAAGGGCACATTTCCAGCACTCAAGGTCGCCGTACAAGAAAAAAAGCAAAAACACAAATACAACAATCGGCGTAGTTTAATACAATAAATACAATTCTTTGCTGGGATAGCACAATAGATACAAAGTGTTCATAACTTGACTAATTCAGCAAAAACAAAAAATGAATTATGTACGCATGACTAACCATTATGTGCCTTCCTCAACACTCAAAATCCAGGGTTTTTAATGGTTTACGTTTTTTATACAATGTTCCTATTTTATAATGTATTTGGTGTTTCCTTGCTGACTCTACATTTTCAATGGTTATACTTATATTTTTACTTAGTACCAGTTGGCAGATACGAAATGAGCTTGAGAACAAATGGTCAGTAATAAACTGTTAACCTCTTTACAAATATCGAAATAACCATGGTGTATTTCTGCAATGCAAAGTCAAAGCAGCAGACGAAACGGAAGCCTAAATTATAAACTACACACACAAGCCCAGTGATACAATAAGGCTACGTTATATCTAAATGGAAGAGATTAGGTGTGAACAGGTGTTGGTATGGGTTGGCATGGTGACTCTGTGAAGACCAGCATTTCCTCACGCGGTCTGGGTCAGGTGCTACATCCCGCTGTCATCTCTGCGCATGCGATTCCTCCAGGTGCTCAGTTTTCTCCCGCACTCTGAAAACATGAAATTTGTGTGAAGTGACAATACTCAGAATTGGCCGTCTGGTTTTGGTAGTTTCTGTGCATGGTGTCCTCTCTGTAGAAGACACAGAGTGTGTGATGCCTGCTCGCGTGCTCTGGGATAGGAGACATTCCGAACCAGGGCTGTGTGCAAGTGTGGCAAACATGAAGCCAACCCCCTACCAAATATTGCCTGGATGGCCATTACTGCTAGCTGTTGCTATTACGTGCTCCATACTACGTCATTTGTCATTATACATTATTAATGCTCCAGCTCTAAATACAACCCTTTTGAAGCAGTACCAGTGAGGAGCCCAGGATTGTTGAACCCAGGATCTCACAGGCTCACTGATGGACACCCCCCCTTCTGTTCTGGACCCCATCATGACCTCCACCTTGGAAATGTTCTGGACAAGCCACTGCACTGAACAGAGTAAACATTTGGCAAAATAATGTCTTCCTAAGAAAAAAATGTGAAAAATAACTGTCAACCTTATGTAATGTTCACCAAATGCCACAGTATTGGTGTGAAACACAAGCATAGTAGTACTTCAGAATCTATTGGCAGAAATGACAGTTAAAGACCTAATTGAGGTTACTGACTTGTTGAACCCACTTTCCACTGGTTGCTCTGTTGGTTTAGATTGTGAAGTGTCAGTCACAACCATTATCACAATTAGCCCACCCACCTCTTGAAACAGCCTTAAACACATCACAATTTTTGCCACAGAAATGCAAGTAGGTGAAAATATGACAACTTGTGAGGCTTTACATGGTAAATATCCATCCATCCATCCATTTTGTCCTGCTTATCTGGGGCCGGGTCACAGGAGCAGCAGTCTAAGAAAGCATGCCCAGATTTCCCTCTCCCCAGACACCTCCTCCAGCTCTTCCAGAGGGACACTGAGGCATTCCCAGGCCAGTCGGGAGACGTAGTCCCTCCAACGTGTCCTGGGTTTTCCCCAGGGTCACCTCCTGGTGGGACATGTGCCTCCCTGGGGTGCCGTTCAGGAGGCATCCAAAACAGATGCCCAAGCCACCTCAACTGGTTCCTCTTGATGTGGAGGAGCAGCGGCTCTACTCCAAGCTCCTCCCTGGTGACCGAGCTCCTCACCCTATCTCTAAGGGTGCGCCCGGCCACCCTGCGAAGGAAACTCATTTCAGCCGCTTGTATCCGAGACCTCATTCTTTCGGTCGTGACCCAGAGCTCATGACCATAGGTGAGAGTAGGAATGTAGATTGACCGGTAAATCGAGAGCTTTGCTTTTCGCTCAGCTCCTTCTTCACCACAACAGGCCTGTGCATCAACTGCATTGTTGCTGTTGCTGCACCAATCTGTCTGTCAATCTCACGCTCCATCCTTCCCTCATTCGTGAACAAGACCCCAAGATACTTAAATTCCTCCACTTGAGGTAGTATCTCTCCTCCAACCTGCAGATGGCAAACCACCTTTTTCTGGTCAAAAAAGAAAGATGGTGGTGGTGGTGGTAAATAATGAACGGTAATAAAGAAATGAAGAAAATCTGCAAGACCAATATATCCACCCACCAGTGGCCATACCGGTTTACAGGACACTCCCCTAGACAGTGTGTGTTTTCTCACACCCATGAGGAGGTGTAACACACGTCACATTGCGTCCCAGAAACGCCACACCAAACACTGCTTAAACATCATATGTGTGAGGTATTTATCACAGAAGAATTACTATTAATATTCCCACTCTTAAAATGACTCCGTGTGGCTATTTATATATATATAATTTATTTGCTCATCTTTTCATGAGCAAATCATGGTTGAACTTGTGCACTGAGAACAGTGGATGCAAGTCCAAGGCAACAAGGTCACAGGAGGGAGATTCATGGCCAACCCTGCTACCTGCTGCCTTTGGCAGCAGGGCCGAACCGCCGTTAACACAGTGGAAGTGCGGATGCCTTGCAGGAAAAGCCAGCAGCCTCGCTAACGATGATTCATGCTTTCCGTCAGCAGGCCCGACAGCCCGGGTTCGATCCTTGTTCACAGCGCTGTAACGGGATCCCGGGAACATCATCATAACGGTGTGCCGGCACTGCTGGGTGCTGACATATTGATCTGCCTTCGGTTAAGAGATTTGATAGATTGTGCTTGCTGTGCTCTAAAAAAAAAAAAGTCAAGAGGAGACATGGCAGAGCTGGAAAAGAGGGTCCTACCAGGTAGAGCTTCTAAGCAGGAGACAGGGTTAAGCATAAAGTGGCATCTAAAGGGCATTCTGCCAAATCGAAGTGAAGGGCACTGCATTGTATAGTATGGAAAACAGTATAGCAGCCCAGTCATATCTGGGCCAACAAAAAATAGTAGATGTATATTAAATTTTATCAGGTGTTCACACCTCACACCTGTTCTGGCCTTATGGAAACAGACGAGGGAGGCAAAGTGGTCAGATTGCCTTTTTTGTAACCGTCTAAGCGTGACCATTGATAGACCAAGTACTCAATTCAACAAAAACAAAGAGAAAGAACAGCTCTGGCATCGTAAAGGAGCCGACTGTGACCCAAGCTTCGCACTGCAGCTAGTTACGGCCGTTATTTGGATGGCCGGCAGCCCCGGTCCCAGCGGAGAAGACCAGAGAGGCAGAGAAATGCTCAAACTAACCACGGAGGAAACCGTCCGTCAGTGATAGCCCATTGTTCTGCCAGCCCCTGACAGGGCGTGATTTAGCACCGCCGAGGCACGGAGCTCAGGTCAGAGTCGAGCTGCAGGCCCTGAACTATCTGCCCGTAAGATGGTGGCATGAATCATGCCTGACCTGCTGTTGGCCTTTTCCCTGCACAAACATGACAAATCTGGTGTTTATTTACTTAAAAAGAAAAAGCCAAGAAAAAGTCCCAAAAATCAATACCGTGGACAACAGTGAGTCCCTGCTTTTAGTTTTAGTACTCTGAGCCAGTCCAGCGGCCCCAGCTATGCAGCTAACTACCAAATGATGTGAATTTAAAGACACAGGTTGTCTGTTTAGTGTTCACTATGGTGTTTCAAGGCAAAGGCTAATATGTTGAAGAATGTACCAAACTGTGTGTGTATTTACACTTTCAGGATTCAAACAAATCTTCACTACTCCATTTAATTGACACAGCAGCACTGACCCCCATCATGACAAAGGACTCAGTGATTTGTTACAGGGTTTGTTGAGTACTTCTTGTAGACACGCTAATACTCAACTCATCATGGTTGTGTTAGAGGAGAGTAGGCCTCCATTACAGACTAAAGAAGCTATCAAGGCTTGTGTCGTTTTCCATTGCAGTTTCATCATTGCCCAGTGGAGCTTCCATCTTGCAGTTTACACATTGTATTGGCCTAGCAGTGATCCAAGATGACCATCCACTATCGTATTGTAGTAAATACATAGAACCTAAACAAGAATACAAGTCCTGTGTATCAATGACCATTTTTAGCATAAAATATAATTTTGGATGTTTTATGTGTCTTAATCTATGTTTTGTTGCCACTGGACACTGAAGTGAGATGGATGTGTGCTTGGCTCTTCTCTGAATGCCTCATGCAACGAGCAAACAGAAGGGGGCATTTATCAGTGGGGGGGAAAAAAAGCTGTCAAAGATTCTGTCATATCTTCCATCACTGCCCATCCCTGGTAAACCCAGCGATGACCAGGGATGAAAGTGCTGGAAAATGGAAGTAATTCTAAACCATTTTCTGCCCAGAAGCCCCCAGCATCAGGAAGACTAATGGGACCAGGCCAATGACAGAGTGCCTGGCCCACAAATCACCAGCCACTGCCCCGTCCAGTCCTCCCCCTGATCGCCCTCCCCCATTAGTCATCAGAACGCAGAGAGCAGCAGCCAAGATCAGTAATTAGACAAGGACAAATAGCCAGCCAAAGACACGGATGGCTCTCTTCGCTAAATAAGGGGCCGTTACCATACCGACCGGTGGGCAGCATGCCGGGCCCAGGGATAGAGGTTCTGCCCGTCTGCTGGCAACTCATTTGTTATAGACACTAGCACCCCACTCTTACACTGCCCCCAGACCCTTCCATGCTCCTGTGGGTCTCCAGCCAATGGATGGCATGAACGGGCAGTCCAGTGTGGGATTGGTCCTGCCCTCAAATGTAACACCATGCTAGTGCCAGGGCTTGGTAAAGTGATGCCACATCAGAGAACTCACCGCTTTTACTCCAAGTGTTTTTAACATGATTGACAGTACAATGTTTGTCCTGGCTAAATCCTACTCAAGTTTATATGCAGTTAAACCATACTATATACTCTCACTACCATATTCAGGCAACATTAACAGTTAAGAGATTGTGTTTTCATTGCATCTAGATGAAGGGCATGAAATATAAGCTCTGTTTAATTATTTTCACATTAATAATTAGACCCCTGATATTGCAATTTCAGTATATTTGTTCTCGATGATCCAGCGCTGCCAACCACGTTAAATCGAATAGATTTAGATGGTAGAACAAGAACGGAAGTGAACGGAAGAATTCGAATTTTTATCCCGCTTCCCACAATACTGTACGAGCACTGACGCGAAACTGTCAAACACACTTTTCAAAGAGATAAACGGGGAGCGAGAAATTACCATGACTTCAAATTAATGTTATCGGACATAATTCCAAACAGTATTTTATCGAACCGCTGCCAGAAAAGCCCTGGTATGCAATTTGTTTCCACAAAGTCAAACGAAAAATAAATAAATAAAATAAGAGCAATAAAAAGGTTTCAGGGTACATTAGGCGTAACATTAGAGGGTGGAATTAGCAAAAATGAGTAGCTGGTGAATCAAATTACACGGGGCAGTCAACAAAATATAAATTGCTATTCTATGAAAAGAGCGGAGACTGAATTCACCAAGGAACGGGGTGTAATGATTGTTTGGCCAGCCCGGTGCCCCGTGCCGTGACGGGGAGGGCTTTGGGATCACAGATTTTGACCGCTACGCAAAGAGAACCCAACCCTATTGATTCTGTCCTCGCCTAATTATTTTTATTGGATTTCATAATCATTGGAACAAAAAAGAAACTCCGCACCAAGCAGGAATTTTAGTCCACTAAACACTTTCCAAAACAGAGAGTGAGTAGGTATGTTTAATTCCTATCCCCAGCTGCTCAAAGTATTGAAATATTTTCGTTTGAAGGCCCGCAAACCACAGATGTGTTTTGAGCAAAGCTCATTTTCGAGCCAGTGTTCAAAACGACGTTGACGCGAATTATCTGCATGGTTTATCCACATTTGTCACCGTCTTGCAGTTCATTTAAAGCGTTAAGAACTTAATACGTTTCAAAAATACGCATCTTGTCTCAGGTTTGCGAAATAGGTTTTACACCTGCAGCAGACTGTGCTATTTCAGCGCGGTCACACTTGCTTGAAACTGACTGCTGTAATAACCACTTTGTTGGTAGTTAGTCAGGGGAAAACAGCAACGCGGCTTTTGCGATTCAAAACATGTCTTCTTATTTATACTGGCAATATGCATTAATAGTTTTTGATTCCCCCCTACCCCCAACCAAGACACCACTGATTTCTCCGTTCCTGGCATTTGCGTCTGTTTTTATGTATGTACTCCACTGGCCATTAACTAACCTGAAAGGTTAGTTATTAAAAGCTTTGTTCAATAGAAGCACCATACAAATTCATCCATAATGAGAGAAATGTAAATAACAGATCTTCATTATGTGACTTTATTACGATTAGCAAGAGCCATTTGGAAAAGTAAGGACACAGAAAAACAGCTTGAACAAAATTGAACGTATTAAGTTTGATGGGTTTTTAGTTTTGATTGCTTCTCTTAAGACAGTCTCCAGAGACATGTTTTTTTCACTATGAATTATGTATTACAGTTATGAATAGTGGAAAGGGGGAGGTTTTCTTAAAGTATTAAGACAATGGTTTGCACACTCAGTTTTGTGAAGGTTTATATGTCCACTGCTTTGAATGAAATGAGTTCTGGCCACATGTGGACACAATGAATTTTGCTTTCATATTGTCATACACAATGATGCAATAAATGCTTTAGGGTATTATTTTGGTCAGGCGCCACAGTGGTGTGGTGATTAGCGCTGTTGCCTTGCACCTCTGGACCTGGGGTTCGATTCCCACCGTGGGTCTGTATGCGTGGAGTTTCCATGTTCTCCCTGTGCTTGGTTGGTTTTCTCTGGTTTCCTCCCACAGTCCAAAGACATGCAGGTTAGGTTGATTGGTGTGTCAAAATTGCCTGTGGTGTGTGTGACCTGTGCTGGGTCGACGCCCCCCCCTGGTGTCCCCTGCCCTGCGCCCTATGTGCTCTGGGATGGGCTCCAGGCTTCCCCGTGACCTTAACAGGATAAGCGGTTTAAAAGATGACTGACTGACTTATTTTGGTTTGGTTTCACATGCAGCATCAATATACAGCAGTCACCATGACAATGTCAAACACCGACTACTTCCACACGAATGTCTTTTGTTACATTGATGTCTATAGTATAAAAGTGAGTGCAGGGCCACGTTTCACAGGGCAAGTTCAGATAAGCTTCAGTTCAAGCTATGTTGCCACTTTCTAAAGCCTAACAAACCGAATCCACGTTAACGCCTCTCAAGACGACAGCTAACAATTTTCTTTACCGAGCCAGCCTTAAGCAGTCGGGTTAGGGTTACCTTGATGCGCGTGCAAACAAAACTGTACTGTTTGCAGCAAGCGGGCGATCGCGTGAAATTTGTACACGTGCCCGTGTGTCTTACTTCCTGTCCTAAAAGCAAAAGATCAAAATCACAGAACGTTTAAAATAGAAGCAGAGGCCAGAGGGGAATGTTAGCAGAAAATTGTTGATTGTGTCTATACGCAGGAAACGTTACTCGCTTGATATATAGGAAAGCAACTAAAGTAATTTTTCTTCAGTGTATCTTAGAATTACATAACTGATGTAATGTTTGTAGTGTAAGATCTACAGTTTACAAATTACTAATTTTTTTTTTACATGTTCATTTTGTTCATGATATTGGATCAGTAAAACTTAAAAATGTCTACAGTCTAACCTATATTCTTATTATTCTTTAGCTAAAACCTTTAATATGAAAAGGTCTTGGGTGCAGGTCAAGACCAAATAAAAAAATATTGCTCAGAATGGTAAATGTATGTAATTGTCATAATTCCCAATGGTGTCTGTATTATAAATGATAGGGGAGATCGGGGGTGAATGACACACTTTTCATTCTTTGCCGTATATATCAGGCTTATTATACATTATTATAACTCTGCTAGTGTCAAATGAAAACTTAGAATTTCATTTTAAAATTATTTTAAAACTTTTCTTAGATTTAATATTTACTATTATATGCAGGTTGTGCTTTCCTGCCAACCAACCCCAGGAACATTAGGGCACAATTCACTACCTTTGTGATGGTAGCCTTCTAGCATGGCTCAGCATAGCATTTTAAATTTGTCAAAATGTAGCCAATTCCTATCTCTATTACATAAACCTAATGCATTTCCAGTACCTTCCCTGAAAGGGTTTTCCATAATTGTGTAACATAAAAACCAAGACGTTCAGTTTTCAGTTTTCACCTAAAAAAAGTCAAAATGTTGTCCAGATTCTGAACGTACTGTAACCCTCAGATCTCTTCACAAAATGGATTAACATGGGTTAAGAGGGAAAAATCCCATATATTACATTTTTGTGACAACATCCTCTACTGTCTTAAAAATTGATAAACAACCTATGCCCATTCTCAGTTACTAAAGTTCTGCCATGATTTTCAGTATATCACAAAAAACATGCCATTAAAAAGACAGGAGGGGACCAACCATAACTGGATTTTCTCCATCTGAGCAGTGGGGTTCCTCCAGTGATGGTACCTCAAAGCAGAGCTCATTAATACATGGTATATGTTTTAGACATGATATAAAAATATGAGAATTTTTTTTTTTTGCAGTTGAAGGAAATTCATTGTTTGAGACATGAATTCAGTTACCACCCTCTTACCTTAAACCGCACTCTGGGTTTCCCCATCACACAGCATCAAAAATACCTCATGCGTGGTACACCTCCCTCATGAAAAGTCAGAACCTATGCTGTATCTGAAGGTATCTGTCTACTAACCAGAGAAACCATACAAGCAGGTAAAGTGTGTTTGCAGTAGAGTTTCAGTAGTAGCCTGTTTCTAGATAGACTTTTACCCTTAGCTTTCAGAAGGTTACCATGAACCATCTGTTCTCTAAACACAATCTCTCTGGCAGTAGGGAGTAATTCCAGCAAATAAGGCCTGACAAAAATCCAGATAAATAATCTGACTGAATTCAATATATTCAAGACTAACAGAGATAGCAGAGATGAAGGTGAAACAGGAGGGAAGAAGTCACAGTGCGGCTAAATTCGTGGCCTCCACACATGCAGTATTGCATTAGGAAGCAAGGTTTGGCAGAGCAAATCAGAAACCACTTCAAGGAGAAAGAAAGAGCAACTGGCCATTAAGGTGCAAAAGCTTAGCAGCTAGTAGAACGAGAAATGGGCCTACACATCTTTAAAGGGCTGGCTGTGTGTGAAAGATAGAATTTGTCATGAGCGGAGCAAAAAAAAAAAAGAAAGACGGGAAACATGGGAGGTACTTTTTAGAGGTCAGTCCACATTTAGAAGAATTATCCAGGTGAACCTCTGCACGCTAAGAAGCTTCGGCTGATACTGGAATTAGTGTGACATCAGAGAAAAAGTTCAGAGGTGTGTGAGGCGCTCTCAAAGCCCCGCATGATTACTGCCATTTCACCAAATGTAATCGCCCAGCGAATAGAGCTTCTTTTAGGCATTCCCTCGTTAGACATAAAACAACACAACGACTGTTTCCTATATCAAAAATTAATATCTTAGAAACAGTTTCATGCATCTGAAATTTGCAGTTATGGTAAATATTTTTCATATAGTCAGCATTTGGCATTAAAACACAAACCGCCAGTCAATGAAAGTGGGTACTGGCTCCACAGAAGTCCACAGAGCCGTCTGTTCCTTGTAAACTTTCATTGACATGTAATTATTTAAGGGGAGCAGCACTAACATTTTATGATTTAAAACAGGCATGGACAGGCAGACACAATGGCTATAAAGCATACTTAAAACTTTGCGGAGGAGTGGTAAATTAATCCATTAAAGTGCTTGATTGAAGCACTTAAGTTAAGAGGGCATGTATGGAACACAGGGGAGAAGTACATCGAGTGGCTTTTAAGTGACACAGTTTGACCCCTCTTCTGCATCCATCAACAAATGGCACACAGTGTCTACAGAGCACAATGCAAGGTGGCAGAGGTTCCAGTCCACCCCAGCTGGGATATGACCTCAGCCTATACTGGTGTTTTAATAATGAAAAGCTTTTGTTCTTTTTACTATGTGAATTCTCACAGTCCACATGGCATACGCACCTATATATATATTCCTAAGTAACAGTAAGACGGTTCCAGTTGTTGTTCCATTTCAGCTGTACAGTTTCTAGTATGCAGTCTCAGGACTGACGAATATTCTGCCGCGCTGTTTACATGTTTCCAGCCTGATTCACAGTTTTGCCTTGCTGTGTTACTCCGAGGATAGCAAAACAGCAGAATGAAAAAAAGCTTCATAAAAAGCAGGTGAATGAGGTACACTCAGAGAAATTTTGTGCAGGAATATTTAAGGAACATTTTTTCACATGGGATTGCAACTAATAAACTGGGAGAACCAAATGGGTTCTTAATATGAAAGCACCCCCATCTGTCAAATAAACATTGCTTTGAAGTTAACTTGTAGGCTTGTATCTTTATAACCACGCAGAGCGCAGCCTATGGATTGATTGTCCTGCAAGGTGAGCAGTTCCAAACCTCCCTCACTGAGGGCTAGCAGTGTCTCAAACAGGTGGCTGGACAGAGGGGACACCTGGGCAAGATTTTTTTTGTGCCTACACACAAACATAAGCCCTGTATCATGGCAGGTAGATGAAGTCCATTCAGGTGGCACAGACTGGCATCAGGTGCTGAAATGTGGGTGAGGGAGTGGGCACGGGCCAGTGGAGCAGGGTTTAAATTCCAGTGAAGATGTTTTTGGCCTTGATCACTGGACGGATCGATGCCGGCTGATTCCCTCTCAGATATGTCTTATTTTATTAGTGGCTTCGGCCTTCTGCAGCCCCATTCCTGTGTGATCAATACCGCTGCTTGGACATGCCGTATTTTTCTCACTTTTAGTGCCTTAACGCTGTTTAACCGTGTCACCTGATAAACAGCGAGGCCTCCCGAAACGCTGATTTCCTATTGATTTCTCCCTTGCCCCGCCATCTCACAGCCCGTCAGTCTTGCGTTGTTTTTACCCCTGGTTATTGCCTCAATTCCTCCACCTTAAAGAGACACTCTGCCATTCCCAGAGGTGGATTACAGGGCCACGTTGAGGCTCCCTGGCCACTTCGGAGCACTAGTCCTGAAAGTCTGTGGTTCTTCCACATCGAAGGCACAGTTTACCCCTTCTGTCTGCTGGAGGAAACCACAACCAAGAAACAGCAAAGAACGTTTGCCAGTACTTGAGGATTCTCAACGGATCAGATGTTGTACATGGATAGGCCCGTCGTCAGTCATTTGTCCCTTGAGATTAGATCCCAGCATGTGTACAATACTCAGTCTCCACAGCCGTGGAAACGGTGCCAGGCAACAGAGAAAGAAACTCGCAGGAGCTCCGTTGTGCTATCATTGTTGAGCTACGAAGATGAAAGGACAGGTGCATAAATCTGATAAAACGTGGCTTACTTTCAAGCTAACGGTTACATAAATGTTTTACTACCCCACAAGGCCGACAGGAAGGACGATACAGCAACTAAACTATGGTGTTACTTTATTGTATTTGATTTGTATAATCATCTTCAGAAAGCCGTTTGTAACTGTGTAGCAGGAACCATAATGGCGAGACGCGCAAACGGTCAAGGTGAAGGTTGTGGATTCAGGCCCCGCAAATGGCATAGCTGTCGCTCGCCAGAGAAACGCACAACCATAAATATACATTTGGAGGGGAAAAACGTTAGAGTCACTTCACATGAAAGCACGAGATAAACAGCATTCTCAATTATGACGACTCTCCTGTGCCTAAGAATTCCAGTGGCCCAGAAGAGAGTCTTCATGTTGACCTTCCCTCCTCCTGTGTACCCACTGGCTGTTTAATGTTAGCTTTATGCTCGTTTGGCTCCTACGGCTCACTTCATTATTTATGCAGAATTAAACTGGTTACTGCCTCGACTCTGGGACACCACATCCCTTATTGATCCCTCAGAGTGTTTCCATAAATTCACCCCCCCTCCCCCCGGGGCTTAATGGCACAGTGTGGAAAGCCTTATCATTACGTGATTTAGGGAGATCAGCTGTAAATCGCCGTGATTGGAATCACTAAGATGAATACTCCACAGGATCCCAGCTCTGGCACTTTGACCAGCACCTCTTAATTTTTAATTACCACTAATTCAAAGTGCCTGAGTTTCTTATCTCCAAAATATCACAGTTTTATTGGTTTGAAACTTTTTTTTCAGGAATCAAGACTAATATGCAAGTTGTGGACATTTTAGAGTACAGCACTAGATGTTTGTAGTGTGATAACGCTGTATTAGTGCAGAAACCTTGCTTCGTTTCAAAGTTATTTATATTTAACCAAGTTTTAAACAATGTGTGTTATTTACAAAACAAGCTCGTGTGTGTTTGTGTGCGCACATTGTATACAGTATATGAACGAGAGAAAAACCTATCATAAATCCATAAACGATAGGTGTTAAAGTAAAGCTGAGTAGGACAGTCATTAAAAAGCAGCGTATTCTTCTCACGCCTTTCTTATCAGGTGCCAGTAGCACAAATGGATCACTACCACCACCTAGTGGCCGCATCCTCTCATAACAAAGCCGAACGCATTAATCATGACCAAGGGAGTGTAAAATTCAATAGGCTTCCTTCATCCATTTCAAGTTGCCGTCTGAAGGGCGGCCTTGTATGCCTGGGAAGGAAAAAAAAAGCTCCCCTACACTTCATCAGGACCCCTACTTCATAACAAATGGAGTGTCTTTCTCGTGGAGTTCTGCCATCAGAAAGTGCCGTTCTCTCTATCCATTTAATTCTGGGAGCAGTGGAAGGGTCAGGGTAGGAGCACCTAGCAGCATTGAGTACCAGGTGCTTCCCACTCGTGCAGTAAACTACCTTTTAGGAATTGTTTCTCAATAAGAAATGATCAGTCCATTTATCTGAAGCAGACCAGCTGTCTCCTTGCCCAGACCCCCAATATTTTTCGTTTGACCTGATCAGAGCCATAAAGTAGACTGAGACACTTTCAATTTTTCACTGAAAGCAGGTAGCTTCCAGCAGCGATGGCATCTTCCCGTGTACTGCTTTCTCCTGCTTCGAGTTTTTTTTTCCCTTTTCATTTTGAAATGAATTTTTTGAGCTGCTTATCATGCTTTTCAGCATTCTCTGAGCAGTTCAGCAACAGCAGCGTCCCAGAAATATTTTATATAAATACTGCTTTTCTGTAAGACACGGCCATCTTGTACTGTAAGACATTGCCGTTTTCAAATGCAAAAAGCATGCATTTAGTGTGGTAAGTGTGTAGTGTTACTTGGACTAATTCTCAATTTTCATCAAAATGGTTTGGCAGTGTCCCACAGTTGGACATTTTTTCTTTCTTAATTTAAAATAAGATTTTAAAAGGTATACAAACAATTTGAAATTTATACTGTACAATAATTAATTAATTCTGTTTTTTTCAAAGCAGGGGGCCTGGAATGTATACCATGCAATACAGACTGTAACACAAATCTTACACAGGGTGCTCAATCACAGGTGTATAGATTAGTAATCTAATATATACACCTTACATACTTCTGTCTTCTCCACTTTGTTACCATTTCTAATTGGCCATAATTCAGAAATGTTAGCATGTTACCAAGTTTTTTTTATTATTCTTATTCAGTAGATTTATATTGATTTAAATCAGACTTACAGAAAACCAACATGAAAAATGCAGCACAGAATTTAAATTCATTAATATTTATAAGTCATGAAACAAATTATATATTTGAATTGTAAAATACAAGGTCAGGCAAATATTTGTCAGAGATCTATTGCAAATTAAAGCAAATGAAGAAAGTAATTCATTTCTAATTGCTGTGCTTTTGAAATTCTTTAGAATAAACTAGAGTGATTTTAAATACTTTTTTTTTTTTTTTTTTACCAGGCTGCATACATGCTGAACACGAGCCAATACAATTAATGCACGAAACTGGTGAAAAATCTATTCATCCTGTAATTCAAAATGTAGTCATTGTTGCTTGGGTGGGGGCATGGAGCCCCACCCAAGACACACGCTCTACTGCTCACAGTAAGTAATTTAAACTCTGATATACTCTACACAGCTCTGTTCGTTTTCAGTCTCCCTGGGGAACCATGAAGATGCGCTTTCCGCCACTTCATACCGATTGGGGAACTAAACAAGAGAGTCAGGCACGCTTTCTCCTGCCTTAAGAGGTGGGGAGGGGGGGGGGGGTGGGGGTATTAAAGTTTAG
>JABJVR010000033.1:6468639-6503931 GCA_025773905.1 Chitala chitala | reverse complement strand
TTTACATTTCCTCTCTCCAGGACGATCGATGGAATTGCTGAAACCCTACATTTGCACTCCAGGGCCATCCTCGTGTCTGAGAAAATCCTCTGAAATGTCTTTTAATAGCTTTATTTCCAATGAAGGTTTCCTGGCATGGCTGATATTCTGCAGGATTTCTTGTATGACTAGCAAAAGAAAGGCCTTTAACAAGTAATTTTTTTCTCTCTATAAAAGCACATAATTTTCTATTAGTAATTTAAAAATACTCGGCATAAAAAAAAAACTTAAAATGTTGTACATGGGAGAGACAAAAATGCATGTTTTCAGAAATATGTACAGCATCTTAAAGTCGAGGCGGCTAAATCAAGTCACACTTCTCGACAGATGTGCAAACCTATTGTGTGGTTACCCAAGTCCACTGCATGAACACTGGACAAGGAAAACAGCTCAAATCTCTTTTCACTGTAGTGTAAACATCGTCCTCGTAAGTCTACACACTAAGGCATTTCAATACACGTCTCTAATGCCAAAAATACTTGTCTGCCAATCATATTCTAAGATCGGTTCACATGATTCGTAAAGGTCCATCCGTACTTGCCCGCACTCACAGTGGAAGACTGATCCCGACAGCGTGCTGAAACGCACGACAAAGCTTGCTACGCTCAAAAGCAGTTAACCTTGACAATGCCTATGTTGGTTTTCCACCCATCAAAGCAGCAAAATGCACTGATGATGTTGCCTTGTTGGAACACATTAACATGCCTCCCGCAGTTACGTTCTACAACAACCTTCATTTGATGACGTGTCATCTGCTTATCACTGCTGTTTGTACCTTCACAACTATTAACAAATCAGCTGTAGGGCCCAATTTAACTACCCTCTCATGTCTTTAACACCATTTAACACTATCACAACATGGAGGCACTGTTGTGTAATTACTCTATACAGTAATTTAATTTCTAATCACTCTATACACTAATTTACTTAAAGTCCAGATTCATACATTTCCCCTCTGGTACACAGAACATGTTTAAAGTATTTGCAAAGTCACCAATCACAGGTTTTCATGACATGGCTATGATTTATCTTACAGTTTTTAACACTTGGAAACATGCTGTTATACACAACAAATCAATGAAACTGTTGGAAAAGTATTTACAGCTAAAATCATTTAGGTTCTGTATGTATGCTTTCTAGACATTACATTTCTGAAACCTGATGGAATTCCTAATAATTTTGCAACAGAAGATGAATATTTAGAATTTACCATAAACAGCTTAATTTTCAACCTGCTCTTTACTTTATGTTACCCAAATCTGATTTCAGTATTATTTCACATGACAGGAAAACAAGAGGACGTCACACCCGATGCACGATCTCATGGCTTTATTTCAGTATGTGCTGGGCAGACCTTGGGAGACGAGCCTTACAGAATGAGAACTTCATAACTTGGACTACAGTTATACTGAGTACAGGTTACAAGATACTGTAATACACATTATTCTTGCAGTCAGCTATGTTGACAGTGAAACTAGGAGGTGGTATTCAGCTGTAATTTAAGTCTCATTTAACATGCAAGACTATTTGATTGTATATTCATTTGACAATTTCATGGTATGTCTGTGTTGTCCTTAACAGTTGAACCTAACCTAATACAGGACATTAATGGGTAAATAACCATGCAGACATTTATCAATAAAGTTATAAGGGTAACCTTACTGAAATGAAAGCCGGTTTTGGTGGAAAAACACCGCTCAACACCTGCAGTCAGACAGCTGTCGCTCAGGACTGCTTGTCTTTAAGAAATTTGTTAAAATTACAAATAAAACGTGTCCATGTGATACTGAAAAGGGTAACAATTAAAATATCTGCCTGCTCAAGACCTTTTACACTAATGGTTTGAACAACAAATGGTCAGGGGGAGGAAAAAAAAATAATAATAATAAATCACTCAGTGAACATGACAATATTTTTCCCAAAAAAATTAAAAAATATATATTTTTGGTTTAATGTGTATAACAATGGAAGAGAGTGGCACTTTGCAATGTTTACACATTCCACATATTAAAATGGAAAATGTGGTTTAATTAAATTTGGCACACAATGGTCCAAGGCCACAGAATTTAAGCTGAAAAAAACCCATGATAAATCACCTACAAAAACATAAAAAAATAAACAGTACTGTAATGATAAACACAGCACAAAACACCCACTTTCACGCAACAGTTGGGAATGACGACATCAAGGATCCTGATGTCACCGAACCTCGGCTGTCAAACCACCATTTTATGGACAAACTACAAGACTTCTCAACAGGATGGTGAGGGGGGTTACGATCTCACATTCCTCTTGTGCCTTCAACATCCATGCCACAAAGTAAAAGGTAAAAAAAAATAATAAAATAAATAACTACATACAGAGCTCCACGCCGGCTGACAGACAGGAAGCCTCTCAGCCTGACCCGAGCTTGTTCTGCGAGACGGCATGAGGTAATGAACATGTGGAGCAAACCCATGTGTACATACGCACAGCTGGACCACAGTGTTGGTGAAGTGCTTCTGTTTGGTCGACGCACCCCGGTGCCCCCACACCGGACATCCCCTTCATTCTTCCACATGTTCCGCCAGGCCAACTGCCCATCTACCTGCCCGCAGGTGTGTGGCCTACAGCCAGGGTGGTCTGGGGGCTGCAGGGGTGCACCGCCCCGCTCAGATGATCTTGGCCCTTTTGCTGCCTAGCGAACCGTGCTGGGAGGACACAGAGAGTGAGCGAGTGAGGGGGCATGCATTTACAGCAAAGCGCAGTGTCTTTCACCTACCCCCAAACCTCTTGTGTACCAGGATTCTCCACTGATGCTGCCATTTTGTCACACTGCTACCTTCAGCATGTTACACTAGGCTATTTTCTAGGCCCTGCCATTCCTCCACAACCCACACCGCATTTAGTTTGACCACCCCTCTCCCCACAGAAACTACCTGTCCATGAACATTCACGCGTGCTTTGATACAATAAAAATAACGCTCTACACTACGGACCAGGGCACAGAAAGATGTTTTCCACTTAATAAATGAAGAGTATCCACAGAACACCATTGCAGTCGTTACACTGTTTCTCTCATTGGTGCACCTACCTTGGCCTGCTTGTAAAAGTGAGGTGCCAGTTCTACCAGCCAAGCAGACTCCACTGCAGTCACATCACGCATGAAGTACTTGGATGTCTGGACCACTTCATTGTAGACTACCCTGTGCACAGAAGTACATGGCAGCTTGGTAGGACAGCCAACACATATGTGTCACAAAAGACCACGAAGAACGCAGAGAAGGGTTCCCAACTGACTCCTTTCTATCAATACCAGAAAGATGGCATGTGGAGAGATTAGAGCTCAGAGCTGACACCTGAATAGACTTACCACTTTGGGGGTTTCTCTCCATACAGAACTGAGGTGGGGTGGATGTGAAGCTCCCGGTCATCACGCAGAGTCCTGAATCGGAGAAAGACAAGTGAGGAGTTCCTTATGGCTCCGAAAGACAAACATACCTTCAGCTTCATGGACATACCTCACCTTTCATCAAAATAACCTAAGCTCAAGAAGTGGGTCCGAAGGGTATTTTCCAACAAAAAAAGCACATTCCCAGCCACCAGACTGTACAGAGCGTGTCCTGACCTGCACAATACAAACTCACCTGTACGATCCGGAGTGGTGCAGCCTGGCAGCGTTGGCAAAAAACCCCGAAACGATACACTTGAGGATCACGTCTGGGTCACCTAAATGAGACACGGGACACAAAGTCAGTGTCTCAAATGACCTCATGAGGCAGCTGAAGCTCGTAGGTGGTCGGTACCTTCACTGGAGGTACGGGGAACCTTGAACTTGTTCATGAGGCGTCGCAGCTGCTCACGGACTGTTACCGCACGAAGGAGACCCTTGTAGTTGAGGAAGTGCTCCTGGCACCACTGGGAGCTCTTCTGGTGCTGTAATGGGGAGGGCGAGTACATCTAAGAACTCCACAGAAGACCACCTATCTCCAGTGGATGATGTGGTACCTCAGGTCAGGGCCTCTCACCTTGATGAAGGCTTCATACAGGTTCAGCATAGTGAGGTGATCTCCCTCAGCCACCGCAAACTTCCTGTGCTCCCGAGCCTGGGGGGTGGGGGGAGGCATACGGACCAACACAGACAGACAAGAGGACGACAGGGATAAACAGTCAGACCTGAATCTGGGCGATCACATGAGGAATGGCAAAAACCCAGTCCTGAGGCGTAGAGAGACCCAAACCCGTGCCCACAGACAAAGACAACAAAGACCTGCGGCAAGATTCATGAGGCAAAGACTGAGGACGAGACACTCGGCGCAGCCCGTAACAACAGGCGCCCGTGTGTCAGCGTGCAGAGGCGGCCGTCCTGGTCCTCTGCGTTTTGCTGTGAGTCAAGCATCCTCCAAGCATGCACTCAGCATCACCCTGGCTCACTGTTTCCTCTTCATGTTTACCCCTCCGCCATCTTAAACGCCCAGGGCAAGGAAGTGAATTTGTGACCCAAAAGAAAGTGTTCACAAACACCTCTTCTAGGAAACAGCACACTGCCTCCATCTGCATGGGATACACGTACATTCCATCTTCTATTCACTTTGGTTCGTTTCTGGCTAAACCGCTGTTGGAATGTTAACGAGTGAAATTTTCAGGCAAGAGAGACTCAGCATGCAGCCATTTCACAGCTGCATGTGTCAAAGCACTGAAAGCCAACAAAGTAGAGACAAGACGGACAAGGTCAATGCAGGCGGTCTGAACCAGCAACCAGGCACACTACACGTCAGCAGAGGCGGGGGGGAGGAAGGGGGCAAGCAGGCAGGAGAACAGAGAGAGAGGACTTTCAAAAAAAGTGCTTGCCTTTTTTTTAGCTCAGAGACAGGAAGTGAGAGGAGCTGCTGATGATGCAGGAGCGAGCGAACTAGAGGTAGACATCCACCTGAGTTCTGGGGAGGCAGAGTCTACACTGACGGCTCGTAATAATGACGCTTCCCCAACAAAAAGAAGACACGTCCATCATGACAGAGCGTGGGACTACGAGTATTTGCAGAACGCAGCAATGACACAGCCAACCCTTTGATGGGGTGGAGAAAGAGAGCCAATGAAATAAGTTGTGCCATACTGCAACAGTGAAACCATCGCAACAAGCTACTGTTGCAATGACAGTATGCGATGCTAATGCTCTGAACAACATCCTCTGTTGCCAATCATCACGTTATCCTAGGAAGGGTTACCTCTGCTTTACATTATGCAGCTGTCTACATTCTACAGGGAGAGTCTCATCAATAAAAAAAACTTTAAAGAGTTTTATTTATTTTTTTCAAGGTACCATGTAAAACTGTACAGGACCTTCGTCCCTCCAGAGCATACACAAGCACTATCATTTGTTGTCACTCTCGTTTGCACGGTGGCCTGGGCTTCCCGCCCGGTCCGGCGCTGCAAACGCCCGAAACTCACGGCTGCTTTCTTCTGATTGGGCGGCACCACAAACACGTTCTGGATCTGCATCATGGCCGCGATGGTCACGATCTCCTTGGAGCATCCAAAGTTGCCGGATTCCAGCAGCATCTTGGCGAACATTGGGCTCAGAGGGAACTCTGCCATTTGCACGCCCATGGGCTCAGTCAGACGGCCGTACTGGTCTAGACCTGCAACAAGACAAAGGTCCTTCTGCGTCACAAAGTTAGGGGTCCTATCTGTCTCAGTGAATGGACACTCCACCAATTTTGTTTGCAGAACAGCTTTCTAAAACAAGTGTCCACCAGGACTTTTGGTAAGAGTGGCCATTATGGGTTATGACTGAAAAAGGACACCTTACCTCCAAGTGCATAGAGAAGCTCCAAAGCCTGGACCATGGACTGGGCTGGAGGTGGCTATAAAACAGGCAAACATCAGCCAGTGAACACGCAGTTTCATTAGAAGTGATGACTGAACCCAGTGAAGTCTGTAGCCAATTCTGTGGCAGGCTGTTTTGCATTGTGCCAGTGTAACAGTTCAATTCATTTTTAAACAGTACCATGTCATTTCAACATTACACTTAGCAGGTATGAAGCATAATGTGGAAATTACAATCACATGTGTAAAGGGCAAAGCATAAAGACAAAGGTCAAGATAACCAAAAACTCTATAAGGTGCTCTTAAGTGAAGGTGGTTTGGCTGAAGCAAGTGCAGAAGCTCACAGAGAGGAAGCTGAAGCGGAGCACATTGTCAATGCCAAGGGCCTTCAGCTGTAGGATGACAGGTGCCAGGTTTGTGCGCTGCATCTCGGGTACAGTGGACGCCGGCAGCTTCTCAAAGTCCTCCTCTGCAGGAAGGGAGGGACAGAACAGGGACTCGGAATGGGGAAACAAGGCAGCTATACCACATGTAAGGTGGAAACAGGGCCGCTATATCATGAGTAAGGTGGAAACAGGGCCGCTATATCATGAGTAAGGTGGAAACAGGGCCGCTATACTATGCAGAACAGGGAAACGAGGCTGCTATACCATGTGTAAGGTGGAAATAAGACTGCTGTATAATGCAGAACGGGGAAATGGGACCGCTGTATGTCACAGAACAGGGAAACAGGACTGCTAGACTCCGTGAAACATGAACGCTATACTGTGTGGAACAGGGAAAAGGGGCTGTTACACTGTATGGAATGGGGAAATGAAACTGAGCAACAGAAATTGTCAATAGCCCACCACTTCCACAGGAGGTCAGACGTACCTGTGTAAAGGCGAAAGCATTTCCCAGAGCGGTGACGCCCCCCTCTACCTGCCCTCTGGCTTGCAGAGGCTTTGGAAATAGGGGTCACCACCAGAGACTCAATGGCTGTTCTGGGATTGTAGGCCCGCAACTTAACAAACGCACAGTCGATGACAAACACAATTCCATTGATGGTAATGGAAGTTTCAGCAATATTGGTAGCAACAACCACCTGGCCAAAAAATTGAAATTAATTTTATTTACAAAAATGTTCTTCATGCTCTTTAAAATCTATTAATGAATATCTTGTGATAATTTTTTTTCTGAAGTCATACTATAAACCAAAGCACAATCTTCCAGTTTACCTTGCGTACAGTAGGGGGCACTCTCTCAAAGACTTTCATTTGCTCAGCATATGGCAATCCAGCATACATGGGAAGAACCCGCAAGTGCTTCTTCATACCGTAGCGTGACAGAGCGCGGGCCTGCTCCACCAACATGGACACCACTTTCTCCACTTCCTCCTGTGGAACAATGAGAACATCAATGATAATGATTCTCAATCATCCAGGTGGAGCTCCATGAAGTGAGAACCTCCATATTCCAGTTCACACACGTCAACTGGCAAACACTAATGATCCCATTGTTAAACATCGCATTTACAACAAAATACATACACTGCAACAAACCTATCAAACATAAGCCTTACATGACTACTAAACATTTTGTTTACTGAATCTTCTACAATCTTTAGAAAATAATGCCTTCTCTCTCTGTACTTAACAGTTGTTAAAAATGCATGCCATAAAGCTTATGGGACAGAAATTTCTCCATACAAACACAAAAGCCCACCTGTCCGGTGAGGAACGCCAAAATGTCACCATCATCCTCAGTTTCATGGATTTTCAATACCGTCTCTACCGTAGCCTTCACATAATCCGGAACAGGACTAAAACATACAAAACGATATTCTGCATAAATCAAAATTTTAAACCAAAGAGCATATGAAACAGCAGGTAATGAAAGAAAGATGATCACATAGGAAAAAGAAAAAACAGAGACACGTGGAGATAAAAGATAAAAGATGCTTTTTCTGAATCCTGCCTGTGATAAATACACTGCGACGTACCTGACCGTGTAAAAGATATCAACTGGATAGGTGCGGCCCTCCACTGTCAGAATGCCACAGGTGTCCTTGGCAGGGTCACCAGACTCATTCAGGTTGAAGAACTCATGAAATTTCTTTTGAAAAAACACAAGTGTTTGAGTACAGGTTTACAGAGGTCTGACTCTCAGATAGAACCATATCACTCCCACAGATGATTAACGCAAGAATTAAATCAACAAGCATTGAGCTTAGTGAATGTGAACCGTGCATCTCGGAAGGTTTTGGATGTTTGCACAGTATGAGCAGTATAAACGTATTGTACTTATGAAAAGTAACACCCCCCTGCTCTAATTATCAAGCACACATTTAAAAAATTTTAATGCTAATACAATCAAAAATATATATTTTTTTCTTACTGAAAAGTGTTTGGCCATTTTTTCCCCTTACTTTCCTCAACAATCTATACAGACAGCAGAGCTCTATTACAACATACAGGCCTTGTCATACTGTTAAACTCAGATCAGGAGGACTGAACAGAAAAGGTGAAGGCTTGTGACAGCCAGATTACCTTGGCATCAAGAGTAGCTGAAGCCACTATCAGTCGAAGGTCTCGCCGTTTCTTCTGAATCTATCAAAAGGTTAAAAAAGGGATGGCATGAGTCGAACAGCGGAAGGTTCCGGATCACAAGTATGTTTGTCGTAATGAGGCGCGGAGTAAGGCAGGTCACTCAGAAGGCAGCAGGACAACCTTCTTCAGCAGACCGATGGCGATGTCCGTGTAGAGCGTCCTTTCGTGGGCCTCATCCAGAATGAGGACACTGTAGAGTCAGGGGAGGCACAATCAGCCTTTCATCTCTACCTTTTCAGCTGACATACCTACATAATGACTGGCCTGATAAGATTTAGTAGGCATACAGACATGACCACTACCTGTACTTCTTCAGCAAGGGGTCGGCCATCATTTCCCGGATCAGCATCCCATCCGTCAGGAACTGGCGGCAGAAGGAGAACAGAGTTAAGTTTGGCACAGCTCACAAGGCAAGGGATGACCATTCAGTTACCGTTACCTTGATGCGTGTGGCATGGGGGTCGGAGCAATCCTCGAATCGGATGGTGTAGCCAACCTCGTGGCCCAGGAGGGCACCACGTTCCTCAGCCACACGACCTGCCACCTGGGACAAAGCAGAGGTGAGCGGGGACACGGCGGACCGCTGAGTGTCAAATAGTCTCCACGCGGGGAATGGGAGGCACGCTATCAATAGCAGACGGGACAGAAATATCCTCAGGCTTACTGAAATAGCTGCCACTCTCCGGGGCTGGGTCACCCCTATCACCTTCCCGTCTGCTGCCCATCCAGCCTCTAACAAATACTGGGGGAAGGAGAGAAGAATACACTGAAGGAGACCAAACTGGCACAGTGATGAGTTCATTAAGGCCAAATCTCACAAAGTGCAGAGCTCCAGTTTACTATTCTAAAAATAAACAGGCAACAGAATCTTATCCATAATCAGCACTACTATAATCCTGCCTTTTTCCCTACAATGCACAGAAGTGATGTATTCATAAAATTAAATAAAGGAATGACACATTCCCTATGTGCAGAATTCCACCTTTTCTGTAAGTAGACAGAGGGATGGGAATGTATATTCACAAGGGGCGGTTCAGGTAAACTGCCATCTTGAATATACAGGTATTCTGGATTTGTTTTTAAAAATAAAAAAGATGCATTCTGTATTGTCTGCAGTCAAACAAGCCCTAAATTATCTGAGGAGCTCACTAAACTGAAATAATCTAATATGTGACTAGGAAACACCTCCCTCACTGCAGGTCAATGTGCAGTAATTTTTCACCAATATTTCATTATTATTTCATATTCTACTCAGAACGGAAACCTGCTAGAGAAATGAGAATAGGACATGCTACATATGCATTATAATAAATGAAATACACTGCATTTCTTAATACATAGATACTAAGTGACAGGTGATACTAACAGTTAGAAAACAGATATCAGCTTTAATATTTTGCTTTGCATTTTATTCATGAAAGTAATGACAACTGCATCACTAACCTGAAATAAATATTATGGTAATTTACCTAAGCACCCAAGTGCAACGTGAGTCATACAGCTGTGACTGAATGCACAACGTTTTCTGAATACTGATTCAGTGTGCCGCTGTTCACCGGGAAAGAACCCTGCACTGACCTGTGGGATCTGTGTGCTCTTCCCACAGCCTGTCTCCCCGATGATCACCACCGTCTGAAAGCTTTCCACCAGGTACAGGATGTGGTTTCTGTGCTGCAATGGAAATAAGCGGGAACGTGTCCACACACAGCAAGTCGAACGCAAACATATAACGAGTGGCTGTGACGAGCGTGACACGGGGCCATTACAGACGCAGATGGGCACAATCCCACCACTGTCCAGCAACAGTGCTCCGCTGAGCTCGCTGACATCATCCTCCCAGAATCACCCCAAGGTACCTTGAAAACAGGGAGTTTCTGCCTCTGCTTCTCAATGGACAGTGAGTTGTAGGGGTTGTAAATAGCAGGACAGCCAGCTGTCTCTGTTGACAGATCTCTCTCCTCTGACACCCCCGGGCTGTCCGATCCTGACAGGGTGACAAGGGGAAAACACCATGCAAAATGTGACTATACACACACTCAGTTAAAGTTCAACAAAGTTCAAATGTTATGAGCAGCAAATTGTATGTTCTACAGGTCTTATGCGCACAAAGTATTAATGAAAACTTGTGTACAAATTAATGTTTTCAAAGACCTAAACACAAACATTAGGAGATATTAACAAACGTAAGATACTGTATAAAGATTTACGTTATACAGAAATGAAAGCGCTATTAGCCACACAACTCATGTACAATAAATTCTCAATTCAGGTGCATGTATAAAATACAATATTATTCTATTATTTCGCTTAATAAATTTTTGAACAAGCAAAATGTTTGCCCCTAATTCAACAAAACAAAGTAAGATGAAGTCACCAAAATCGAATATCCTGTTATGCATGTTGTTTTAATCGCTGAAGTTACACAATGTTCGTAATAATGTGTTAACATATCAAATACCTATTCAGGTACTACTGAAAACATGACATCGTGAAAATACAATCAGTCGATTACGTGTTTAATGTCCTGGTTTAGTCGAAGACGTTTTACTAACATACAGACAACATAAACCTAGAAACGTCTCCAGCGCCTGTATATCCACTATTAATTATGCGTTAACAACTGTTAGGTACAGACCTTTCGAGACTTAAATTTACGCCTGCACAACATCAAGCATATGTTGTAGTGTAGGTGTGACCTGCTCATGCCCTGAGTAGGACACTGGCGCTTGTTTTCGGCAATTTTCTTTTAGGGAAATAAATTATTTTCGTAAACACTGCAAGAGTGGAGGCTTATGCATACTTTCAATTCGGTTTACTCGGAAAGGTCAGTTTAGCGGACGTGTTTACAAATAAAAATAATATATCGCCCTACTAACGAGTCATATTTCAATCTCTCTCGACATTCTCGGGTTATTTTCATTACGCGGCCACTTCAGTATAAAGGGCATCAGTATGTTTTGTAAATAATGTCAAACAATTTTAAAATTATTAACCCTTACCTGTTTTCAAAAATTTAATCTTGGGATGGGGCGCCGCAATCTTGGGCTGTACTTCATAAAATAAAAAAAAAAACAAAAAAAAAAAAAAAAAAACTTTATTGTAGGCGATTCTAAGACAACTACAAAGCAGCACGTCCATGTGACGTCATATCGTGCCTATTTATTTACATACAGCACACCAGCCTATAAAACTGGATAAAGTGAATATTATGCATTGATGGAGGGGGAAAAAAAAAAAAAAATTAAAGTCGCAGTTTTATTTGTGAGAAAATAACGGTAAGATCAAACGAGGGGGAGACTAAGCAAGCAGAAATACGGGGTTTAAAACAGTTTATTTAACATGACATAATGGAAAACGTTAAAAAGACATGTGGGCAAATTCAAGTTTAAATATAAATCAGGTTTTCACAATAATTTATTAAATACTTGTAGTCGTACTTGTGAATCATTAAAAGCACATTTCCCTGTATTCTCGATCATCTCTAACCTCTACCACAGCAACTTTCATTTTACCTTTTGTGAAAATTGTTTAAACACATTGCACTTCATCTCGTAAAGTTTGCTTGGCAAATAAAACGCATAGGCATTTGAAACAATATATTGAATGGCAACATGTCTTGTTTTGATTATTTTAAATGTTTTAATGTTTTCTTTAGTTAATTAATGAAGTTTCCTCAGCTTTGGCACAACTTTAAATGCCACATCCAGCTTATGACACTTTAAAATTGTTACCTTAAACACTTAAGCCTATTCCGTGCAGGCATGCGTGTTCTCGTCATTGACATCACGAGATTAGAGCCACCTCCCCATTCTTCATACACTGTTTGCAGGTGCGGCTTATAGGTCATGTTGGCAAGCTCCACCGGCTCACAGTGGCTGGACAGCAGCGTGACCACATGGTCCAGCTTGGAGCGGATCCGGGCATAACGATGCTGCCGCTCTTCAGCGAGACCCTGAAAGCGATCTTTCAGGCACCGTCTAGGCGAGGGCTCAGCCTCAACCCACCTTTTCACCTTAGGCTCAGGGTCCGAGACACCTGGCAAAGGGGTGATCACTCCAAAACCTGTCTGAGTTCCAGACTCAGAGAGGTCTGCCAGCATGGATTGGCCCCGTACGTTGGTCTGTGTGGCTCCATCCACCATGGTCAAACTGGTCTTTTTACAAACGCAGGGCAAAGGAAGGTTGAAAGAGCATGAATCCAGAGCAAACATATCAGCATCAAGCCCAGCAGCCGCCCCATCACAAGGAAACACGGGCCCACATTCCTGAAGGTCCTCCTCCATCACAGTCGTGGAAGCATCTGAATGAGGATATTTCTCAGTATTGTCTTCATCACTCTTTGGTGAACTGGGTTCCTGTACTCCAGCATTTCCAGTGTGTCTGCACAAACTGGAAGCGTCAGTAACAGCACGGCAGTGCATGTCCTTGTTTAAGGACTGCTTGAAGAGCAGACGGTCACAGACTGAGCCATCCTGACTAAAGGCCGGGACTTGAGTAGCAGCAAAAGGCAGGGACTGCGCATACAGAATGCGGAACTCCTCATCGAAATCTTCCGTGATCTTGCCCGAGAGCTCAATCAGATTGCTGCTGTTCAGTTTCCCGTCTGTCCAGCTAAATCTGAATAAGCAGAATGTGATTATCATACAATAAATATCATGGATACATTTACAAAATGAAAAATAGTGTTACTGTAAACAAAAAGTCATTTATTGAAGAAAAAAAAGTATTGAAGATATAGTCACTCATGCATCAAAATTTAGCAGCATCACCTGATCTTAAAAAAATTAAATGCATGAATAAAATTGTATAGTTGCCTTCTCAAACAAACTTTAGTGCTTTAACATAAAGGGAATAATTTTCTCCACTTTATACTTTTTCCCCAAGGGTGGTCAAAAATACAGCGTTCCTAAAATCAGCCATTAAGCATTTTTGTACTTATTTTATGGAATCAATCAACTGGCTTCTGGTATATAAACACATTGTCTTTAATAGCATGTTTAGTTTACATTTCTCCAGATATACTTATATTCCTCATCATTTAGCCATTTCACCAACCTAGGGTCACAACATTACACGACACCTGCCACCTCTCGTGTTTACTTACTTTCTACTTGCTAGTTATAATGCATTTTTTCTTGGAAAATGCAGTCATCAGGAGCCAGACATCTTATACATGAACACCCCACCTCACATCTCTTGTGCAGTGCCATCTAGTTGTGTTCAGACAGCTGATAACACAGACACTGGCACCTTAACAGCACTCAGAAAAAGGGTGAAGTGGCTTGTCCTGGCCTGTTTTTATGCATCCACCCACTTCTCAAAAAAAAAAAAAAAAAAAAAAACAAATTTCCCCAGCCAACGACACCATGCCCCAACACCCATTACATAGTGTCCCATGTCAAGCCAAGCTACGTTAACAAAACAAAACTTCGATCCTGTTATACTATAGGTGTTGTAGTAGTAAAGCTATAGTACAGATACAGTGTCACAGTCTGACACCACATCAGATTTCATTCACTCTGTCAGTGGCATCTACAAAAGCAACTCATCATACCTGTATGAGCCTGTGGCTACTCTATTTCCATCAACTAACATGAAGCGCTCATTAACCTTCCCCACAATCTTGACTCCAGACCGCATGAAGTATGTGGCCCCAGTAATCATCCTCGCTCGCATCCACTGAATGGAGGGGGAGGAGGAGAAATACACATATATTTTACAATTCAGTTTTACAATATGAAACATTTTAAAAGTATACATTATCCATAAAGGCATACACCTGTAAGGACTCCAGGCAGATACCAAGGTTTTTACACATCTGCAGAAAGGAGCGAATACAGGACTCATCTAACAGAATATAGACAGGAACCCAGCGCTGAGTACAGGCCTCTAGTAGATCCTTGAATATGTCCAAGTCAGTCAGAGAGTCCGTCACAATTGCAATCAACTGCAGGGCGGGGGGAGGCAAAACAGTTAGTGAATAGTAACGGTAAGAGAAAGGAAATGTTACTTAACCACACCGCAAAGTCCATTGTTTAATAAATATTGTACAACCATAAAAGTAAAACTATCGTTCCAACATTACGACCAAAATCAGTGATTTACCAGTAAAATACCCAAATTACTGTCAAAGGGAATGGTTACTTTTAAATGGCCATTATAACAACGAACAAAATTTAACCGGAGGGAATGTTTCAAAAATTATCGTCCATTCTAAGAATTAAAACCTCACTAATTAACCAACATAAACAATATAATCACACGCCCAACAGAAACAAGCTGCATGTTCCACGCTACTGCCCGTCGGACGCCAATTCTCATAATTATCAAGAGACGAAAACCCACACAGTCACCCCACCCGGTGCACATACACGCCATCAAAAACGCAACTACCTGACCTCAAGCACCCCAGCCTGGGGGCGCGGAAATGTTTCTCTTTTTTTTTTTTTCCGCGGAAATGTTTTTCAGAACTTCAGCACCGGTGACAACGACGTGAACACATGCAGCATCTAGCCCTCTCCTTAACTATTCATAAAAGTCTTTTATAGATCATCAGTTGCTACACAAAAAAAACTACTTACACGCCGTCATAACAGAAGCCCACACACACGATCGGTTTGCATGCAGCACATGAGTGTATAGTGCCAGAGACATTTTTAGGTCATTCCGTATCAAAACCAGATGAAACGGCACCGATGAAGGTTAATTTAAAAGTATCTGGAAGTTTAGTCATGTCAACTGGACGATAAAGAAGTCTAGTTAACACGACTAAACTTCCAGATAACCTCACCTGGACGACTGAGAATCTTCACAGACGTTAATTTAAAAGATTTAATAAAGAAAACATCTGAACATATTCTACACGCCGTTGTACCTTATGTGCGTTTAAGATAAACTGCGCGTGAAATTTCTAAATTACCTCTTTAGCGCTTTTGATCATTCTTCTTGCAGCTTCCTTGCAACGGTAAATACACTCTCCGTAACTCGGTTGAAAGTGAGCAACTGCTTGAGTATCTCCTCGAAAAGTATTCGACATGAAGACAGGCCAGCCTATCTCCAGCTCGGGAGGTTCTACGTCTGAGACGTCGGGAAAGTAAGTGACGGAAGAGCAGTTGGTTGAATTGCTCATGGACTGTTCCATGGCGTTTGTGTCTTCCCCGTTTACAGACAAGCTTTTAGGTACCACTGTCGACTGCGCGATGCAGCGTATCTCATCATCTGAAAGAAAACTAGGGATTTTCTCTTTGTTCAAAAAGCCAAAATATGCCTCCTTGCCTCCTGAAACCAACTCTTCCAGAGCAAGCCGATGGATCTCATTATACAAAATTCTTATATCTTTGTGCTGACGCTTCTGTCGTGGACCTGACAAATCTTCCAAGCATTGTGATAATGCCATCACCTTCGTCTCCTAAACTAGCTTCCTTGGGTATTGTACCTCGTTTAAAAAATAAATAAATAAATAAATAAATAAATAAATAAATAAATAATAACCCACACAATATAGTCTGCTCTGGTAAAGCAACCAGGACTGCGTTTTACTCTAAATTAAGACCTATTAGTGAACGCCGCGGGTTCATTGGTGCAGATTAAATTTGGTGGCATAACAGCTGAGAATCGATTGCAATTCAATAATCACTTGCTACTTATCTTTTTTGAAAGCAGTTGGGTAATGCAAATGGACAATATGCCAAAAATGTAACATCAAAATATATTAACAACTGTATTTTCGTTTTTATGTTATAAACTGGATTTGCAAACTGTAGAAGGTAGAAAATCTAAACTAAAATCTTGGAATTTTAAATGTATGGTTTTAAATAATTTGTAATTGGTCAAACAACGACCATGATCTTTAAGTATCATTCATTATTTAGATTTTAAAAATTGGGCAACATTTTTGCATGTTGACTTATGTGCAAGATGCAATTAAATTATAACTTGCATATGCCCCTGGGGATGCAAAAATAGACAAAAACTGTACAATACGTAAAAACATGAACTGGATTATATTTATTTTTAAATTACATCTTTACATAATATATGCATGGCATGGTGTGAATTAACATTTTTAACCACAGAAAACATTAAAAACATTTTTTAACTATTACACTAATTTACATTTTAAAACCCATGTAATTTAAAATATTCATGCTGTAAATATCCAATTTGGCATTTTTAACTTTTTTGAATTATAAAGTCCGTTTCCTGACTTTTTTGCATGATGAAAGACGCTTTCATAATTTGTTGACGCGCTAATTTCACCGCGAGTGAAAGTGTTACCCATATGGTCCAATCCCACGTTTTTTTAACGTTAACTGTTAACATGTAACTGATTAACTGCTTCGACAGCGCCCCCTGTCTATCGGGAAAAGAAAAATGTTCCTTCGCTATGTTACGCGTGCACTATCTTTTGTGAAATTTGGCTATTTACATTTCAGTTTCGCAAGCCTAATTATCTAACATCTTTTGGAAACGCACATTAGATTCCTTTGCGGCTTCCATTCACCTTACTGTTCGGTAGAAGGTGAATGGAAATTCGCAAATTCAAGAGCTAACATCTTTATAAACACTGACCATCTATTCCGGTACGAACTGATTCTACTTCAGTCCATTAAAACAATTCACTCTCTTACACAGAGAAAGTCCAACACTAGCTAGACAGAAAAAAAACGCACACGTTGCATAACATTACCGTTATGACAACTCAGGGAAACGATTTGGACCCAAATTACTTCGTTTATTTTCAAAATGCTCTCTTTCATAACTGGCAAAATGAGCGTGAGAGGGAGGTCAATCAGCTGCACTAGATCTCACCATCATACTGTATTTAGATGCTGTAATTTACTTCCAATTTTGACGCATGCGCCCCGAATCTGTATCTAGTTCTAACAGCCTATTAAATTATGCGACGGTAATTCGTTAAACCAATAGGAAGTGTTCGGACAAAATCATACTGTTTCGACGGTAAAAACTTGATAACAATACATATTGTTGCTGGAAGTAGGGATGTAACAGAGTGTGGGTACTTATGGAGCAGAAGCAGAAGTAAATGTCTAAATTAAACCGTGTAGTGCGAAATATGTAACTAAGGACATATTTGTAACAATTAAAATAGTGTATATGTGCGCATATTTGTATATTCTTGTTTTAAATCCATTAGTTGAGAAAGCCCATAAATATATTTTAAGTACGAATAGCCATAAATATTATGGCAGCGTGATTTCTTATTGCTGTTAAATATTCTTCGAATTTTTGTTTCTCTTTACAATGTGGATACAGTTACTTAACAGTACTATCATTTACTGCCGATCATAAAAATGTGCTGCAGGTAATTCTTCGGGAATTCTGCGCCAATAGTTTTATTTTTAGATCGATTCATTAAAATATAATGATCTATCTGAAACTTGCACTGGCAAACGCACTCTTGGCAGTCAAACAATTTATCAGACTGTCGACTTTTCTAAATATCTTCAAGATCCATATAAACTGAGAATGCTGGAAAAAATGCTTTCATAGTTTCATGCCATCGGAAATAACCTTAGTATTCGGCCAATTTCATTGTAGAATTCTGTAATGTGTTTATTGGACATTTGACAAAACCGGTAGTTTATAACTGGAACTGCTAAACCTTATCTGAAGCTACCAAAATTACAAGATATAATTTCATTATCACCTTTCTGATCACAATTGTTGGAACACTGCTGTATGAAAATGTTGAAGGTAAACAGGTGTTCAGGTAGGCTGTTTAGCTGAATGTGGCAGTTCAGCAGCCTCTCACAAAAAAGTACCATCACCTTACAGTAGCGACATGTGTAAACGGCGCTTATATCGTAAATGGCACAGGATGTTGGCTTTTGTATTTTTCCAAGTACTGTACAACGCATCGTGATGGGATCGTGTCTCACTAGTTCAGCCAGCAGCATCAATACCATATACAAAGCGTCAGAGACCGCTTTGATTGTTTTCTAGTTAAAATCACTGTTAAAAATCATCTCGATTTCAGCAGGTTGCGTAAGCATGAGAGTCTACGAAATTATTTTTTGTGCATTAACGTAGACAGAGGGTTCTGTGTAGATTTAAACATGTCAAGATGTTGAATATGAGGTACATTTCTTCACTGGTTAGGAACTTTCAAACAGGAAGTTGGGGTTTACAATAGGATCTGCAGGCATGTATATGAACCTACTGTGTGCCCTGTTATTTATTAAACATTTTGGCAAAAACTATCTATGTAAACAACAGTTTTATATAAAATAAATTAGAACGTCAGGGGTGGAAGTATCTAGTCATCCCGCTACTGTAACTTTTATCTTAGAATTTTTTACAGCCCCGGACTTGTTTTCACACCGTCGAATTGTAGCAAAGTTTACGAGTGTGTTGCCTAAAGTGTTAGAACTTTTCTGGGTTCGTAGACCTTTTGTTTTCTCCACCGAGACTGCAGTGTGAGACCCCGCATGCAACAAGTTTTCGTAAACAATGCAAGTCATTTTAATAAGATGGGCATTTAAGCGTTACAGACGATTTTTACCACATTGTATTGGGTAGTTTACGTAATGGTGACCCTCTTCTTGCGGAAAATTAATTAATTGTACTTAAAATATATTAACTATGGCTACAAGTGCGTCAATTAATGCATAACGGAAATAGCACATGTAGAAATTACAGAAACATTTCGCTTTAGCAGATATGTATATACCAGTTCATAAAGACAGTATGGTACAGCAATACAGAAATTCCGTTCGGACAGTGGTAGGCAACGGAGTAGCGATATCAAATGTGTAACTACATGGCTAACTACAGTATACATTAATGACTTCGTTGTAACTTTGTAACTATAGTTTTTTCATGTGTAACAGATTATTTACGTGTCCTAGGCTAATAAAATGACTAGGGCCTCCTATTTTTCCCCTCGAACTTTCCCAAAGCCGAGCCGGTACATCTACCAGCTCACGCCGATCCGAGGGTTTTGCTGATGGGTGACGCTTTGGATCACGTGCTTCTTCACTGGGTACGTACGTAGTATTTTCTTTTGCCTTCTCTTTCTGCCCAGATCGATTCGTAATAAACAAGACATAAGAGGCCATTACACCTTGTCGTGGTGACCATAGTGAGGTTTTCTCTCAGCACCCGAGAGACTCCAAGGGAGCGGGTCCACCCCCTCGTAGCAACTGGCACCAAGTAGAGCCCAAATATTATGTTATTTATTTATATAGCTATAAAGCTAGCTATTTATTGCTTATCGTGTCGATGCACATTTTGCCGAATCAACTGCAAGGTAAGTTCCGATTCAGTACTTGATTTCTTCCGTTACTCTGCTATTTAATTTCACCTCTACAAAGTTACGATAACGTTACCTTTGCGGTGCGGGGCAGTTTAGCTTGCTAGCTACACGAAGTCGCCTGTTTAAAATGGCGACAGTAGGTGGGGGGCGCGTAGTCAATATTTTTTTGAGGGGGGTGTCTTCTCCATCCCCCCCTTTGGATACTGTCAATGTAAGATTGTAGTTGGGTGCCAACGTTAACTCCGTAAGTAATAGGAACTCGCGCGGAAGGTCAGCACGCGCCACTTTCATTCGCTACATTTAGTGGAATTTTCATCGGCGGTCCGAGCTGTGCGCCTAACGTGCACTTCATCTCGTGCCGTTTCTAGAGAATAGCTCTGCGAGCCCTACCTAACACATCACACACGAGTACACGTCCTAACTGCTTTAAGCATGCATGTAGTAAAAAAAAAATGAACTGTTGATTTCTACGTATAGAAGTTGGCATTATGACAACTTCTGTTATATACTTCAGATTAGTCACACTTGAATGAAAACTATGGAAAGAGGTTTACCGTATTTGCATCTCTGCGTTAATGTTCAGACTCAAAACCATTTGTCGTATATATTTATAAATCTATGTAAGAATGAGCTGTATATGGAGTATACAGTACATGGTTGTTAAAACTTTTTTTTTTTTTTTTCTCTTTGGTGTGCTATTTACTGTTAACACATTTTGTTGTTGACATTACTCGAGACGTGATGGTTGTCGCTTCATTTGCAAATATTAAATCATGAACCGAAACGTTATGTTAAATATTACTCTTAGTACTAAGAGATATATATGCACATACTCAGGTAGTACGATAGATCATTCAACCTGACACAAGTGTTAATATAAGTAATGCGTATTTCAGTAAGTATATGGGAAACCAGGTAAAACCAATATTGTTGCTGATTGGTAATTTGTACGATTTCAGTTTGTCACGTATTAACGAAACATCAACCTGTTATTAAATCAACGTCTTAAAAGACCGTTTTGATATTTATATAGATAGGGGTGGCGCACAACTGTACACTGTGACTATATACTGTGTGTGTGTGTGTGTGTGTGTGTGTTGTATAGTTTCACACAGCAAAAGCCTTAAATGACCTTAACTAATGGGAGGGGAAGTATGTTTTACATTTTCCAGGCCCTTGATTAAAATCATTGTAAATCTTTTACATTAGAGATAAGCAAACCATTGAAACCATTTTAGACACATTTAAGCATTCAGTCAACCTTTGTTACAGAACACAGTTGTTGTAGTCATCCTGTATAAAAGATGAATGTTAAACTGAAACAAACCAGATTATTAATGCTGTTGCTCTTCATTGTGTGTTTTCAATTCTTGCTAAGTGTAAGCAGTCCCAGACAGCTGATAGTCAGCCCGTTACTATGACAAAACTAGTACCACCCTTCTGTTTGGAGGAAGGGCTTCAGGTCACTTAAGGCCACCTTTGTTTCCTTTTTATGGCAGGTATATTTGGCGCTATATAAACTGTAGGAAGGACAGTGCATATTTTTTGGTAAAGATGTGGTGAGGGTTAAGGTGTCTTTTGTAAGCATTGGGGGCTGCCATGTTACCACAAGAGTTGTTTTTTATAATGTGTCAGTGAAATCCCACATTAGTCCTTGCTGCATAATTTTTATAGATCTTTATAAAATAGTTAAATATCAGTTTTCTGGGACAGGATAATTAGGTAAATTTATATACATTTAAAAAGTGAATAGTACTTGTATTAAGCTTGTCATATGTGTTTTTCAGTATGTGTGTGTCTGTTTTATGTGAAATCATTGTATGTTAACTACATTAATTGTAAATGGTACTTGAAAATGTTTTTTATATGACAAAAATGAGTTTTCTTTGAAAGAAATTTTAAGAACCTGGGGATGTTTCAAAGAGTCCTTCTGTCTTCGATGATCAGGGTTTGCTTTGCAGGGTTCGGCGTAGCGGCGCCTCGCTGGTTAAGAGCCTGTGATGTCAGCCATTTTAGGTTCGACAGCACGGTGCATGGTGTTCGGTCTTTTTCTTTTCCCCCCATTTCTCTTTTTAAGGGCTGGGTTTAATGACAATGCTACGCAATACCCTCAGACATGTCACATTAGCTGAACGCGAAGTGTTTTGATGCAGGGTTACATATAATTCGGTAAAATTTGCAATTGCGGTATTACTGTAGAAAAGATAATGGGCTTGAAACAAAACCTGCTCCCGCCTTGATTGCCTGAAATGGGCGATAAATGAGAACTGGGGAAAGTAAGTTTGAGAGTAGAAATGCTGGCAGTGTTGTGGGTAGTTTGAGTGTGGAAATATTGCGATTGCTGGGGCTTTGCATTTTCCCTGTGTTTCTGAAGTGTAGTGTGCACACAGTGAACACCGTAACTTCAGTTCCAGATCAAAGGACATGTAAGCCATGCCAGTCAGTTGCACAAATAGAACACGTATCCCAGTGTGCTGCCTAGCTAATGAAGGAGCACCCCTTATTTCAGCCACACCTAAGATGTGTATGTGTTTGTATGTATACATGCACATCTCACACAAGGCCTCGAAATAGGACTAGAACCTGGGCTCAAGTCTCTGCTCGCAGAGTAGTGAGGAAAAACAAGCCACATTGAGCCAGGAACTCAGTGGCGTTGTGGTGACTGTGTATGTGTGAGAAATAGACTGTGTGTGTGTGTGTGTGTGTGTGTGTGTGTGTGTGGTGTGGTGTGGTGTGGGGGGGGGGAGGTTGCCATGGGGACAGTAACACATCAGTAGCGCCGCCGACCTGTCTCCCTGTGGACAGGGCTGAACTTGGAGGGGGAGAGGAAAGGAGAGTGGGGGGAGGGGCATGAAGGTAAACCATTTGGAGTGAGGCCTCTGTACAAGCAGATGGACATGACGACTCGGGCACATGGCACGTAATGCCCGTATATATGTTCACCTTTGGGACACCATAGCAGAATCGTGTGGCAGTCCTCCTTCAGTGGTAACGTCAAGATGAAAAGTTAACTGTTTATTTCCACTGCTCGCATAAAAGATGGCGCTTTGCTCGTCATGGCCAATTCTTTTACGGGCTGATTCCTTTGTTGTATTTAATGTATCCAATTGAAAGTGGAGTACATTTGCTGTAGATGGGGGATTTTTGTGATTTGAACATGCACGTTTCTATATTGTATGGGGTGGGGTCTTGTGTCCTGTTGGAATGACTGGAGTGAAATTCACACTTGCCGGGACAATAGTCAAGGCTTCCAGGCTGCAGCCGAGTTTATGTTGCCCATGAGCAGTTGGCTTTGGAGAGGAAAATTCCAGAGGCTTTGGAGTTTGCTGAGGAGGAGGAGGGGAGGGGAGTGCAGCAGTGGAGACGATGGAGTGACTCTGTGAGTGAGTGGGGTGGGTGGGGGGGGGTAATGGGGTAGAAAATTCCTCTTGGAAGCACTGGACTGCTTCTTCTGCAGCTATTTACACCCTCTGTCCGTGTTCATTTGCACACATATCCCCCCCATACTTCCCCAGCCCCTCTGCTTGGCCCCTGCAAATGTCTGTCTCTGGGGCCTGGGTTCTCCCTGCTGGCTTTTGTCATATGACCCTTGCGTCTTGGCAGGGTTGTGCCCTCTCATGCAGAACTGATTGGCAGTGGGGCAATAAGACCGGCTTTAGGGCAGTTCTTTCTGCAGGGAAACATTGTTTCGCTCCTACACCCCCTCCACTGGTCACACCATCCACCCTACACACTCTTGGTGTGTTGGTCAACAAGCTAAACTAATGGCCACAGTACAGCGACTCCGTATTCCTGTCTTATCGCTTTGGTTGTAGCTACATTAAGCGGTCTGGTTTACCTTTAAAAACAGTGCGTTGCTGCTTAATGAGTATAATGGACACGAGTACAGAAGTAAGTTTGTCTGCCATCCCACTAGCATTTCTAGGATGAGCCTTTGATATAAACTTATCAGTGCAGCTCAGCCATATGTCAGATGCCTCAATAGTAATGGGCTAGGTGTGATTGTCAAGTAATGATGCTATTTTTTTTTTTATTTTTATTTTGAAAACGCAGTGTTTCACCGGTACAGTGGTCTTGAGTCAAATGTCAAATTCATTGAGGAAAGACTCCTGATGTGATTATTTAAAAGAAACAATAATCATCCTACATTTAATAAAACGTGCCATTTTTTGAGAACACTATATTGTTTTTCCCATACAGACTTGCTTGATTATATGTAGGAGCTCAATTTGCGTTATCTCAGAAAAACCTCCATCACAAATTAAAAGTTTTATATGTAAAATTTGAATACTTCAGATCTCTTGTTCAGCTAAAATCAGTTTTTTTTTCTGGCTTTTTTTGATTAGCCACACAAGTCACTTTAGTTTTTTGAGCTCAGTTTGTCAAACTTAAGAGTAGTGATTGGCACAAATCAACATTCCACCAGTATAAAGAATAGTCTATACCTGAGTATCAGAATAAAATCTATATATTTTTAGCTGTGCTGTTTCAGTAGGTGTCCAGTTCATTTAAATTCTGCTGTTCAAATGTGGACGTTGTGGTTGTGTAAAAGCAAAACCAATAAAATGTTATTGTGCCCTGCCCATGGGAGAAAATGCTGCCCTGTTGCCTTCACGTTTCTGCATCCAGCATCTCTACTCATCTCTCCTGACCTTCATCTCGCCATAAAACGTTACCTTGACTGCTATTAAGATGCAGTTGGGGGAAAAAAAATACTGCTTTAACTGCACAACCTCTGACAGCGCTTTAAGCCATTGGCCTATTCATTCAGACAATGCCAGGCAGTGGTCAGTGTTTTACTGCTCTTTGGTTTGAGTCTGCCCTTGTAGGCACTTCTTTCACACCAGCTTGTGGACCGTTTTATTGTATCCTCTTGCTAGTAAAGTAACAGCTGTCTCAGTAGCCTTGAACTTCTTTGATATATGTATATTTTTTGTGGTCTGACCTTCCCCCTGAAGCAATCATTTGACTTGTGGAAGTCATTGATCCATTTAGTCCGTTGTCTGTAATTTTGGGTATACTTTTGTGTTTGATGTTAGTTATTAGACCACCAATCTTCTGTATCATTTCTAAGAAGTTATTGGTCTTTTAAACATGCATATAATATAACTTTATTCAGTACCTTAATGTTACATATTATGTTTAAAGTCAAAATTAATATTGTGTACATTGGTGTAATGGTATACTTTGCATGGTTAGTTCATCATATACATTACAGTATGCCTACCATGTTAAGTAGATTTGCACAACAGAATGTTACCACATTATTAAAAATACCACATTAATGATTGTGATGCATTTCAGAAATCGTACTGACGATAAACTTAATTTCTGTTGGTGCAATGAAAATACAGTAGTTGTAAAATCTGCCTAAACAGTGATGGGAAAATAAGGATATACTATAACACTGTAAAGCAGTTCAATAAAGATGTTAAAGCAGGTGAAGCTGTGGACCTGCAACTATACAGTTGTAGGCATGGAAGTAGTGCCGCTGTGGCCCTGCTATATGTGGACGTGCTTTGGCCACCGCTGTTCCTCGGAGGGTTAATGGTGCACTGATTAAACGTACCGTGACCTTTATGCTAGCAGAACGAATGTGTGTTTGGATGCAGCAAACTAGGATTAGAGGGTAAGATTGCGCTGACCTAGATTTTTGGCAGGAAGGCAGCCATGAGGCAGTAAACAGCACTGTGTCAGTCCAGGGACTGTTAGCAGCAGTTTCCTCTTATTAATAGGCAGAGGCCCTAGCCTGCGTATATGTGTGGAAGTTTGTCGGCTCTGGGCCACGTTGCCTTAGGCAGAATCCTATACTTGTGTTCCAGAGCCAACCTCCACATCTATAGGGAGCGCAGGGAGGAGCTAGAAAATTTGGGTGGATGTGGAGCTTTAGGTCATAAACACAGAGAGACATTCAATCTATCGTTTCTTCCAACAGTTCTCAGAAATGGAAGACTGTGCTGAAGTATAAGGAGCTATTCTCAACCGGAGACTTCTGAGACAATGACATTTGGTTCCATTCAGATTCTGAGGCTTGGCTTCCAATACGATTGTCCTATACAGCAACAAGGACCTGCCTTTCAGTTTCACCAATACCTTACCTCCCACACTTCATAAATGTTTGTTGTGGTGGTTGTGCCAAGCTGGCCAACTCAGGAATGGACAGAATGATAAAATCCAGTGTTTAACAAACACGAGCAAACTGGCATCTGAAACACTTTTTAATGTTGGAAGTCCTGTATGTGTATTAATGGACATTGCCATAATCATAACTGCCTCCAACATGCAACATTTTGTTCACATTTGAAGTAGTGACAAGTATAAGAGCAGTCTCCAAATATCTGTACGTTCCTAAACGAGTACCAGATGGCAAAGGTAAATACAATGTTTAAGGTGCCAGTAAGTCCCAAGACAAATGAATGCTGCCTCTGGAGCATGGTAGATGGATCGTAACTGTGCTGTGCCAGGTAGGCCAGGTGATTAACCTGGCTCTTTTTCCATATCCTGCACTGTCACAGAGACATCGCCCTCAAGAAAAGAACAGACAAAATCATTTGGTGTAGTTAAACAAGTGCAACATTAAGATTTAAACACCTTAATTCTGCCACCTTTGATAAGTGCTTTAGATCAGCTAAGCTCAGACGCTGTACTACACCTTCAAATCCATACATTTTCCACGTGTATTTTTCACCTCTTCAGTGGTTTTGTTAATTGTATAATATATTGTGTGGAACACGAATATTCAGCAGACTTATTTTCTGTCTTCCTTATAGGTTCCCTTCTTGCTAATTAAAACGGACTTTCAAAGAGGAAGAAGGTAGAGGTTACAGAGGGGTCATGCATGATCACTGCTCTCTCTCAATGGCTGGTCCTTGAGAGTAGAAACACAAGGTGCACATTTAAAATCTGTATAAGGATTTTTCCTTTTCCGTCTCCATTCATCATCAGATACGCCCTGTCATTTAAAGCTATGGCTAGCAAGAGAAAATCCACTATCCCCTGCATGATCCCCCTGAAAACCATACATGTGCAGGGTGATCGAGAACAGGAGGAGGGCTTGCCAGACCGTACTCCGTCTCGTCCAGTCATGTTCCTCTCTGGAGAGGATTCCTGTGGACAGGAGGTAGGCGAGACCTCCAGCTCTGAAAGGAGCAGTTCGCAGAGGCAAGGCGGTACATACACATGTCGGCCATGCAGTTTTGAATCCCATGACCTGAACATCTTTCTTGACCATGTTTATAGTATCCACACTGACTTTCGGGCTGAGCCGAGCTTTTATTGCTTGGACTGTGGAGTTTCCACCACAAAGTTTGAAGGACTGGCGTTGCACAATGCCCATGCCCACCCTAGCACTGCAAACACCACCCTGCAGTTGAAGAAGAAGGACCGCAGAACAACTGTGGAACAGAGTGTGATTGTGAATGAAGGATCCAAAGAGTCTGAGATCTCCATCACCAAGACACCCATTATGAAGATGCTGAAAGGCAAGTCAGAGCCCAAGAGGATTGTCGTGTCTCATTCCGCAGATGAGTTGGATTCTGTCAGCTCCAAGGAGGTGGAGAAAGTGGACCCTCCTGCAGTGACACATGTGCCCACCATTGTTCACAATGGAGCAGCTACCAAAACTGCTTTGCCAACAGCCTTACAGGTCGTGAATGGCTCTGACGCTTTGCCCATGCTCAAAACGGCCATCACCCAGGTGGTGTCTGTGGTGCAAAACCGGAACCTTCACCAGCAGTCTGCCTCCATAACGGCCTCTTCATCTTCCTCGTCCTCCTCTTCATCCTCCACTACCAGTTCCAGGAACCTGCCAAAAGTGATGATCCCTCTGAGTAGCATTCCTACCTACAATGCTGCAATGGACAACAGCAGCTTCCTGAAGACCTCCTTCAGTAAATTCCCATATCCAACAAAAGCTGAGCTTTGCTACTTGACCGTGGTTACAAAGTATCCCGAGGAACAAATAAAGATCTGGTTCACAGCTCAGCGGCTGAAGCAGGGGATTAGCTGGTCACCTGAGGAGATTGAAGATGCCCGCCGGAAGATGTTCAACACAATTATCCAGACGGCTCCGCCAGTTTCCCAGCAACCGCAGCAGCGACAGTCCCACCACAGCACTGCTCAGCACACCATCACTGTTCTGCCTGCATCCCTGGGCCAGAGCAGCATTCCCCATATTCTACAGGGCAGCCTGGTAGGCCAGGGTGGTGTCATTGTGACTCAGCCTGTCGTGGCAAATGGCCTCCAGGTCAGCAGTGCTCCTGTGGCGCTGGCAGTTACGCCTAAGCCGCAGGTGGCCGCCAAGCCATTAATGCAAGCCAGGCCCACAGCTGCGCTGGTGGCAGACAAGGGAGTCAGCATGGTGGTGGGCACTGTGGGAAGCAGCAGCACCGGTAGCACTGTCATCATCAGTAGTAACAGCGGTGTTGGTGGCGGCAGCAGTACTAGCAGCAGCAGCACCTCCACCACCACTAACAGCGCCCGAGCCAGCGGCACCACCACCAGCACTACCAGCACCACTACCAGCACCAGCAGCATAAGCAGCAGTCGCAGTACGACAAGCACCAGCAGCAGCAACTCCAGCACTAGCACCACCACCAGCAAAACTGTAAGCCACACCGGTGTTATCAGCGCGGGTGGTGGAAGTAACAACAGTGGCCACAACAACAAAGCTGAGAACAGCAGCAGCAGTAACGGCACCAACAACGCAAGCGACGGCAACGGTGGTGGCAACGGTAACAAAACTGGCAACGACGACGGTATTGGTAGCGGCGACGATAAAACGGCTGACACGTTGCCACCAGTCCTTAATGCTTCCCACAGTTCCCGAACTCTTCCTAGCAGCTTTCTGGACCCAAGTTTCTACAAAAATAAGAAATCTCAAGAGCAGCTGAGCGCCCTCAAGCAGAGCTTCGTTCGCTGTCAGTTCCCCAGTCAGGAGGAGGTGGAGCGGCTCACCAAGATCACAGGCCTCTCAGTGCGGGAGGTGCGCAAGTGGTTCAGCGACCGGCGCTACCATTACCGCAACCTGAAAGGGTCAAAGTCTAGCACGGGGAACCTTTTCAGTGGAAACTCTCTGCTCGATTTAGCCGACAGCCCCACCTCCACAGAGACACCAAAAACAAGCCAGTCCTCGCCAAGCACCCAACAGCAGCAGCAACAACATAGCTCTCCACCCGCTCCCTCACGCAGAGTGTCTCGACAGCAGACACCGGATTTTACAGCCATTCGTTACAAAGAGCGAGACCCGCAGCAGGTGAGGGCTCTTGAAGCCAGCTTCTCCATAAACTCCATGCCCTCCAGTGAGGAGGTCGACAGGCTCCGTTCTGAAACAAAGATGACCCGGCGGGAAATTGACGGCTGGTTCTCTGAGCGCCGGAAGAAAGTAGCCGCAGAGAAGAAAAAGGAGGCAGAGAAAGCAGAGAAAGAAGAGGAGGAAGATAGTCACATGGAGGAGGACACCACAGCAAAAGAGGGTAAAGAGGACCCTTCAACAGGGCCATCAGCACAGCAACCAAATAAGGATGATAAAAACAAGGAAGACATGTCAGGATCGGAGCCCAAAGTGAACCCCATCAAGATAAATCTTAAAATGCTCAAAGTAACAGAGTCCAACGGCAAACATGAAGCAGAATTAGGCCTACCAGTCCAGGCAGAGAGTCCAAAAACTCCACCCGTAACTGTGTCTACTCGTGGCAAGAAAACACCCGACCAGCTTCACTTGCTGAAACAGGTGTTCGCCCGCACCCAGTGGCCCAGCAGCCCTCAGTATGACGAGCTGATCGCCAAGACGGGCCTGCCCCGTCCAGAGGTTGTGCGCTGGTTTGGAGACAGTCGCTACGTGTACAAGAATGGGCAGCTTAAGTGGCTTGAGAGCTACCAACAAATGGCTGAGGAGGAAGACTATAGGAAGGGCGACACAGAAGTGTTGAAGGAGCACCTGGCCACGCATGGGAAGCTGGAGGAGGAGCACGTCAAACACCTGGTGGACTTGAGCCGGCTAGACGAGGACCTTGTCAGACGGTGGTTTGCCACGCGTTCAGGCCTGCTGCCAGATGAGAAAACGACAGAAGATTTGCCTGGTGTAGAGCCAGCAGCTGAGCGGCCTTTGAAGGATGGACAGAGTGACAGATCAGCAAGAGTTCTGGTCACGAATGAGGAGACACCACAGACCGCAGACGCCCCATCTACAAAAGCCAAGCAAGGTGAGACTAGTTGGGGCTACCATTACATGTTCAGAGCATTGGTGAAACTGGTGGGTTTTTCCCCTATACACTGAGCATTTGCCATCTGTAATGATATATAAACATTGATGGGATAAAAACAGGAAATCAGATTTTCTTTCCCACATTGCATGTCCAATCCGATTTAGAGTTATTAAAGCTGGAGTATTGTTGTGTTTTGCCTGTCTGTTGAAAAGACATGATGGCAGTGTAGCAAGGACAACCACACAAAGCTGACATTCATAGTACTTGGCATGTCCAGGCTGGAGCGTTTTAATGCCACTCTTTCATTCATAAATATTTTAGTGGTTCAGAGCCACACTGAAAAACAAAGGAAGACTGAACACTGATTTTCTCAGTGATGGAAACTGTCATTTGAATACCCCAGGGTCAGACTGAGGAGCGACCGTGGACCTCTGAAGATGAGCGTGCCTGGGGTTTCCAAGATGACCTTTATAGGGAGCAACGTTCTTGCTGGCGTATGTGATGAACTGTATTGGGGTCATAGGGAGATCATTCTCCTTGTGTCCCACATTGTCAAAAAAGCACACCAGTGGACCTCCAGCAAAGAGACTAAGGAGAAGGGTAATTTTTTTTTTTTTCCCCCCAAAAAAGGATTCCCCCCCCCCACTGTTGAGGTGGTGCTTAGTGAGGGAGGGGTGAGAAGAAACTTATGACAGAATTTGGGAGCACAGACATGAATACTGCCCAGGTTGGTCCTGGCCAATGGGTAAACCAGGACTGCTGCTCAGTTTTTGTAATGGTGGCAGAAACAGGACTCGGAGCAGGTGGTTACAGTTAATGTGACAATGGTTTCCATAAAAAAAAAAAAAAAAAAAAAAAATTTTTCTTAAATGTTAGACTCCCATACTTTAGCAACAGTTTTCCATTACCTTCAATTTTTCAACCTGTTATTCAGTATGACTGTAAAAAAAAAAAAAAAGTCAGTTTTACCATAATTCAAACATACCTAGGCTTAATGTATCATTTTTACAAATCTATTTGCAAAATAAACAGTAACTGAGAACCGTGGTCTTTGACATGATTAATAGTTTAATTGTAGCAAGCACATTTTAATTTAAACAATACTGGCAATACAAATAAAGGACCATCTAGTTTGAATAAGTATTTTATTTATATTTTACTTCAAGCTTGTATATGCTTCATATGAAAGTAAAATTTTGATTTACCTATCTCCCCCCACAGCATAGGCACATTATAGAGAGGGGGAAGAAAAAAAAAAAAAGAAAAGAAAAGAAAAAAAAAAAAAAAAAACTTGCAACCAGAATGTCAGTAAGACAAGAAACTGAAAACGAAATCTCACAGTTGTGTATACAAGGCACGTGAAAGCAGACAGGTCAGCAACAAGAGCGATAGAGACGCCTCTAATCGTATACACGCGCACGCCTGTACGAACGAGGCTGGAAAAGTATGTGCAACCTAAACGAGTATCACAAGGGCTTGAAGTATCTAGAGGAGGCGAGAACTATACCTGGAGAAACAGCCTGTACATGCTCAGTGGGGCCCAGGTAGAGCAGAGCTCATGTTGTAACGCAAGGCATCTGATTCACTTACAATGTCTGGAGAGTGTGGGCCAATAGTGTTTCCCCTCCTTAAGCTAAAACACATTCATTCCACTAATGTGTGCTTGGTGACCGGCACTGACAGAGGTTTTCTTTGTGGGCACAGGCAGGAAGTCTTACAACCCAAGACGTAAAACTCTAGCATTTCTGGTTCAGCCACTGGCTGCCCAATCCTGACACTGCATCCACTCTCTACGGCATCTGTGGAAAACATTGTCAAGACTCCATTTTCTGCATTCCAATATTCATTTGACCTATAGTGACAAAGTGCAGGGCATACATGTGATACACTTCTCACATGTGAAACAAAATAGCGCCATAGACTGGCGCCCCACCTTTTACATTAGAGAGCTGACTTTTTTTTTTTTGTTAAAGATTCCGCTGGCAGTGTGGGCCACTCTTAAGATTCACTTTCCAAAAACCTTTCCTCAAGAAGTCTTGAAAGTTTGGTGATTACACTGCATTTCACGCAACTAAATTTGCTTTGATTTTCTCCACTCACATAAGAGAATGAGGTTTGTTTTTCCGTCAGTAATTTTTACCAATTAGATAGCAGCTAGCTGATACAGTCATGGTTAACAGCTTTAAACAGACCTCATACTATCCTTATAATCTTGCACCAGTACATTCCAACATGTGATATGATGCCACCTGCTGGCAGTAATCGTTTACTGTGTCCTTATTGACAATTTACACTTATTTTTGCATGTGAAAACAAACGTGCAAAAAGTTCACTATTAACCCTTAACACAATATACGTGCCCCTTTAAAACAATCCTGTGCATAAAATTTAGTCCATCAGCGTGTTCTTCTGCAGACGGGTAAAATGTGTTACTCAGTTTTCTTTTTTCAGCCACAACAGACCAAATTTAACTGGAGAAATATTTGACAAAAATGTTTGACCTCTGATGACCAATATAATACAAAACTATACAATATCAGAGACATGCTATTAATACCATAGGGGTTACTCAAAAAAAAAAGATTAAAGTGTTATTTCGGTCTCCAGGCCGCAAGAAACCACATAGTGGAATATCACAGCTGAAATCGTGTCCCTTGAACTGTTCATAAACAGGTAATACGCTCGTCCGAATACGAATCGCTGGTCGACTGACCTTCCCAAGTACAAATCAACTTTGGCTGGCAGCTGTTTAAAACAAGTTTGGGCAAAAAGGTACAGAAAGTATGGATGCTTGCAGAACATGAGTTTTCCAATTACAGGTTAACTACACTAACAGAAACGGATAAAGCGCGTCTTTTAATTAATGAAGTCCCCTGTAAATTCATGACCATTTGGGTATTTCACAAATCACTAATCATAAAATAATCTAAAACAAAAGAATAGTTTTTACCAGAATTCATGTTTGTTTGTCTGAAATCCATTAAAAGCCTGTTTGTGTGAGGTGAATAAAGAGAATGAGTCAAGATGGAGTCTTCACCATCTCAGTTCAGGACCCTAAAAGGGGAAAGTCTTTAAGCAAGACAACAGCTTCCTACCATCTGGTAGGCGCTAATGTGTTGCCAATATATTTTCTAGAATTAATTTTTGTACAGATTTTGCTCTTCAAATGAAAAAGGAGCTATGAGGGCCTGCCTCCTCCTTCCAAAGGTCACAGCTTCCAACACAAACAGGTTCTTCCTGAAGTCCTTTCCCGTTAGTTCCTGTTTGTGTTCTCTGTAACAGACCGGACATAAACTACATTGGGACAGACAAAATACACACTTGTATCTGTATCATGTGGCCACAGGAGATGCAATGAGGAACAAAAAATTAAAAAAAAAAAAAAAAAGTTTAAATTACAAAATTAAAAATGATACAAGGCAGCTCATCTGTTCCCTTTGCACCTCCTTGGCGGGGCAACAAGGTGGTAGGAGTGTAAGCACCAAGAAAGGGAGGGGGACGTTTTGGAGGGGAAGATACCTGGAAACAATAAGCCTAATGCATATATAACTCTAACTTCCCACTTACAAATCTGGTGCACCTGTTTTTAGCACATCAAGGCCTTCCCCAGCGCTCTGATAAACGCCCTTCTTAAGTTCTCTCGATCGTCATCTCCTTGCTGCCCACAACACGCTCAAGCACAGTTTATGTGGGGAGGGAGCAGAGAAGGGACCGCCTGAAATGTAGGCCAAAGCTGTCATGTTTCTATAGAAACCATTTTCAAAGTTGTCAGTGCCAACAGTTCAGGAAGTCCTTGAAGCAGTGGCCGCTTAGCTTTTTACAGTTTGTTTTCTCCACCAAGTTTGGTCTTGCGAATTAATCTGAGGGAAGGGGACAAAAAAAAAAAAAAAAAAACAAACACGTGTTCATTCATGTCTTATAAAAATACAACAAAACTGACAAACACCAATTAGGAACAACAAAAGATGATCAGAGCAATGACTGAGGGGATATATATATATATATATATATATATAATTATTTATTTATTTTTTTTTAAATAGGGAAGTACTTTTTTTTTTTTTTAAACTAGCTGGTAAATTATAGGATGTACTCATTTAAATAAGGACATAGCATTTGATATTAAATAAAATTGACTAAAACTAAGACTGCTGTTCAGTTATTGGATACCCCATTCTGTTTACAGTTTCTCTCTCACACACACACACACACACACACACACACACACACACATCTGAGCCTACCGTCTATTCTGTGGGTCCAAGTGGTCTAGCAAAGCGTCCTGTGTTACCCTGAATTCATCAGTTGGTGTCTGATAGCGAGCCTCAAAGGTGCCCTCCTGCCCTTGGTAGCCCATGGCCTGACCAGATGAGGAGGGCAAGGGGGAGGGCAAGGAGACGACAGAGGTAGTGGATAACAACAGCGCCTCGCCAAGCCTGTCTCGGCTCCCTTGCACATTGCTTGACACTGCTGCTGTAGCCCCCAGGAGCGCTCCCGTCAGCTCTCCGTTCTCCTGCTGCTTACCAGGGAGGAAAGGGAAACAAAGAGGAGCCCCGTCATGATCCAGAAATAAGGAGGTGCGCACAGCCGAGTCGGCGTTGGCATAGGCTGTATACACAGATGCTAAGGGTATCATCCATCCACACTGACTCTGAAGAGTATACAAACACATGGACCAGACAAATGTAATCTTGCCGATGGCACCAAGTGACCCAGGACTGTTACAGGCGCACAGCCACAAGAACCTCTCCCCCTTACACCTCCACAAACAGGAGTCTAGGGCTCTTACCCTGCCTTTAAAAATGTCCATGTGAACCAACAAGGAAGCCAGCTCCAGGTCCTCATTGTAGCTGTTCTTCAGTGGGACTGACCTGTAGCCTGAAGACATGGGTACATCTGCCTTAGACACACAACATTAAACCCCATGTCCCGGGACAACCTCTGCTCTGTCCTCAATTCTTCTTTTTTATTGTCTCTAAACAGCGGTCGCATAAGCAATCGGACTTGGGAGCTCATTACGTGGAATGCGTTTAGAGCCAGGGCAAGTGTACCTTTTTTAAGACCTTCAACTGGGAAGGTGGCTTGAGCGAGGAAGTTTTGGTCGCTGAACATGTCGATCTCATAGACCACGAACCGCAGGAAGGCGAACTTGGGATTGCAGATTGTGAAGCGGAACGGCTTCCTGGGCCATGTGGGATTCAGACCGTTGTCCGCTAGACAGGAGAAGAAAGATGAGAACCATGAAATGACGAGCAAATCCAACCTGTAGCTAAGACAAGTCCTTTTCCATTATTTTGACAAAAAAAAAAAAAAAAAAAAAAAAATAAATATATAAATATTTATAAAAAAAAAAACAAAAAAACACACAACAACACAAA
>JABJVR010000033.1:6436327-6462134 GCA_025773905.1 Chitala chitala | reverse complement strand
CCCCCCCCCCCCCCCCCCCCCCCCCCCCCCCCCCCCCCCCCCCCCCCCCCCCCCCCCCCCCCCCCCCCCCCGCGATGTTTTTCTATTTTCCCTGTAAAGTGTAATGTTTTTCTGTGTGCCATTTTAATCACCAAGCAGGAAAAACGCAAGCTAGCTCAAAACTTTACTGCAAACTTCAACAGCCAACAACTTTGTACCTACAAACAGTAGTACCTGCATTTACTTCCTTGGCTATGTTTCACAAAAGCTCTAGGCACTGGTTTGAGCCACATAAGCCCCCAGAGGAGAAGACCACCTGAGCAGTGGGCCACAGGTCATTTGAATTTGAGACCCCTGATCTAAAGCAAAATAAAAAAATAAAAAAAACTTGTACTGTTTGTGCAAATTAATTCCAGAGGTTTGTTTGAAACTCTGAATATAACATTTGGAGCTGCTCCTCAAAAAACACCAATAATCCCATTCATTGACCTTTCCTAACAGCCAATAATGGCTGCTATCAAATTTTTTCAATTTAATTTTTGTGTAGTAAAAAAAAAAAAAGGTTTTACAAAAAGTGATTCGACTTCATTTTGGCACATTCATGTGAAAACTAGATTTATATGTTGCCATTTTAGCAAAACAAAACGTTACCCAAACAAAGACCTGAGCAGAATCATACCAAATCCTACTTTCCTTTAAGGCACATTTTTAGAATCCAAAACTAGACAGAATAGTCTGTGACCACCAGCTTCATCTTTGTGTGTTATAGGCTGGGGTGGCTAGTAAAAGCTAGCCACATCTCCCAAGCTCAGCAAATCATACAGTGATGAGAACACAACTGGCCTGACTGTAACTGGCCACTTTATACACACGTCTTCACATGACCGCGTGCAATTCTGGCCTCCAGAACAAGTACACACATGACAGCAACAGACCACATGTCCAATCACTTTTTATTTCAAAGCAGGAGTAAGAGACTCCAAAGACTTCACAGCCTTGTATCATAGTAAACGAACTTACATGCTCTTGACGCTATATACTGAAAAATCAGGAATCAAACACCTAACTTTGTCAAAATAAACAAATAAAAATGTTGGCCCACTGATGGTCTGCCATTCTTAAACTATGGGTTGAAAAATCTACAGTCAGTCTATACTGATGGTTTTTAGATATGAAAAGGAATACAAAGTGATTTTTTTTAAAGCCTTAATCAAGCAATTGAAATATTAGTTTCATACACTTTTAAATTTTGTGGTTTCTCAATCTACCGGTGAGCAACGTACATCCATGACAACTATTAATAAATATAAGAATTACTAAAGCTGAAGAGAATACTATAATACAGGTTATTCTTTCGGAATTTGTTAGAGGATGCGTTAAGTTTTGAATTTACATCCGGATATCTGACATCACTAGGAACATTTGCGCTGATGGAAAAATTGTCTCTCTTAAAATTCGAATACAGTGCTCTTTTTGATATCATATCTTTAAAGTTGGATTAAAAGTTAAATTTTCTAAATCTAACATGTGGATTGCTTACAAAAAGAAAATTGCAGGAAGCGTCTTTGAGAATGCTGAAATATGTATTACTAGAAGAACGTAACAGAAATATGCGTTCCTGTAATCATATATGATAAAATATAAATTGAGTAATATATAACCAAGCAGGTTAAATACGGAAATTAGTCGATACTTGCGGTGAGACACAAAAATATAGCCTGTATAACATCAATGTATACCCGGCCGTCAGCACGACCAAAAAAAAAAAACAAAAAAAACAAAAAAACAATCGTGAAAGGCGCTGTAGTCCCGGACAGCATCTTAATTTCCAGTAAAAGCTTGGGCTGGTAGCTATTTCTGAGCGCTGATGGAGCTGCCTTCGCCAATATCGCCCCAGTCGGAGTATCAGGTGGCCTTGGTGAGCTCACATGTATGACAGCCATCTGCGGGGAGCCGATTTCTTTTCCCCCATTAAAGATTTTTCCTCCCTAGTCTGCTGCATCCGGAGCAGAGTGCGGCCGCTCACCAGACATCCTGCAAAACCTAAGCGCAGGACAAGGCGCTCGGATGCGCCCACTTTTATACTTTAAATCCCGCACGGAGCAAAAAAATACTTTTTACAACTATTTTTTTATACAATAACAGGAGACTTGTGTAAAAGATAACGGTTTTTCACCATTTCTTCGACCTCTGAAAAAAACCCGTTTACAGTACCGGGCCTCTTCATTAATTACACTGTATTTACGCATAGAAACACGGGTTAATACAGTTGCCACCAGTATTATATAAATCACTGTCTGACTGTTTATAAACTAATGGTTTCTCGTGTTATTTAATTAGCTTCGGTGTTTGCCAAAATTACTCTATGCAAAATAACATTTGTATAAGGTAAAGAGATCAGTTCTATTTTTTTTACAGTAGTGATAACCATTATAAATTGTAAAATTAGGAATCAAAAAATGAATTTGAAAAAATTAGCTTTCTGAAAACTCAGTAAATTGTGCGTCTAATAATCTGTTCACTCGCGAGAGATTCGCACCTCCTTACCTCCTGAATGAAAAGCATTAATACGTTTTCAAGGGTCGCCCTCTTTAAGCAGATACAGCCCCTGTATTCGTTTCAGGTTTTTACAAATATTTACAATGAATCAGCAGAGGTCCAAAATACTCACTTTCTCCCTCGATTTTATCCGTGCCCCTAGTCCATATGATCTGCCTTGTCTCCAGCTTCACTTGAAACGTTCTTCTTTCTGGCCGCTGAGACTTTTTGGAGTAAAATAAAGTTAGGACGGTACCCAGCTCCAGGTCTCTGTAAAGACTGTTAATTTCAGCGTCGTTCTCAATCCAGGGAGCGGGTCCATTGGAGAAGAAGCCAGCCACTGAAGCCATGGCCATTTCCCTTGTTTGTTCTCCTTTTCCTTTACAACAATTTACAGGCTGGGTGTCTGAGATGAGGATACCTATTTAAAAAGGGGGAAAACGAGTTTTTCGTAACAGAACACAAACAGCAAGGCCAAACAAAACATTAAAACTAATCTGCTATAACGTGCGAGTCGCATCACAGAGTGTTAGCAATTCCATTATATTTAGTTACGGACTTGCATGTGATTTAACATGACAAACGTTGAAAGAACTGCTCATGTGGAAAATGTGAAGCACATCCCATCGCATCTTACAAGGATCCTTCACATGTAGCGTTTTTCTTAATGAACGGTGTATAACAGACGATATTAAACATTTTCCCACGAAGAGCAGTGAAAGCGAAACATGCTGTTTCGGTGCCTTGTGTTTTTTATACACAATAGGTGACTAGAGGGAATTCATTTCCTTTCTATGTGGCTAGCTAGTTAGCAAACCATAGAAAAAGTTCCTCTCCTTCCTTTGATTTTCAGCCTTTTCAAGTAACCAAATAATACAGAACAATCTTGGTCTGACAATACTAAAACATCTGAACCTAAAACGTAGACAAGGAGACCACTGGGGGCAATTATTGAGTTTGGGGAAAGTCGAGATGATCGGTGCAGGTAGGTTCAGTCTTTTTGTCGCATTCCTCGCACCCTTCGCCTTACCTTCTCAAATAGTAACTGGCACAACAAAAGCTGAAGATCACGTCGTCGCACTGCAATCTCGGCCCCGCACATCGCTGTGCCAACCTCGACTGTCCTCAGGTTCGTTCCTCGGTGCTTAGATCATCATGTTCTCAAGATAATTATTTTTTATTCCCGAGGAAAGCCTTTTGGTTTCCCCTTGGCGTCCTGTAGCGATCATCCATAGAGTTGGCCATATGCAAGCCTGTCCACTTCAGTCGCAGCAGCCACCCTTCCCCCACCCAAGCCCTTCTGTACAACAAAGCATCGAACAGAACAGCCTCTTAAAGAAACAGGTCTGACTTTTTGCCTGCTATACCTTGGCTCTATGGTATTTTTTGTTACCTAGACAAATCTTAGCCAAATAAAACTACGTTGTACGCATTTTTTTAATATGGAAAAAATAAAAATAAGTGCCTTTCTCAATAAAACATGGATATTTAGATCTAACATGTTATCTTAAATTCTAAACAGAATGACCAAAATTGCATATTAAATTTGTGATTCGAAATTGTATGAGGACTATACACAAAACACTACTCAGAACAGGTGTTGCAGTTTACTGGACTAATAAATTTTAACAAGTAGAATAATGGTTAAGGACATTGTCTGTTGTCTCATGTCACCGGAATGATCTTGCTATTGTATCCTTGAGGTAGGTACTTGACCGGAAACCCTCCAGTAATTATCCAACTATATACTATACAAGGCTACAAATATCTTGCAACTTCTGACAACTGGAAAAAATACAATTAAACACAAAAATACACATATAATCTGAATGTAAAATCTCCAAGTGATTTGTAGTATGTAGGGCACAATCACATACACCATGGGCAATTTGGAAATGCCAATCAGCCTACAACACAAGTTTTGGACATGTGATGAGGAAACCAGAGTGCCCAGAGGAAACCCCCAAAGTACACACACACACACACACACACACACACACACACACAGAGCACAGACGCAAGACTCAAGCCCCCGAACCCCAGAGGTGCAAGGCAGCAGTGGTAGCTCCTTATCCACAGTGCACCCTGCCCATGCAATTCCATATGAGGTTATTTCAAATACATCTTTTTATTTATTGTAATTTTTAAAAATTTACTGTACACATTGTACCATGTACACACTATCCACCTACTTTGTGTAAATTTAGAAAAATGTAATTATAAACAGGTTCACCATGTGTCTTGCACATGCCCGGGATCCCAAAAGGTGCCCACTCCGCTTATTTCAATTATTCCAGCAGATTATTTAAAGGTTAGAGGGCCCATTTGGAGGGCCTGGGACAACTGACCCAGTGTTCCTCTTATGCTAGCAGACGTAATTAGAATCACAAAAACTAGTCTACAATTCAGTTTGATTTTTAAGCATTAATATATAAATATAAAATATTTCAGGTACTTGTATAAAATTCAAGAGATTTTATACAGACGAGGCATTACCATGCAGAAGACATTTCCTAGTGCTTGAGAAATTATGTTGGCTACAATTAGCCTACTAAGTCTTCATTCTGTATCAAGCCCTTTGATTTTTGATGCCATTATGTTATCAGTTAGACCTAAGCAAGGATAGGGGTTACAGTATTTTATTTCCATAATGAATATAGGACTCTAAAAGGTTTCAAGTGATGGAGAAAATATGAACTCAACCTGGGTTGATGCTACCAGACGTTGGTCTTAGGTAACCTACTTATCGTTGTCTGAATATGTTTAAATGCAGTGGTATGCCTGACCCTGTGGCCTAATATAACCTTATTCCATGTTCCACCTTTTCATATCTGTAATATACAGCTACAGAGACCTCTTGTGGAAGAAAAAAGTAAATCTAAAATTATTGCACGTTAAACACCTTAAAATGTTTATTTTATTGTACCTTCTTAATGACACGTACGACTATAATTCATTTTTGCAGACCACAGAAAATTGGCGAGCGTTCACTGCCTAATTCAAGTAGGCTACTGAATTCCATAATAGCTTTGTTTAATATTCCAAAAATACGAACATTATTTAAGGGAGTCCGCTAAAAATGAAAACTTGATTTTATAAATATATTCTTGGAACAGCGTCTCTTCCATTCCAGTTCCGTTCGTGCTCGCATGTGCAGTCATCTCCGCTCCGCGCTGTGACGCATCACACCACCCAGTCGCGCTCCATCTCCTACAGCGTCGCACGACATCGGTTTTCATGTACATTTCATACACAGTGCTATTTGGCTTAAACAATTCCCAATCACTGTCATCTGTATCGAATTATTAAAATCTATCAAGTGCCAAGTCAAATTCCTAGCACATAAAACATCTGAATTTGGGTATGGTTTTATTTTTAAATAACCTACAATGCATAAATCAAGAGAGTAAGGCGAAGGTTAGAACAGGTTAAGCCAACAAAGCATTAACATTAGCTACGTACAACGCCTGAGACAAAACTGTTCAGCGTAAGTCATGAGAATTCACATTGAAATTGAAAAATGTTTACTCAGAGGTTTTACACAATTACAAAAAAAAAAAATAACACACTAAATGGTAATTTACCAGTAATTTTATTTCCTGTTCTCACTTATTTTTTGGCAAATATCCCTCACATATTTTTTTTGACCATTTAGAAGGGGAAAAACATGACAAATCTACACTGGAACATTAAAATATAGCCATTTCTTAAAGTAACAGACACAGTATTTTCCTTCCCCCCTGAAAACAGTCAGAAGTGAAAGGTACTCAAACCAGGTGATAACACAGAACTGTACAGTCATGGGGTCAAGAAGATGCACTTAAAAATGTAAATATTTTCACATATACATTGAAGAAAAATCCCTGATAGAAACTGTAAAATAAAAAAATGTTAATTCACATTCTGTCTGCTAGTTACAAGAACATAGTTTGTATTAGCCCACCAATATTGATTTCAATATTGACCCCCCATTCATTGTGATGTAAATTCCACAGGTCAAAGTCGAACATGGGTGAACACCTACAACATCACAGTCACACTTACTGGACACAATGCAGTTCGTTCATTCTGGCTTCTTTCATGACATCATGATATTCTCATGTCTTGTTTAAGGAATTATTCAACTATTTTATATTAAAATATAGAATTCACCAATACATCCGAGGGCTAAAGTACAGGCTAAAATAATTTTAAAAATTGGTTTTGCTAAATACAGTAGCGACAAACCACAGCATCCACAAGGTCACCGCATTCCTTCCTATAAAAGTCAAACCAGTTTCAGGTCATATATGAAGCCACTGCATCAAACCAAATTCCAAAAGTGAATTGCTACAAGTGGTTTGGGTTTTAGAAATTCATGTTTTGTCCTCCTCTTCATACAGTTAAAAACAAAAAAGGTCATACCCCTCAAAGCGCAACATTCTGCCTCCACACAATCCAACTGTTCAAACACACACACACACACACACACACACACACACACACACACACACACAGATATCCTACTTCCACCATTTGTCTATCCCTTCATCACCATAACCTGGTCAGGATGACCACACGGTGGTATCAGTAATGCTAAAAACAAATATTAAAGAAATTACAATTTTAAGAAGTTGCAGTAGAAACTGCAAAAGAAAAAAAAGTTAAAACCATGTTAAAATTCAAAGTCTTCATCCGCCATATCAATGGCCCATGCAAACTTCTCCCGCTGGGTTTTATTGTAGATCTTTTCAACAGGAATGTTCCACTTCTTGCACCTAAGTAAGAGGTAGGGGACAAGGAATCCGATTTACCGTGAGAACATTCACATGTAGATAAGCAAATTAACACAAAAAGGTGGGTGACCAAGGATGGAAGGACTGCCCCCCATGCTGTAATGGACCAAACAGATGTGCAGAGGGCCGGTGCCAACTGGCTCAATTTCCTCCATCCATTGACACAGAAGACATTGCCAAAAATAGACAATTGCTTGTGGCCACAATAACCAGTTTCTATTCATAAGGTTGTATTTGGCTTCCATGTAGCTGAAACATTCCTTAGCAAAAGTCAAGTCCACAACTGGACTGGGAACTACTTAAAAAAAATAATAATAATCTATCCACTGTCATTTATTACTGTCAACTAATAAATGGCATTTGTGGAACTGTTGTATAAAAGCAATATCACACTCGGTCATGCTGTTGTAGTTGAATATCACCATAGCTGAGATGCAGTCATAGGCATCACACACGTGCTGATATTCAACTATAACAGCACAACTTCGAGTGTGATATTGCTTTAATAAATCAACAAACCATCATGACAATGGCATCACCCATTTAATAAAAGCTGTCAAGCATGGCAGGTAGACTGATGTTTCTCTTCCCTTTCCAGTTGGGCTTTTGGGAATTTGTACATATGGCTTATCAGATGGTGCTGGCTATCAGTAACCTTTTCTCATTTGCACTGAACTGTTCAATCTGACAGTTCAGTGATAGGTACATGGTCACACCTCTTTGCTGTGTATTGAGCATGGCGTCTGATCCACAAGTAATTTCTTCTGTGCAGAAGCATTTTGTGCGCAAAGAATTCCATTAAGTCTAATTTCCTCCAGCCCTTAACTATCTTTTAATTTTTCTGCTATTTCTTATATTTGTAACATCTACAACCCTCAACAGTACAAGAAACTGCATAATTAATCCAGCGTTTCTGACCTGCTGGAAAAACTGGAGCCAAGATCACTGACAAGCAGTGTTTTATAAAGAACAATGACTTCAGTTTCTGTGACTAAATATTTGACCTGTGTTAAATGTGAAATTATTAAAACGGCAGTTAAGAGAGTTCTGGATTCCAACTTGACCTTTTTAGGTAGTTTTGCACATTTCCACAGATGCCAAATTGACAGATGCTGTGACAGATGGGCCAAGGTTATGTTCTCATCTTTTTCTCAGAAGTAAGCTTACTTACCAAGCTACTGAAATACGGGGGTCAAGGTAGTTGAGTTTGGAGGTGCCCAATGCAATCTGCTTGTTTTCCTCACGGTCTGTTGCCTGGACTTCAAGCTTCATCAGCTGTTCCTCTATTCTCTGTACAGCCTTCTTCTTGGACTCCACAGCTCTGAAAATTGTCATAACATAACCAAAGAGTTCACCACACCTTGTCTTGGAAGACCAGCTGTGCATGATGGTAATTATGTTCCAACTGTACAAGCTTGGGCTCCCTTTTAAAAATTACTTTGAATATAATGCAGCTAAACACTCAGAACGCTCCAGCCCCAAAGACAAAGCAGCCCATGCTTGCAAGTTCTTCACCTTGTATGTAGTCACTACAGTAAAGTACATAATAAACACAGATCCAACTCTGCAGCTCTTACTTTTTGGTCTTTTCATCTTTCCGTACTTTGGCGTCAGCCTTGGCACTTTTCAGTTCTCTTCTGGCATCAGACAGCTGGTCTCTCTTTGCGTCTATCTAAGGTGACACAGAAATCGAAGAGGGCGAATTAAAAGCAGCGTAGCTCTCCAAAATGACACAATTTCTCAGGAACACACTTCTACCTTTGCCTGAAGATTCTGCATCGACTTCTCAAAGGTCTTCGGCGGGGCTCTCTGGTGGTTACACAGGATGGCCACAGCTCGGTTGGCCCGGTTGTACGACAGGATTTTGGCAGGTACGTTATCTTCAGCTGGTGACCATGGACATTAAAGGATGGGTAAAGCCAGCTCAGTTAAGGCCGCTATAACAAGGATCATCCCACTGATTCTCTCATCTGTGTCATTACCGATGTGATAGACTCCTGGAAATGTTCCAAATTACATAACACACTTGGGTCCCAGGATGAGTGATGGAAGGTGTATCAGTAAAATCACAATGATATGTGGCAATCACAGAAGCAAGAGAACATGTGTAGACGGGAGACTGTGGGTCCAACTTACGGACAGTGAGCTCCTTCAACTGCTGCTGCAGGGTGATGGAGGCGTTGTATGTTCGGAACACTTTCGCCGTCAGCCCGTCCATCAGCTCTTGGAGGTGCTTGTTCAGAATCGAGGTCTGCGAGCACAAAAGATCCAGGAAACGTGAGCAGGTGTCCGTCCTGCTGAGCGTAATCCGAGCAGAACACAAACAGCTGTTTGCACTGGGTCTCAAAGAAAAGCAGAGTGACGTGGTGGAAGAAACAGAAGTGCAGCTTACATTGAGGCGGTCAAAAAGGTCATCCTCAGGCTGCTTGTTTTCTAGGAACAGCTGCAGGTTCTTAAAAACCTGCAGAAAAGGCAAATGTAGAAAATAAATACATACAGTATACATGAGGACTGGGAAATGTAATAAATTTTCAGACGATTATTTTGTTTAATTGTACGATTAAATTATTCATTCTTATTTTCCTGGTGCTATGGGTTGCTTGACTTTTTGCCAAGGGTGCTCTGAAATTCAGGATTTCAGATAAATGTGCCAGTTGGCACAACTGACTTTAACATCCCGATACACAGACACAACTGTGAAAAATAATGCATTTACCATTCGGCATGTTCAAAAGAAAACACTGCATTTATGAAATGAAAATGATTAATTACGATATATTAGTAATGCTAAATTATAAGAAATAAAGTGCTCTGGATAACTGGATGTGGAAATAAGGTCAGAAGTTCACCGTGCTCTGCTGTTGACTGAATCAGATAACCTGTTCTGCGTTTCATTACATTACTTGGGTCTTACCGGAAGTCATTGGTTGTAAGCCCAAGTTTACATTTAGAGTAAATATGTTCTGCAAGTGTAAATCACTTTATCAATCAATTTTATATGGCTGGTTCACGTTTCTGTACAATACAACTGTCATTTGTAAAAACTGCAAAAAACACCTCAAATATCACCACAGCACATCGAAGCTGCAGCACCATCTAAGCAATTATCACTCATTTCATGTTCTTTATAAAAAGCATATGTGACTCAGTTCCAAAAACCTGAACAAACGTATTTCTCTCCACAGCTGGTTGAATAAACAATATCAATGAATTGTCTGAGCTGAAGAAAGACATTGTCTCTGCACTAATTGTGTGTTTGTTAATTCAGTCAGTCAGTCATCTTCTACAACGCTTCATCCTGTTAAGAGTCATGGGGAAGCCTGGAGCCCATCCCAGGACACATAGGGCGCAGGACAGGGGACACCCAGGGCAGGGTGCCAACCCACCACAGATGTTTGTTAATTAAGTTAATTTGTTTCTTTCATTTATCTCATAAATCATTTATCTGTTACAAGTTCACACATTTGTGTCATGTAAAGTTTAAGACTAAAATAAAGATCAGCAGAGATTAATTTTATTAAAATTAAATTTTTACAATTAAATTTTTTTAATACGATTAAATTACAATTACATTTTTTAATCATTACCCAGCTCTAGTATATATACACACACTCTTCTATTCCTAGAATCATGGTGTGTTAATGACATTAGGAGATGCTTAGTGGAAACCACCGGCAAGCCGCTACTCCACTATGTTCAGACACATGAACATAATGTGAGCTGATCTGACATCTGGCAGCATCACTAACATGCATGTACTACAGTTCTGTAAAGAGCCAACTTGAAAATACTTATGGTCTGTGCCTCCACTGCCAAGCGCTTACTGAAATTTTGCACCTCTTTAAATTTTTAGTTAATAATTTTAAATGACTTGCTTTTGTTTTGATCTAAACTGGTCTCCTGATACTCACATGACCATCAATCAGTGCAAATATTAAAAACATGCTCAAGACGAGGACTTGGCAGGACCCTTGTGCACCTAGGATGTGACAGAGACCCTGCACACCCAGAAGATGACACACCTGAAGCATGCTCCCTTTGTTTTATTTCTGCTCATCTACTAACATACCACATGCCGAGAGAACAGAGAGCTGCTCTCACAGTCACATGTAAAGCACGTGTCGACCTATACAATAGTGAAGACTTGCATTTTTCTGGTTCCCAGACAAGCAAATGAAGAGGCAATTTGACAGAAACCACCAGGTCTTGACCAAAACCAGTTCTAGTATGTTTGCATTTAATTTTCAAAAGCTGAACGGACGACTGCGAACACATTCAACAGAAATCAGAACCACAGATGTGAGTGATTTTCAAACAAAACAGGAATGGCGGCTAACTAGATATGCAGCCCTCTCCGCAGAACTCAATACAAAGGAGTGAATAATATTTAAAACACAAAAGCACTGCTTTAAAGATTACATATACTATAAAAATTCTGCTGTGTTTAAATCAATTTTTGGGCCAGCTTGTCCTGCCTGCCCTGATTCACTGCCCATCTCACCCTTTTTTCCACAGGAATTTTGTTGTAGTAACGAATGGAGTCCTTCCCCAGGAAGTCAAACTCCACCACGAACTCCTGGCCTTCGAGCTCTGGGTGAAGCTTCACGTGCTCCACGCGCAGCGAACAGCAGCCCACCGTGTCAGCGGTCTCGCCCTCCTCCTTCTCGTTACCTGCTCTCAGTGCCAGCTGCGGGGTGAGGGACACGTACAAGACATGCACGGTAAACACAGGCAAGCACGCACATGCCACGGTTGGAGCTGCGAAAGACATTCTGATTTTAACTGGTTTGCTCAACTTCGGGAAGGCACACTTTCCTGCATGACCGTTCCATTTCTAAAACATCTTACGTGGCTCGTCGTACACAGTGAACCGGTGGAGAAAAACAGTCAATGTCATGACTACAGCCAAACTCCACCACGATGGTGATGGAGTTTGGCTAACGGCCATGCTCACCTTGTCAATGAAATAGAGTGCTACAGCTCTTTGCCGGATCTTCATCTCCTTAGATTTCCAGTCGTCCCGGTACTGTCCTCTGATCCGGTCCACGCACATTTTCAGGCGCCTTGCGGTCTCGTACTTCTGCCAGTCCTTTTCTCCCTGTCTCACGAGTCAAGAGACACGGGTAAGCACAGTGTAACAATGCAGCCAAGAGGTCTGACAGTTCACATGCAAAAAAATCCTATGAATGAATCCCTCCACATACCTACAGCCCTGCTAATCCTGTGTTAATTATTCCATATTACTATATTTACACTATCACACCTTTGTGTGAATCGCTCCAAAGGTTATATATTAGCAATAACAATAGCATGTGTGTAGGAGTACCTTCTCCCATGCTGCCAAATGCACAACAGTGACATGTCGTTCTGTCTTGGTGGACGTGAGTGAGATTCCTGTCCCAGCCCTGCTGATCAGGGATCTGGGCGGAGCATGAAGCACGAATGTGAAGTGGTCTAACATACTGTACCTTAATCCTGGAACTGGGATTCAGCATTATGTACTTGATGGAGCCCTGGATGTTCTCTGTCCATGATGCCAGCCAGGTCACCTTGTTGTCATGCCGGACCTCCTTCCACTTGGTCCCAGGGGGTGGCTTGGGTTGTCTGGAGTCCCTAGAGAGACACGGTGGGTCAGACCAAGGTAATGGAGCCAGGCCCCATTTTAACCAGTTCTACAGGTACTAGTGCTGTTTTTCTGTTATGTTGAAATCATCACTAAGGAAATTAGGGCTGACTAACAGTGAATTCGGCAATGCAAGTACAGGTCGTTGTCGAATTACGACCATAATCGATTTCGACCGACCGGTCATAACTTGATCTGGTCGAAAGACGGGCTATGCAAAATATACTGTACATATATTAAATGGTGTACAGTAATGATAATCGCTGATGTCGTCAGCTAGGGCTACGTTCGTGAGGTTTGAGTCAAATGCTGTACAGTATACTAAAGTACATTTAGTTTAATGCAAAATAACTGCAAAAACACAGCATGCAGTACTATAGTACAATTGGTTTAATAATTTTGGCTGAGGCAGCACCAGTGGAAGCCTATTTTTTTATAAACATGGTGAGCTTTGTCTGAACTGTTTGTTTCTTTGTACATTTCACCATACGGACGACACGCATCATGTGCCATCCATTCAATCCTTCCAAATCATTCAATGTTTGGGTCCATTCCTTCAAAACGTGCAAGAACTTTATTCAGTAGAGATAAAACTTCTGATAATCCCTTAGTTGAGAAAACAGAAAACGAACACAGAGTAATTGCACTGTACCAAATCTGACTTTACACTGAGCTTTGCACACGGAGCTGCTAATGCTGCCGGGAGCTGGGCGAAATTGTCGTATGTTCATACGCCCAGCTGGGCAACGCTCACCAGACATATCGGTCACAACTGTGGTCGTAAAGTCAAACAGTCGTAAGTTGACGACGACCTGTATAGAGAAACAGAGACTGCATGAAAACTCACACTGGAGCATAAAGTAGAGGTTTCTTTCTACATCACTACAGGAAATCAGAGTACCACTGTGAAGCTATTAATTGAGTGTACACTACTCCACAGAGCCTGTTACAGCTGCATCTCCCTATCCACACGTATTACGTTCCGAGCTGTACCGTGATTGGCTGGAACTAAGGATAAGAGAAGATGCCTTATATCACCCTTTTTTATGACCCCTGTCATATTTGCTTTATGTTTCTGTGTCTGTGTGTCTCTTTGAACTCTCATGGGACTGACTCTGAGTTGGAGAATGCCCACTGGTCTTCAGGAAGAGACAAGACATTGACAGGAAGTCTTCGGTTCGGGAATTGAAAACAGTATAAAAGTAACTTCCTGGAAGTCATATGTTGTTGGGTTGTAATTACTCTCTCGTAAATATATCCATCACTTTTTCACTACCAAAATTCATCCTCGTTATTGTCTACTTCACACTACAGTTTCCCACAAGCAGTCTCCATCAGCTTCCGCTGTTACCAAAACAAAGGAGATGAATCAGTACCGGTGTCACTCGGTGTGCCCTCTTCATCACGTTTACGCTTACTGGTATAGTATGCACTTGTATAACACCTGGTATAAAAGTTGTGAACTGCGAATTTTTGTATTTTTTATAGTTAATGTTTAGCTGTTGACCATTAATTGGATGAGCGAATACAGGGGCGCTGCTGTATTTCTATTATTAGTCTCATGTTGACCATTTAATCTTCAAACACATAAACATATTACAGAAAAGAAAAAAAAACAAAGTTACAGTTGCTTTTACTGTTGCTTTAAGGAAATAACAGGACACCCACATAAAGGGTTGTCAAGGAAACCGAGGCACCAAATTTGTTGTACAAAAGTCGATCAGAGTGAGAACACAGTGGCCCAGAAGAAGTTCTCTTGATCATGTACAGGAAGCCGTTTGTGATGCGGCAAAAAGTGCACAGGAACGGTAGCATGTGGCACAGCACGATCTGCAATACACCAAGGGACGCCGCTTTCAGACTCGCCCAAAAATAGCAACAACAACAACAAACAGCACCGCGCACCAATGACAATGACAAAAAGTGGAGCAGAAACATTATGGGGTCAAAGGCCAGGAAGACAATGGGGTAGCAAAGCGGCGATCGAGACAATGAGGGCCAAGGTGCAGGCAGCCGGGCCAAAAAGCTCAGGTAGACAGGATACAAAGAACACAAAATAAAGAAACAAGTTAAACTGCCAAGTATTAGCACAGACACATCCATGACAAATTTTTCAAATGTATCCTTCAAGCTGCACAGACTGTGACATGTGGGAAAAAAAAAGGTATTCAAATGTTGTGAACACAATGAAGGGCCGCCTTGTGGTTGATGCTGATAAATGCCCAATTAGCATGAATACAACAGCATAGAACAAGGTTCTGCAAGGCACAGCATAAGCTAAACGCCACAAACACATACTCGGGCACACACTAGGCCTGCACGATTAATCTTTTGTAAACCGAAATTGCGATTTGAACGGGTGCGATTTTCAAATCGTAAGAGCTGCGATTATTTCGATGGACTATCAAATATGGTAACAAGCATATATGTAGTTTTTGACAGTTTGCTTCATGTGCATATTACGTCTTCATGCGTATATTACGTTTGATGCAGAGTTTAACCAATAGGGGGCATTTTAACACTGCATGTACTGACTGAACGAGCAAATAACGTTAACGCCATTTGGAAAAGATGAGCGAGAACTACGGCTCAACTTCCCAACAAAGTGTGTTTGCAGAAGAGCAAAGTCTTGCAAACGCCTTGGTACCTAAATGAAAAAGCAGCGCATATGTTTGGAATTATATTGGATTTCGACGTTCTGATGTACTTCAAAGGCAAGTACTTTGTAAAACGTGCTGAACGTCTGTGTCGACCTCGCGAGGCAACACAACCAGCCTGTACCAGCACCCGCAGAAGCATCATGGACAACTCTATGATGAATGCATGGCCAAAAGGCCCACCGATGAAAACACTTCATCACAACCACCGCGACTGAAACCTGTAGCTCTTTTATGAAATAGTAGTAAATTGCATTTTAAATCGTAAATCACAATTTTGGTAAGAAAAATCGCAATTAGATTTTTTCCTCCAAATCATGCAGCCCTAGCACACACACACACGGGCACACACACTTCTTTGTCATAACTTCCTATCAACTCTTATTCAAACCACTGCCAAACCACACAAAATGCTGTTATAACAAAAAAGATGTTTTGCTATTCTGGAATACCAGCAGCTAAAAAGTACTGTATAGTATATCAATGTTTAAAATTATATGCTGGTAACATTTACACATGCACAAATACAAATACTTACTTTTACTGGTCTATAAATACTTAAGAGTATGTCATGGTGTTCATCTGTAATTTCCAATAACTTCTGATTTGACTCAAATATATTTTTATACATATGCTTTGAATGATTGTTCTCCAGCCTAAATATGATTCACAAAAACTACAAAAGGTTTTTTTTTTTTTTTGTACAATAAAAAAAAAAAAAAAAAACCACAAACATCACATGCTTGCAAAATAGCTTGTAACTATTTTGTCCCTTCATACCTCTGAGACAGAAAGCAGTATTTTTGATGTTAGGCTCACTGAAATCCTGTTGTCATTACAGTGTCCACATTGTACAGTCCTGTCAAACCAGCTGCAGCTACACCATGCCCATCATTTTTATAAGTACTGACTGTACAAAGCAGAATTACATATTAAATCACTTTATTCGTATTCTTTCACTAATGTCAACAATTATTTTATCCCTCCCTCCATACATTTTAAAGGACAGGAACATAAATGAGATGTAAGCCTGTCACCAAAATGTGTGTTCCAATTACTGGCCACAGACAGAACCAGAACCAGGGCCCGTGACTCACTCACTTGCTACAGTTGATGATGACGTCCTCAGGCCGGATGCGCCGCTTCAGCATGCCCATCTTGGGGTGGTCACCCCGGCCGCGGAATAGGCCCGGGGGTTCGATGCGGAAGTTGCCGATTCGCTCCTTGTGGTTGTCCATGACACAGTATCCGTACTCCTGGAGGATCCGCTCATTCTCCTCTTTTATTTTCTGGGGCACAGCAGCGATTAAGAGTAAGGAAGTGAGGAGGTCACACAGCAGAGCGCAGGCTGCGCAGTTTGTACATTGTATGTTCTCAATGTCAGGGGCCTTGGAAAAGCTAATCAAAGTTGCACCACAGCAATGCAGTAACACTTTAACCACAGGCATGTGATTCTGTTTTGGTCACTGCGCTTGTTTTTCTATGGGTACCCTTGGTTGTAAGAATCTGAAGGTATTTATTTAGCTCAGCTTTTTTGAATAGCTAAGATTTTGTGGTCAGAACCTTGTTGTATTCTCTGCTCACTCTTCAAAATATACTGCACAAAACTTACAGTATGTCACTTAAAAGGTTCTAGGCTATAGGAATTTAGTATTAGTTTCCATTCATAAACCCAGCAGTTACACCTGTGTATTGGTTGCCCTGCCACACTTCAGTCCACAGACACAAGATGGCCACTATCCAACCACACCCACCTGCTTCTCCTCCTTTGACATCTGCTTCCTGGCCTCTGATTGGGCCTTGAAATATTCGTGCATCTCAGTGAAATCACACTTATTCAAGTCTGTGATCTTTGACTTCTCCTCCGATGTCATTTCCTGTGTGTGTGGCAAGGGGGGGGAATTACAGAGTGTATGCTAAATGACCGGTCATACCACTGTCACCATGAGAACACAATGCTTGTGACGTGTGTCCCATGCCTTCACCTGGACATCAGTTTTGAAAAGACAAACACATTTAGTTAACCGTTAAAATGTGTACCAATTGATATTGAAGCAAAGAAGCCATAATTACTTTGCACACTTCATTCTAAGAATATTTAGCAAAATATGTAAGAGAAGCAATGGCCAGAGTGCCACTGCACTTTGTTCACCCTCACTCAGTTCGTGTCACCTGGAATTACACTTGTTAACCTGATGCTAACTAACCAGCTGGATTCCCACCTTCGACAAAGAGGGTGAAGAAACCCCTTGCCTATACCTTCAAATGTGCCTACCATGAGACACTCCCTTACCTTTCTCCAATCCTTGAAGAAGTTCTTGCGGAATATATCCTTAGTAGTGTACTCATGGTCCAGCATCTTGGCGAAGAAGGTAGCGACCTCTTCAGCTTCATGACTGAGCCTCATGTGCTTTCCTTTTTCAGGAGAGACAGAGAACAGCAAGGGTGTTTGGAGAGACAGACCAAGCAAAGGGTTCTACCATGACCAACAAGAGTTCCCACAAATTTACAGCTGCTCATAGTAAAATATGTGTATGCCAGTTTTAGTGTGAGCAGCTCTAAATTTGTGGGATTTCTGCTCATGCTAAAACATATGTGTGCCAGTTCAGATTTTAACATCACTAAAACTGTTCTAGTAGAAAATTACTGCAGTGCAATTAAAAACTGAACTTAATTAAACCTCCAATCAAGAGGGGTTCTGCCAGCACATCAGAAAAGGTTGCAGAATCAGTCTAACGATCTCACAGAGGAGACCAGTGCTCACCGTCATAGTAGAACCTGACGTTTTCTGGAAGGGGGTCATAGGGAGGTGCAAAGACAGGCCCCTTGTGTTCCAGAAATTTCCATTTTGAGCCATCCGTGTACCGTTCTTCTTCCCACCTAGCGTATAAAAAAATATATATATGTAAATGTTTTCCAGAGTGAACAGGTCAAGATTAGTCTTGATTTCCTATTTATGTGCGTTAATCATTAATGCATCTCTAGGCAAGCCATGTTGAATATCATTTCATTTTCTGAATACAGAAATAATTACAATCAGGAATCAATTACAAGCAATCTGCACATTTTAAATGCAAAGAGACATTTCTCCTGTCAACAAAACAGGCTAATCATTACAACAAACACACATAAAAGCAGAATTTGTAACCCAGCGGAAACAATGATCAGTGCTGATGCTCCCCTTCAGGAAAATCAAACAATTTTGTACCTCTCTCCCTAAATTAAGCACGCAATAAACTGAAAAGCAATTTTAGCAGCATATAAGAACAGTCTGGCTGGCTCCAGAGTTTAAAAAACAGCAGATGGAGAATGATGCTCTGACTTGACTTAACCATGCTGAGCTTGTGTGTGTGCGTGCGTGTGCGTGTGTGTGTGTGTGTGTGTGTGTGTGAGAGAGAGAGAGAGAGAGAGAGAAAACCCAGATTAAGAGACTGGGTGTCCCTATTCTGACAAATCCACAAACAGAAAAGGTACACCTGAACTTGTTGCTCCAAGCAGAATTACTCAGGAACATATTTCATTTTGCAAGTTATTTTCAGATAACATGAGCAACTGTACGTGATGAAGAAACCAAATATTTTCTTACCAAATTACTTCAGCTAACTGCATTTCAACTAAGAACCTTCAATTTTCCCTCCCTTTCTTCCTTTTCCCTCCATTTCCAATTTGTCTCTCCCTGTTGTTGATGGGTCACTTAATTTACAAAGCAGTGACTTTTCACTGCACTCGCTGAAATAAACTATATCTGCAGTTCATTTTATCTGTCCCATCTCACAGTGAAACATATGTCAGCAAACAAGCACAGCTTTTAATTAACAGCACCGACAGATCATTTACTAATCAATCATAAACTTGACAAAGACGTTTAAAATTCAGGCTTCATCTGTCCTCTGCTTATAGTGGTCTTAAACACACACCAACACATGAATCAACAAAGCAGGGAGACCCTATAGCTATACCAAGTCATGAAACCAAACCTAGACTTACACCTCTCACATACTACATGGTAGATCTTTCTGCCGTTCAGCTTTACAATTTACATACAAATGCATACAGGACCTTCCATAAGCCCAGCCTTACCATGTCCATACACTAGATAGGAATATCCACTGATATCCAGCCTTATCAAAAAACAGAAAAAGGACAGCAATCTCTATACCAAGAAAAAAAATATTAAGTGATTACACACTGAAGAAGGACTACCTGTCCGAAACGTTTGTGTTAAGTTCTATATTTCCTCATTAATATTTTTTCTTGGTATAGAAAATGCTGTCCTTTTTCTGTTTTTTGACAATTTTGACCTTTGAGGTTCAGCACCCTTACCTACATTCTTGCAGTGAGCATGCGTTCCCAATAATACATTTTGATATCCAGCCTTACCATGTCTATACACTAGTGGGTGGACATTCCTGACATCCAGCCTTACCATGTCTGTACACTAGTGGGTGGACATTCCTGACATGCAGCTTTACCATGTCTATACACTAGATGGTGGACATTCCTGATGACCAGCCTTATCATTTCTATACACTAGAGGGCGGACATTCCTGACGTCCAGCCTTACAATGTCTATTCACTATTGGGTGGACATTCCTGACATCCAGCCTTACCATTTCCACTTCTCCTCTGCTTCCTTCTTTGCCCTCTTCCTTCCATCGCTTTCGTCTGCCTTCTTATTTTTCGTTTTCTTTTTGGGTTTTACATCCTGAAAAATTCACACATTTAATGTTAAAAATGACATATTTCCTTTCTGAATCTTAATACATTGGCATAAAACACAGAAAAATATTAAGAAAACAAAGCCAATTCACTTACTTCCTCCTCCTCCTGTTTCCTCTTTTTTGCCTTTTTTTCATTTTCTGTCTTAATTTTTTTGGGTTTGAATTCAACACTGAAAAATAACAGTATTTTACACCACAAGTGAACCTAACACTGAAACTTTATAATACAGAGATGAATTTCAAACCACAGCAGTAAGGAAAAACACAGTACTAGGATCCATCTCCAGAGAAAAGCGCCAGTCTTACTTTAGTTTAAACAAATGCAGTGTACAAAGCTATCTGCAGGCAAAGATGCCCCCCTAGCATCCAAGTTCTACTAGACATGGGGCTCTCAAGGATGGGAAAACTCACTCATCATAGTCATCGTCGTTACATTCCCGCTTCAGGAACTTCTCGTGTTTGGGAGATTGGTAGAAGTTGTCATTGTCCAGTTCCATTTTAACATGAGGAGGGCTAGCGACACAAGGGGGGGGGTAGGAATACAACCACAGAACATACAGTTGTAAGCGAAAGACCTCCTGATAATCCAAAGCAAGAAAACCCAACATTACACATCGCCAATGCTGACCACAAAAAACACGCAGTTCAAACAGAACCATTGATGAGTTGATCCACAGGCATCCCTATCCACAGATCACAAAGACAGCAGACTTCATTGCTATTTGGCACATTTCCCAACTGAGCTGCCTCAGTGTTTGGCAAAGCTGCAGCAGAATAGTGCACCATAATACTGCTATATTAGAAATTAATAATAAAATACAGAGAGGAACAGAAGACAACAGCAGGCAGAAGATAAAAAAAAAATAAAAAAAAAAAACAAAGATAAACAGGCTGCCCAACAGCTTTGGTCTTATTAACACTGTATATATCAGAAAAATGTATCTAATTTACAATATGAAGCAGTCCAACTACACAATACAACAGCAAGCACACACTTGTACAACAGCTCAGGTGTATTCAAAGATCTTCAGATGGTTAACGCAGATCCCACCTGGCAAACCCATTCTCCTTCTCCTTCTTTGGTTTATCGTCAAAACCTAAGAATTTGATCTGTAGAACAGAAAAACAAAACCAGAAGGCCCATTTATGGAATCTGAAGTGGGAAAATGCTTTTGATTTTCATCAAAAGAAAAAAATAGGCACCGTGTGAAAAGTATTACTCTTCCAACAAATAGCGGAACTGTAACATGCAAAGTAAATGTATTCAAATAACGGGGTTACTGAAATCTTGGAAATTTACGTGAAAGCTGTCACTTCATAAGCTGGGGTCTGATAAATATATACAATTAAGCTCTTTTAAATTAAATTTAAATTAAATACTGACTACCGATTTGAGTGTCAGAACATATTTGGGCCTGCGTAAATTTGTGCAAGTCAGGGTGTGAAAACGGCTAAGAGGCATTTTACAGAAAGCGCAGCGCGTCACGCTCTATCAACTGCACCGAGAGGCTGTTTTCTCTTTCCAAGAAACGAACGGAGAAAATAAGTTTTGAAAAGGTGACCGGCTGTCAGCGGCCATGCAGCGCTCAGTGACACGCCTCTGTTACAGCGTGAGCGTGGAGCAGCCCCTCTATATGGACGACAGCTCAATCGAGTGATCGAGAGGCCTCACCTTCTCCTCCCTCCTCTTCTCCCTTTCCTTGTGTTTGTCCTTGTGTCTTTCCAAGCTGCCATCTTTGTGCTTCAGCCTCTCTTTGTCTCTGTGTTTCTTCTCTGAGAACTCCTTGTGTTCACTATTACGAATTACAAATAAAAGGAAAAAAAAAGGGGGGGTGAATAGCGGGTCAGCTATACTGGCACAAATAATAAGACACCACAGACTGCAGTTACTAAAGCCACAGACTTAAAGGAAGGAAAAGATTCTATAGATTGTTTTGTTTACTGTAGCTCTTGCTCCTCCAAGCATAAAACCAAGCCTTGATCTCCCCGCTATTCATTTTCAAAAGTCCTGCATTGCAGAGCCAAGCAGCACAGGCCATGTTGTACTATAAACAAGATGACAAATTACTTGCAGATGTGGTGAAGAAGTCATTTGTTCTTCGATGAGCCTGTCACTCTATCAATAGAGAAGGCTCCGCAGCCATGCTTGCTGCTTTCAACCTGTTCTGATCATATTTATTGGGGGGGGGGCATTAGAAATACAACCAGACCCACATAATAACACTACCTGTCTACTTTAAGGAATGAAAAGTACCCAGTCACTTATGACACAGACCTGAGAACCGTTACAACCTTAAGGCACAGTGTGTATCTATCCCCAATCCCTTAGGCCCAAGGTGTTCTAAAGAAGAATTTTTCCAACAGAGACAAAGCCTCGTCCAGATGTCAGACCTCTGGAGACGAACCATCCAAGAGCTCCAGGTCCAGAACTAGATGCCAGATCAGCTTCTGAGCACTGAGCAGGCCTTTCCTGCCTTCTGTACCATGATGCACATGAGGCTGTAGAAAGACCTGAGTTTCAGATCTACCTTTGTCATGAGCTATGACGTAGCCACACTGGTAACAAGCAAAACGCCCTCCCAGATCAGCTGGTCGCTTCTGTTTCACTGCTACATTCCTGCTCCTTTTATGTGCTTTCGGCAGAAGTTACTGTCAAAAAAATACTCACTTCTGCTTTTTCAAAAATAAATAAATAAATAATAAAACATTCAATGCTGTGGAAGTTTTATGTTTTGTTTGCCTGCTAAGCTGTTGGATCAGGCAGAGGGACATTCTTTACTCCTGTAGACCTCTGGCTGCCCTACTCCAAGAAGAACGACAAGTACCACCTCGCTGTCCTTCAGTGAGGTGCTCTGAGTGGTAGGGAACGACCATAAGTAACAGCAAGTGACAAAAACGGTGAGAGACAATATTTCCCAATGGCTTATCTGAATCCTCCTGAGGATGCTGTCTGTAAGATCAGTTAATAAAAACCAAAGAACAGGGAGCCAAACAGCTGCAATCTGGGACAGGTGATCTCAAGGCTGTTACCTGTGTGGCTGGCAGCCATGTTGGGGGGCGGGGCAGAAAAAAAAAAATCAATAAACATCAAAACAAAGTTTAAACCCCAAACACGTCTCCAGCACTAACAGCAAGACTTCGAACACAGACAAAACGTACCTGTTAGTGTACCTGGACACGTCCCGTTCCCGGTCCCTTTTGTGGTCCTTGTGTTTGTGTTCTTTGTCCTTATGTTTGTCTTTGTGTTTATGCGATTCTGGAGAAAGATATGGAAATTTATACAGACTGTTAGTAAAAATATATGTGTGCGTATGTATACTGCAAAAATAAATAAATAAATAAATAAAAGAGTCCAAAAAAAAAAATCCTAACAGACCATTTTAATTTCCAGCCACACAAATCTTTATCTCTCACACTCAAACACTCAGCGTTTTCCAACTGCAATACAGAACAGTGGAATTTGCAGAGGCAGACAGTGCTGAAACACAAAGAGAAGCAGCAAAGTGACAATGTTAAACTTGATAGGTCTGAGCAACACTGTCACACAACTATCCACCTTTCTGTCCTTTGACACTGTCAACACTACAACCACAGCCAGTGAGAACTCGTACAAAAACGTGCATGGAGATTAAAGATAGACAAACAGTATAGAGAACGACCACACCAGGAGTTTACCTAGACAAAAACCTCAGGGCAGAAGACCACAAAGATTTCAATTTAAATTGGTTTCTTCATAAACACAACTGAAGTGTTTCCACTACAGTTTTATAGGCCTGGCTCCAAATTTATACCCCTGTGCCAAAAGTTTGTTTGAACGAGCAGCATTTAGTTTACCGTTGGACATGTAGGGCCAAATTAATGATGTGCTAAAGGAAATTCAAACTGTTATATTACCATTTTAACATGAGTCCTGTAAAATGACATGCCAAGTCTCAGTTTTCTAGGTTTCAAACCTGCACAACTTCAGGGAAAATAAAAAGCCATTTACACTGGGAGGGTTATGGGTGAAGCCTGATTTGAACAGGAAGCCAGAGGAGACGGTGAGACAAAATAAATCACCGTGTGAGCTCCCCCCTCTCCACTGGCACTGGGGTGCGAAAACCTAGTGCCTACAGGAGCACCTGCAGGTCGGTCCTGCCAGGGTTTACCAGAACAGCAGGAGCAAGCAAGTCTGCGTGGGGGACACAGCGTTATGCCGGCTCCTGACTTCTCAAAACTCCGCAACAAGCACAATGGCAGCTAAACACAGCGGTGCCCAACAGCCCACGTCAAGTTCTGAGAGAGAGCTTACAGCAAGAGCTGTTACTCAGAAACTGGGATTTGGTCCTTACCAGGGGGGAGGGGCAGAGGCAGGGCACAGGGGTCCTGAAGGCAATGCTCCTGAAGGTTGAATACACTAAAGACTTTCTCCAGTAACCTTACACACATGAACTGTATGGTGCCTGTATCATTAATTGCATAATTACAGTTTATAACAGAAATTACTCATTCCCTGATAATGGGATTGAGTGGACAGAATTAGTCATAAGAGAACATAAGCTTGAAAACTCAGAGAGAGGATTATTATGCTGTCAATAATGGGCATGGTTTAACCAGCCACCTACCAGTTACGTGACAGGTTTGTGCTGACTTAAGGCAGGGTTTTAGCCCAATATATACACTAGCCTCTCTTCTCCCAACAAGGATGTTACACTCCTTTGTCCCCTCACAACAAAACTGAGCTTCTTCATTTACACCAGTCAATTAACAAACATCTCTCTGAAGCAGATGTCTGCACGTATACGAGAGCAAGCATGTCCTTGAAAGACAATCATAAAACCTGATAGTAAAAAAAGCAAGAAGGCTAAGAAGGGTGGGGACTGGTATAGAAGTAAAAATGTCTCAAGCTAAAGCAGGTAGGATTTGAATTTGCCTCTTTCATCTAAGCAGATCTAAAACTGCTAATTAATCATTTCCACCCATACATGAGGTGTACACTGAACCCTACAGCACATCTGGTAACCCCAGACTGTCAGCCACCTTTTTGGCTGAAATGCAGGATAAGCCACCAGGACACAGCCATTAGCGCTCATGGTTTCAAGTTAAGCCGATGTCAAACTGCGGCATTTTACATCCAGGAAGGGAGGAGAGACTGAGTTAATACTTTTAGGAGCAGCTGCTGCAGAGTAGGAAATGCCGGGGTAGCCTTAGCTGTCGGTGGGTTGGGTTCCACACTAGAAAACCGGCACCGCTGCTGTAATGTTATCACAGCCTCACAGTCTCTCCCTTCCCTTCTTTACTGGGGGCACTGCAGTGTCCTACATACATGTATACTGACACTACCTTGGCAGGGAGCGAGAGACGAAAACTTGGGGTTTATTTGGTAAATGCAGGCAGCAATGTCCTCTAGGAAACCTTGCCCTTGTGATAAGGGAAGAAGAACCCACAGCACACCAATACTTGTACAAATCCATAGTTTTTGTATTGGGGGGGGGGGGGGGGGAAAATGTTTTAAATCAGGTAAAAAAAGTTTAT
>JABJVR010000033.1:6414370-6436317 GCA_025773905.1 Chitala chitala | reverse complement strand
CCCCCCCCCCCCCCCCCCACCCCCCCCCCCCCTCCTGCGCGGCCCCCCGGGGCGCCCCCCCCCCCCAAATGCTTTCCTGCCAGTCAACAAAGTGTCTTGTATTACAAAAGCAGCACCACAACTCATGTAAATTATAACCATAACCCTGACAGGACACTTCAGCATTACTGTTATCCTTACAGAGAGCCACATTAAGCATTACGTCTGTGGGTACACCTGCATAATACAACTCCATACTGGCGTAAAAACCTGTGCCAAGTCAATGTGTGGATTGTTAACCGGTTGCCTGTTAATCTGCTGTGGCAAAACGCCCACAGGGAGCAGCCGAAAACTGACTACACGTAGCACAGTATGGTGAGTATTTGTGTACCCCGATCTGTCTGGTCTGCAGCTCTATACTACAAATCTACATTTTACTGCCACCAGCGTCATGCTCCCAATAAGATCCGTGCCCAAGGATATGTTAAACTGACACGTGCATTTAAGTTCTTTCCAGCAGGACACAATGTTGCAACAGAAGATAAGATTCTTATAAATGATAAAGTTCTATTAACACTCAAAGTGACTGACGGTTTCAACAAATTATGTAAATAGAAAGTTGAAATAGTTACGACTAATCAATTAAATGCAAAGGATTTCCCCATCAAAAAATAAAAACTGAAAAGAACATAATAATTTCAAAATGCTAGCCTGACAAACTAGGCAACCGATGCATTAAACACCATGACAGGTGAACAAGAACAAGGCTAAAATGGAGCTTCACAACACACAAAAAAACTATCCCCAAACATCCTTTTTTAACTTCAGTTCTACATACCAAGAGCTAAGCTGAATGACAACCTGTATCCTCTGAGCACTTAGACTTCATTCGTTTTGATGGCGTTGTGAACAGTGCTGCGGGTTTTAAGTACTGCGAGTCATTTTTATGAAGAAAGCCAGCCAAAGAGGCTGGGAGCAGCTGTTTCAGTTTAAAATGATTTTCCGTAGTACTTGGAATGTAGAATTAAGCAGCAGCAAAACAACCCACAATACTATGGCACATACAGGCTTACGTTAATTAAATTAGACATATATGAGTCTACCTACGTACCACCAGACTCACCTGACTTCACATCGCTGGAAGTGTGTAACTTGACTAGTCACAAAAAGTCAACACTCTTCACAAACGCAATTCACATTTTATTTCACAATTCAAAAAATGCATTCTGTAATAGGTGAACGGCTGAGCACAAATGTCCTCTTTTCAACATAAACATATAGTGAATTTCAGAACGCCATCAGTCAACCTGCACACATCACAGTTGACACAGACGCGTGTAACAGGAAAACTACAGGTACGGCATTTATATCACACGGCTAACACTTGGGAAGAACGCGTGACGATTTTTTTAAACACCAATTCTGATAAGAAATTCTGCATTACAAAACCGGAGGTGAAGTGACTGGAGAGTGCTCGAGTTGGATCATTTTTACCAGCTGCTCTGTGTCTCCTGCATGACAAGGGCTTAGCTGCGTTAGGACACAAGTTGCCAAACTTTGAGCAACTTCTCACCATTTACCATCAGCTGCACGCCCAGGGTTAACCACAACATCATCCAATGCAATATGGGTTTCTTACAAATCCCTGTATGTTCTCATTAATGTATTCATTGTCTAAATTTACACCAAAAATCATGGTCTATTCCAGAAACTGAACTGTTTACTTTTTAAAGACAGTGCAAGCAATATGAGGCCTGAGTTGCATATCACCCCATGAAGCCTCAGCATTGACTGTGGATTCACTGAATAATGAATCTGAAATCTTGTCACAATAACCTAATCAAAGTATGCACTGTAATATCAGTAAGATCTTGATAAAAAAAAATCATTCAAAAGCATATCAAGAGCTGATAAAAGCACGATTTTTATATATGTCTGATATGATGCAAACTGGACTTAAAAAAAAAAAAAGTATTCTGAGAAAACAGTGGAACAAAGTTTCAGTTCTGCAACATAATACAGAAGGAAACAGCCTACAACACAGGCTGAGGTATGTGTTGTATCAAACCGTCTTTGGCCATTACTGTAAAACACAGACAGACACAGAAAGAAGGAGCTCCCATTGCCATCCAGAGTTGCCAAGAAAAGGTCATACAAATGAGGAAACTTGTGTGGATAAGCTGGCACGGGGCTGCTTCAAAGCAGCAAACCTCCCTGTGTTATGCAGCAAACCTGAGAGCTTAAGACCCATCACTCAGCTAGCTCAGGGAGTTGCTTTTCAGAAGAGCTGCTCTATCTGGGTCTTATCGAAGCCAAATACAAGAAAGACCCTTTCTCTGCGGTCCACTCTTGGCGTGTGTCCGGGTCACCTTTATGCGCCCACGCTCTCAAGATACAGCCACTGCGCACCCCCCCGAAACTACAGGAGACCCTTCATCCAGTCAGATGGACTGGGTATGGGGCAGAGCAAATTTCACAACCTGAACACAGCAGGTAATGGTATTCGTGAGAGAGGACCTCACATATATTTTAATATCACAAAAAATTTGACATTTAAGGTTGATTCATGTTTTTTATTTTGCATTTCCATCACAACAAGCTTTTATCTTTCTGGTGAAAATAAGCTGTATATCAACTAATGTTGAAAAACAAATATTGGAATACAGTTACCATTTGAGACTTGTGTGGTATCTGTGAAATTAAAATACTGACCATTAGCTGAGAATGACACCCCACATTAAACCATCAATAAAAATTAACATTAACAATTATGCCATGAGGCATCAATAAGCATTCTTCTTTTGTAACACTGGTGTACATCCAGAGTGAGAAGCATTAAGAGCACTCAAACACATGAAAAGTGAAAAGAACCCAGTTTTATTTTTCTTCTGGGTACTAAACCCCCTTTCCAACTTGTGAAAATCCACCGGACACAGGCTGAGGATAAAGGGGAAAACTCTGAACACCTTTTCATTGCGTCTAATTCAGCATACATGCTCACACAGTTTTACATATCCGACAGATGTCTGCCTGTAAGAAAACTGTTCAAATGACAGCTCTTAAACAAGCATCAATACCAAGTCGAGAAACTAAACTTCCGATTATTTAAAATATTTTATTAAGAACCCTGATGAAAATAAATGTTCATCTTTGACAACTAAGACTTAGGTACGCGATTTTTAACAAGTAGTATGTCACCTGTGTGAAGGCCGAAATTGATCCTAGAAGTTCCATTAGATTATGCTGCCCTAATTGTAAATTAATTCTGCAAACGTGCCCATCAAGACTAATAAAAAGATTAAAAAAAAAAAAAAAAAAAAAAAGGTGCCAGCATCCTGCCAAGACAAACGTATCGGACACCCCCCACCCCCACCTCACTTGGTTCCTCTGTGCTTCGCCTCCATATCACAGCGATCTGCACTTTGTGTTCTCGGCACTCAGACCGTTCGACGGAGAAAAAGAAAATGGCGCAGAAACTAAGTCCTCAACCCCCAAATCGCCACTTTCGGCTCTAAAATTCTTCCTTTTAGCGACGCTCCCGATGACACAAGACGCCGGTTTAAGAAAAAGAATGTTCCGCTCTCCTGAGCCATATATTCAGGTTTAAATATTAAATATGTTAAATGCGAATTTAAAGCCCTCCATTTGAACAATAGGCGCTTGTGAGTAACGGAGAAGGGACTTAGTCTCTGGACGCCATTTCTGTCCTTAAAAAACTAACTACAGAAAACAGACAGGTCAAAATTTGGAGTGAAAAAAACAAGCGTATTTATGTTCGATTTATAAAGGTCTCGCGGGGAATGCGATACTCACCATTAAACCGAGAACCAGAATCAATCTGAAAACGAAAAATAATAATTTTATTATAAATTCAAAGCGTACTCCATCACAACCTAGCATACCTATCTGCAGCCAGTACGCTTACTACCTAGCTAAGGTTATGATAAATTGTTTTTACAGTAGAAAAAATCAATAAAACTACTCATAAAGTTGTCATCTGAATATCAGCAGATTCGGTAACAAATGTGTTTTAATTACAATACTTAAACTATTCTGTCAATTTTGATAAAATGTGTTTTCACTATGTCGCTGCCTGTTACGGCAACGCTAAATTATTAGCTGTCTAGTTATAATACTATGTGACAAAGCAAGAGCTTATTGACATGACATATAAAAATATTTGTAACAGAAGCTACCTGGGAGTCTTTGTGTCCATGATCCCCGCCCATCCTGTCGCTGCTTGTTTTTAAAATAAAATATTGAAATGTCTAGGAGTAAATGCCGGCAAGAAAAGGTGGGCAGAATGGAGAAAGGAGCAGTTGTGTAACAAAGTCCAAAAAATGAGCAATTGCGCATGCGCTAGTCAGTTTAAATGGGGAGAAAGATACGTGCTGTCCAAAACAGCCCCTCCTATTTTGTAGCGTACAGCTTCACTTTTCTCATGAACACCATCCGAGCCCCCAAAGCATACGGACAGTGTAACAACGAAATAAAAAACATTCGGTATTGTTCGAGAGTCGCTCCATTCCGCTAGCGTCTCTATTGTTTCATGGCCGCACAGTCTCTTCAGCAAGCAAGATCCCAAAATTCCGCTGCAGAAAAGAGCGCAACTGTTACAAAGTATTTCAATTTGTGACGGATGCTCCATATTCAGTTTTCCGAATGGATACACAAACTGTCAGATGGTTATACTGTACTCAAAGGACGCTGATGTAATAATGTAGCAGGTTTAATTTTTGAGAGGATATACTTTGGATTACATTTATCATACACATTCAACATCCAGCTACAGCTATGAACTTTTTTAAAATTTCTTGTATACGCGTGCCTTAATAAAGGAATTATTAGACCTACAATCTATGCATCTAATACATAACTTTCAGCAAAAGTTTATTGGTTATTAGTTTTTATATAAACCCTTTTTAATCCTGAAAAGGTAGAATGCACAAGATGAACATTTTTAAATGAGGAATAATTTGATATTATGTACATCACTCAAAGCGTATGAAAATAATGGGTGGGCAACATGATGTCCCTTACCTCAGGGCAGACGTACGCTCACAAAGGAACACTAGTTTTTCTTGAGGGTGAAAAACATTCATTCACAACTTGACGGTATGCCCTGCTTTACTCAATTTTCAACTGTGTACGTAGGTGTGCAAGAGGCAACAAAAATGTTAAGACCATTGTGCAAAAAGGTGAGGCTATTTCAAAAGCACGTACGGGGTACAAATTTATGTTCGATATTTTTTATAATGAAATACATCCACTTGATGCTTCTGGTGCCGTGGTCACCCTTATATTGCAACCCAAACAACTGAAGGTTGAAATAAACTGGGAATTTTATTTCGGTGGGTGGAAAACTACGCAGTTTGTAAATGACCAAAACGAGTTCACACTGGCACCACAATTAAACTGATACACAATCTTAGGAGAAGCACATATGTTAGAAGAGGGGGGAAAAGGGGCCTGCTATACCAAGAACAACCAACCATTTACAGCCTCCTTTGTGACAAGCCCTATGAGGGATTGGAGACAAGTATAACAAGTGAACTTCAACATTTCTACAGCTTATTTGACAGATGCACCAATATCCCAAATGCCATCCAAATTGTGCCTTCTCACACACACACACACACACACACACACACACGACCTTGGATTAACACAAAAAAAAAAAAAGTAATATGATTCTTAGAGGTCTATAGCACAGTTTACTATGGGACCCCTTCCATGATTCAATTGTTAAACAAGTCAGTTTAGCAGGTCAGCCCATGTACATGCAAAACTTTCAACTGCACAATTAGGGGTTCATGTTTAAATGGGGGGGGGGAAAAAGAAGATAAGATAAAAACAAAAACTGGAGCAGCAAACCAACCTTCCAATTCCCAGTTGAAGGCCAAACCTCTACCGCTTACCCCCCCCCCATTCACTCAGTAAAACCAGCTTTAGTTCAGCCACAAATATCAATAATGGGAGCAAACAAGAATATTCCACAACGAACAGATCCATGAGACCCAACAGCAACAATGTCGTCACTATTAAAAAAAATGCATGTTGACAAGCGCACAACAAAATAATGGAGGACTGCACATATAAACTTCAGCTTGGAATCTAAAACTGCAGCAAGGTAGGTTAATTGCACAGGTGCCATGTTAAATGCAATGAAACTTTAAAAAGTACTCCATACGGAACAGACAAGCGTTCATGTTTTAGTTGATACACAAATGATTGAAACGAAGTTTGGTTAAAACGTTTTACTGGCACCCTAACCCTATACAAGATACAGTTCCATTCCTCATGTCAAAAGGGAATGGGTGAGACTGCACTGCAGGCTGGTGTAGCTAATTCTGTACCAAGACAACCAGTGGTTTTCAGAAAAGGCAGAAACTAAAAGGTCTCATGCATTAAAAAGGAAAAATTGTACAAGTTTCTTTGTAATTAATTTTTTCCTCTCCTAAAAATCAAGTCCTATTGACTAAACCAATGAAAACAAATTGAGCCTCTAATTGGACAATGTAAAGTAAAAATTTAAAAGCTGCAGTACAAAGGAGAGGCAAGAAAATGATGAATACTGGCAAGCAACCAAACATTTGTGATAACAGCTACACAATTCAACCTGTAGAAAGAAACAGAAGCAAAATTTAATGTTCATTTGGACAGAACACAAGTTCAACATATTTATTTAATTTTTTGGAAAAAAAGCAAAATTTTAAAATCATTCATGGTTTAATTTAACTCATGGTTTAAAATACTCAAAACTTAGTGGGGAAAAACAATGAACAGAGATTAAAAAAAAGTGTCATAATAATGAGGACAAGAAATTTACAACAGTGAAATAAAACATGAAACTGATCGTGTTAAAACAAGATGGGTGGTTAACAAGCAGGTAGACAACGCGTGTGGGGCAGGGGTGACAGGACTTAAAAGGAGAGAACAAACTGCTTAACAAGGGGCAGGGGGTGGTGCTCAGAGCTCAATTCTTATAATGGCAGCGACATCAAACCTCTTGGGAATCAGACTTGGCACACAGTGTGACCATGGTGTCACAAGCATCAAGCAGGTATCCTTTGCACCCTGTACAAATATCCTGACTGTACCAGTCTCTCATGGCCAAACTATGCGGTGGATATGATGCCGTGACTTGAAACTCCAGGACCAGAGGAACCCTTTAAAAAAAAAAAAAAAAAAAAATTTTAAAACACATCCTCTGAAGGGGAAAACAAAAACATCTGCAAAAAAAGCAGCTCTATATCGTGTTCATACTAGCTGGAACATTCATCCATTCAAACACTATCTGACATTTAAAGCTTGTGTGCAGAGGCATTTGTAAACAGACAATATAGGCAGTTGCCTAGAGCACCCAAGAGGATAAAAGAAAAAGATGAAAGCTACACACTTTTTGTAGTTTACATTTGTTTTACTTACAAGCAGTTTTGTAAACAACAAAATGGCATGTTTTTAAGTATCAGTCTCATACGGCAGCAAAATGGCCTGAAACAGCCTTGCTTGAGGCCTTCTCCTGATCACCTGGAGCAGTCCCAAGACCAACGCTCCTTCCAGAACTGGCTCTTTCCTTGGTCACCATCTTCATTCAGAACAATCTTTTTGAAAAAGCTCATTGGCAAGTTTACACACCACTTGAAGGGCATTCGCATCTGTAAAAATTATTTTTGGGGAGGGGGCTTAATTTTGTTACACTTCTCAGGTAGCAATGAATGGGATAAATAAAACTGTCTTACCACAATGCAACATTCTGGGCATACAACACTGCAAGAGACAAAAAAAAAAAAAAACCCCACAATGTTTTAAACTAACTAGTTGAAATACTGGGGAATTTTAAAGTAATTTCAATTCTATTTGTCTACCATTAAATTGCAACTAACTTTGATCAATATATAAAACTTATCACTTAACTTGTTGCAAAGGGAGCACAGGTTGTGCCAGGTGAAATAAATGCTCCTCTTTGAGCACCGGGAGCATACCTGCAAAAAGAATTGGGTTCATAATGTTTCCCCATAACCTTCAAGCTATTCGTATTGTTAGATCGTGCTCACCCGCCAGTTTCTGTATGTGTCACATTTGCTTTTCAAGGTCCTCATCTCAATCTGGCGCACTTTAATCACCTCAGCAATGGTTAAAGGAATACACACCTTTCCAGAGCCCTTTCCGTACAAAAACAAATAGTTTTTACTATAGTCATACTTTGATTAGATTTGTGTAGTGAAATCGTGGCAGCCAACCTACAGACTTAATCTTGAAGCTACCAGTGAGCGAGTGTGACCTTTGCTTCGTCCTGGTACAGCCATGGTGGGGGTCCATTGGTGATGATGACAGCACAGGGAAGAACCTCAGCTCCTGCTCTACAGCTGAGGAGGCAAGAAGGTGGCAAAGGTGAGAACTCTCGTCATCTATAACGGATGGACAGCAATCTGACATTCTCAGAACACATCACAGTCTAGGCTCTTCTCTTCTTTGGCACCTATATGGTTGAATGAACTTTCACTTGCTTTGAGGACTTCATCATCCCTGTCCACATTTTACAAGTAACTGAAAACATCTCTTCAGGGAGCACCTTAGAACTTGAAAAGATTTGATGTTTTAACTATGCTTCCATTCACTCCATTGTTGCAATGCTGTTTGTTTGTACATGTATTTCTAGTTTATACATATAAATGTAACTCTGAATGACATGCCAAAGCAGGGGAGGCTGGCTGAATTAAGTGTTAACAGACAAACCAGCTCTGTGTTGGCAAGAATGAACTTCTGAAAGTGTCAAAGAATGTCACTGACCAGTGGTAGCATTGTACCTGCTGTGCTGTTGGTCTTCTGAGACAGTTTCTCATGTAGATCTTCCTACAAGACAAGAAATACAAGGATGTCATCTAGAGCTGGGCAATTAGACTTTGTAAAAAAAAAAAAAAAAAAATCACAATTTAAACTATGCAATTCCAGCATGCCAGACCTGTTTTTTTTCCCCCCACTCTTTTTTCAAACTGCCCTGGACTTTGAACACAAGCAGACACTACAAGATGGCCAACAAGGCAGCTGGTGGCTCAATGGGTCAACCAGCTAGGATGGGAAATCTCCTGTTTTGAATTCCACCCTAGCCACAAGGCGAGTCTTTAAACAAGACATGTTAGCTCCTCGGGTGCTGGTCGACAGCTGCTCACCGCTTCCCCCAGGGGATGACAGAGAACCAACTGTCACACACATTGTTTCTCCTAGAAAATTTTTCATGCATGGTGGCTAGAGGATGATACAGGTTTTACGCGCACTCGCTAATGGTTTTTGGTTATTTCTCGCACAACACGACTTGGTAATTTCCATGTCAAGATCCAGAGAAGATGTATTTATTTCACACAACTGTCAAAGTTAACAATGACTTCACAATCAAACAAGAATTAAAAAAAAAAGTTTATATAATGAAATATCAAATAATAAACTTAAGTTGGTGCAAATTGCAATTTGAACTGCTCAGCAATCTGAAACTCTTGGACCCAGCCAGATGTTCTGTTTACTTCTATTTGCTAGTTCACCTGCAGCTTGTGTATGACCCATAGCATCAGCAATGCTTCTGCTAACACCGTCATTAGGTGGTGCCATGCTCACGTTAGCGTTAACAGCAGCCAAATAACTTAGTAAACTAACGTTAGTTGCACTGTGGGGAAATCTTGCATTTACTCAAACTTCATTGGAATATATTCACTGATTAGCGATCAATTATGTTCTGTTAAACCATTAGGGATGCAGACGAATATTCGAATAACAAATATTCGTTTAACTTTTTACTATTCGAATTGATATTTTACCATTCGAATGTTCGTTTCTGTACAGCCAGCTTTCCTTGTGTGAAACTCACGCTTTTATTCGTTTTCAAACATCGCATCAAACAGGCAATTAAATCGTCATTAACACTAACAGCTAAAAAAGCAACGTAAATTCCACTTCAAAAAGTTCTACTTCTACGAAGTCAAGGCGAGTGGCCAGAGTCTACATGTTCATATACAGAAAAACCAGTGATTCAGCTCGTTCAGAGAGCAAACGCGTGCGACTTTTGCAAATGATGCGACTAGTACATGAAAATAAACTTTCCGACTGTGTCGAGGTAGCTGGTATAGCCAGGTAATATCTGGCTAATTCTGACGGGAACATCAATTATACAAACGCCGTCAGTGAACAAGAAGGAGACCCGACTAGCAGCCAACGCGTTGCTATACCAATCGTCGAACGTGGCGAAACATATATACGGCAGTGTTGCTGGCCTCGATCGATGTCGCTGATTACCGCGTGGCGTGGAATGCCACGCGACGTCATCGGTCATCAGTAAGTGAAAAATATGAATATTCGAATAGTATTCAAATAGACACTTATTCAAATAGCAAAATAAAACGAATACCGCATCCCTAGTTAGAAGGCATCAGAACGACTGAAATGTGCACAGTATCTGTCCCGGAAAGTATGCATTATGCCTCCACAGAAACTCTCAATATCAACAAGCAAGCGACTGGCTTTAGCATCACTTCTAAATGAGGATTTTTCGAGGAAGTCCCTAGGGGGATTCAGTGAAGGAGAATGAATCTGATTTGCTCACTAAAAAAGCTGACATTTTAATATGCCTACAAGAGCATTATTATTTTATTTTTTATGCTTACTTCTATGACCAATATAAATTTTTCCATGACATACGAGTGCCATTTGTCAGTCTTGCTTCTTCTTCCAGCTCATTGCCTCGGAGGTAAAATATACGATACTAATCAGAGCAGCAGCTGGGCATCTCCACTGGCGTGTTATTTTGCACCAGCTCACAATTATCATCAGATTTATCCTTGGATACAATAAGTGCACAGCCTGGGAAAAAAGTTCACTTTTAAAGCAGTCAACATACCACCCCGTAATTTAAAATCTGCCTGTTTAACAGCAATGCAAATCACTGTAAAGTTAATCCTTCCATTTTCAAACCACTGTCCTGGTTCTGGGTTGGGGTCATCCTCGAACTGATCAGGCAGTGCAGGGTGAAATGCAGGCTAACCACATACAGACGCTGGCACACTGGGAACAATTTGCATCTCCTGTGTAAGCAGTGGTAGTTCAGGTGTTTTTGGGCCCTAGGCAGAAACCTCATCACCTCCCCCCTCAAGCCTTTTCAAACAACACTAATAAAATGTCAATGTGAGAGGCGCTCCTGGCATAGAGCTGAATGGTGACATGACCTTATCAGTTTCAAGTTGGAAAAGCTATCACCAGAGGCAACCGTGACTTCCGTCCAATCCGAGCACAGTTCTATCTGGGCCTCCTCCAGCATCTCAGAGCCCCAACCAATTCCCTCATTTGCCTATATGCTAGTTACACCTCTGTGTGACAGGAAAATTGAACCACAAGCAAACTGGCACATGACAGGAAGAACTTACAAATGCCACCAAGGGCCACATTCAAACCAATGAACCCTGGAGGTGTGGGACAACAACACTACTCACTGAGCCGCCATGCCACCCCTGTAATAATAACAATAATAATAATAATAATAATAATAATAATAACAACAACAACAATATGTAACCTGAACAATAGAGTAAAGGTTAACGTTGTGCAGGAATTCAGCTTTTACTTACATTATATGTAGCTGGTACAATACAATGGTCATAAATGCACAGTGGATGAATACTGGTTAAATCCACAGCCAGAGACTTCACAGTCACAAGAACGCCTTGAGGTGACATGTTTAAAAGGTAAAAAAAATTGTACTCCTTACAAATTCAGCATTATTGTACAAGTTTCAACAATGCTGAAAGCTATGTAATGGGTTACTAGTGGAGAGAAATATTCTACTGGTGCATTATGTACTTCAGACTAGCAATCAAAATAAGTGTTCTTCAATGTCCTTCCCTACATACACCAAACTTGTAAAATTTGTATCTATGTCATTGCAGCACTCAATATTTCATTGTGTTATGTAATTGTGGTGTTCCCAAATAAAGCAGAGTAAAATTACACTATTTTTCATATAGAAAACATAGGGAAATTAAGGATGAAAGAGAAAAAGAATGCAGAATGTGGGTCTTGCCATAGTGCCTAGGTATTTCAGCCCCCCTGTCAAAGCCCTTGTGTCTATGTGCTTTCATTAGGAAGGAGACACTTCCCAGCAGTAATTATGCAGCCCCTAGGCAGGACTCCTTTTAAACTGCTGAAAAAGAGACACACTGCAAGACAACTGCAGCTCATATCTCCAAAGGTAATAAAAAGCAATAAACAGTAAAAAAAATGATGTTGGCATATTCTAAGAACTATCTCAAAAGACACAGTAACAAAATATCCTTGTTAAACACATTACATGTTTTACATGAGAACTTACAGCACATGTACAGGACCACAGAACCTGCTCCAATAACTACTGTACATTAACCACAATCCTGTTTCACTTACCCAGATGCTCTTTAAACAGAAAAACTCCAGATGCATCAACAAAAAGACATTTTGAAGAATGTGTTCAACTGTCAATGTAATACCTGTAAAAGGGTTAAGCAAAGAAATCACTTACTACCCAATTAAACAAAAACATCTAATGAATATCATACATCATAAGATATATAACACTGCACTTTTGTATAATTATTGGCTTTCGTAAAATACAAAAATATATACTTTCAGAGGGCAAATGACCCACTGTTGCATGAAATGGAATAACATGAGCACATATCCAACCCCAGCTTGGAGATAAATTGGTTGGAGTCAGCAGCAGTTTGTTATGGAGGCTTAAAGGAAGGAAACGTGGCTATTTTCAGGATCTTTATTCTTAAGAACACAAACCTTTTATGCTGAATGTAAATCCTAACACTTCATCATCTGCTTTTCTATCCTTTTAGAACAGGGACGTCTCCTCTCTGACAATAATTACACCTGTAGCTTTAGACTGATCACAACTTCAATGCTCTTCATACATGAACAAGCATTCATCATTCCTAGCTTTGGGAATGCATAGTATTATTTCTGTTTCTCTCCACTTAAACTCTGTATGTTAAATTTTTTTTGATGAGTTAAATTACTAAGACATATCCATCCTTAACAGAACAAACTACCCTTCAAGACATATCCATCTACTTTAAAAAGATATGAAAATATGATATTACCAATAAGCACAACAAACTGTCCTTCAGAACATATTTAAAACAAATTCAAATTAAGATAATATGTCCCATTCATGAGACTTCAGTTGATTAAGAGAAGGCACTACTCTAACTTCCAAAAACAGTCTACATACAGCCTGAAGATTACAGCTACAGCTCCTTACAGTCAGACAAAGAGAAGTAATGTCCCTCAAAACTGAGGCTTCACACAACAGTAAAATAATGTAGAACAATAAACTGAACTGTGCACCACAGGAGCTGGGAAAACACCTAACCCTACTGATGACCTCCACAAGCCGTGTGCTATACACGTCTGTTAATTGAAGAGCAAAGCACACTTTTAAATTTTCAAATGTTTCCTTTTCTCACCGAAATATCCTTACATGAACAATTAATTGTCATGTTTGGCGCGAGAGGGAAACAGAGGTGAGGGAAGGTGTAATTGCAGAGAGCGGTTTTATTTTACAGAAAACAGTCCAAAAGGTAAACTCGGGGAACAAGGCAGATGAATTAACAGAGAGCAAAAAGACGAGGGACCAGGAACTGGAAAGGGACCATGAACACAAATAACAAATCCAGGGCACATGATAATAATAGTTACAAACACATGGAAAATTACACATTGAAACACAAGTGGAAGCAAAACAACTGGCAAAGACAAGGGGAAAACGCAGACATAAAGCAGTGCACAACAGAACTCTCACGCAGTGTGAACACTACAATTAGACAGACACAGGCAGAGTAACAAGGAGATGAGACCTGACAATGACGGGCGTGGTCACACACAGACACACAGTGGCATTAATATTTACAATTAAACATTTTTATGATGTGCATATTAAACTACAGCTACTACTGTCCATGAAGATTCTCAGTCGTCTAGGTGAGGTTATCTGGAAGTTTAGTCATGTCAACTGGACTTCTTTTGATGGATGAAATAGCAGCATGAAAAATAGGACTTTCAGGACGAGAATGTTCACATTTTGGACAAAGAGGATAGATGGTTTGAGAGAGGAGTGAAGGAAGCCATCTATGTACAAATGGAGAACCCTTCCTTAAACAGAGGAAGAGGACTGCGACACAACCTGTCTCCTGTTTTTCATGCTGCAATTTCGTCCATCCCAAGGAAAATCAACAACTTTTCACATATCCATCAGGCGGGCCACACCTAACAAATACCTCTTCATTTCAGTCACTAGCCATCATACGCAACAACCCCCTATTCTTAACAACTCTAACTTCACCTTTCTTACACTGATGAGTCTATTCAGAAATGGGTGTGGCCAGCAACCCTGATAGGTATATAGTGATAGAATGTTACCCACTTCCGTCAGACTGAAGCCTTTTGGTGAAACATTTATGCATAAATGAGAAAGAAGTCCAGTTGACATGACTAAACTTCCAGATACGACCACTACTGCTATTATTATTGTTATTAGAAAAACATTTTCCCCGAACACATGATTTGAGTCTGAATATCAACACTGTTCCACAAGGACACTCTGAGGGCAGCCTTTTCACTGCAATAACTTAATAATCATTTTATAATCAGCACAGTCGCATAGTTCCTCATCGTTTTGCGTATGTACATTTCAATTAGCTCCTCATTGTGTGTTCCATAATGTGGAATTAAGTGAGATGTATATATGCAAAACAGTATCTCTGACAGATACAATCAGTCAGGCAAACACCTTCGAAAAAATTACGCGCTTCCATTGACAACAGACAATATGCTTCTAGTGTTTTGCTGACTGATTTTCTTTTGCTGATCTTGCAATGCATTTTTTGACCACACACAGCAAAATGATGCATATGATCAAATTAAATCTGAGAACAATGGTATCTGATGTGGAAAAACAGAACAGCAAGAGTATTGTATTAACTTGCAAATATTCCTTACAAAAACAGATGTGTGGGAATTACATTTACTGCACTTACAAGCATGCTGGTTATAAGATCAATCCATTTATATACACACCGCATGTAAAGTCCTGTTTAGGTCATTTCAAATGGCAGTTAACTCTGTATATACGCCAACAGTAAGCCAACATTATGCGATGCATAAACCATCAACAACTAATCATATTTTAGAAAGGTCTGTGGCTTACTGCTTGCTTGACAGCTGCAGTTTTTAATACTGTGTAAGGCTAAAAAATTGCATCATCAAATCATTGCAAGGCACTGTCCTTAGATGAACGTATTCATGTTTAAACGAGACTGCACAACAAAAAGTGTCGAACGTGAATTACTAAAAAGTTACAGCATTCATCCAAAGGTATAATCACCAACCTCAAACAACACTACAGATCGCCGGTGCTACATTGTTTAATGGGCGTAATCAAAAATCCATATTTATGAGATGAATAAGTACAATGTTGTTTAGAAGACAAAGACCATTCTACTAGATTTAAAGCCTGTAAATGTTGACACCAAATATTGTATGTACATGACACTCATTAAACGTTTTATCTTGCATTCTGTGTGCTACAATGTGTTGTAATTTATAAGTATGATGAATATTGGTCCAGAGCACACTTTATGTAAAATGTCAGTTTTATAAGAATATGATAAAACACACAACTACAATATTAAGTGGAAGCATAATTTAGTTTTGTCTAAAATTTGTAATGTTATTTTCTAAATCCAATTCAGTACATTCTAGAAAATGGTTGTCTCCTAGGAGTACATGAAGCCCTAGGGAACCCTGAGGGGGTGTCGTAGGGGCTATATCCAATGTTACATTTTTTAATATACAATTCCACAGTATACACACACACACGTGCACACACTTATCTAGAAACTGAATCATGTCAACTGGACTTCTTTTATCTTGAAAGGAACATTTCGTTAGTCATCCAAGTAGCTTCTCAGCCTGAGTTGAAATTGGTGGATAAGAATCAGCAGTGTACCTTAATCTAAAAGAAACAGCACGCTCCTTTGAAGACCATAATGTGCACATTTTGAATAGAGAAGATAGGTGGTTTGAGAGGGAAGTGAAGGAGACAATTCATGCAAAAATTGAAAATCCTTCCCTTAATAGAGGCGGAGGCCTCAGACACAACCTGTCCCCTATTTTTATGGTGTTCTTGCATTAGTCCCCGGGAGGATTAAGACCACTTCACTCATCCACCTGGTTAGCCACTCTTAACGACTCTCTTGCATCGGACAAAGGAGCAGAAGTCATGACATCTACATCTCGAAGACTCTCTGCCATTGTTCGGCTAACAAGCCTATCCAAGTGAGTTAACCACCCTGGAGGATAAATATGGGGCCCCTGACAAATTTTCAACTCAGGCTGAAGAAGCTACTTGGATGAGTAGTGAAATGTTCCTATCAAGAAGAAAGAAGTCCAGTTGACATGACTGAACTTCCAGACAGCTCCACCTGGATGACTGAGAATCCTCACTGACATATTGTGCAGACGTGCACATATACACACACACGGGGAGTACCTGAGCACCTGGCTGACACTGGATTGGCTACCATGGCTGAAAAACTCGAGAACCACTGCTTACTCAGAGATTAAGTTAATCTTTGTTTATTACGCTCACATTTGTGTTACACATGAAGGCGTCACTGCTGATATATTTATTTCTATGCATAGTAAATATTTTCACAAAACGCGATATATTACAGGTATTGTAAAAGACTGATTTCAAGGATCATTTACTTACAAGTTGAATGTATATATACCAGTCCATCACATCATATCACAGAATGCAGGGCTCCTAATTATTTAACATATATTTACTGTTTATTTAAATTAATTTAAATTTTAGCACTTGCTACAATCTGCTCTGTGTTATTTGTCAATATTTGTTGAGTCAATACTGTACAGCTCTTTGGTCACCTCCGGTCGTTATTAAATGTGTTTTAAATAAACTTGACTATATAAAGGAAAAAAGGAAGGAAAGGGGAATTGTGGCCAAGTATGTTTGTATATACGAGGAATTTGTCCTCTGCATTTAACCCATCCCCCTGGGGGGGGAGCAGTGAGCAGCCATACATGGTGCCCGGGGACATATAATATAATAACATATAAACAGAAGTGCTGGCACTATAGAGTAGACCACATTGGAGATGACATAGGTGGTTGTGTAGATGGATTGGAGATTGGAGTATTTGATTGTTGGTTACTGGAGGCCGTCAGTGATGGCTTTGTGATGATGATTAAAAGCACAAGCCCCAATAACAGGTTATAGTGACCCTACATTACCTACATGAATCTACATTACTGTGAAATAGTGTCTTGTTTTTCAGGTCTTCTGCATTCCAGGCTGGAATCCAGATGACAAAGAAAAAATAAAATGTTTATCTAACTGTGATAGTCCTAAAGGTAGTAGGGCTGACAGTAAAAACAGTGTTTCATCAATGGGATACAGAAGTTCAATAGTGCACACAATTTTACAGATGTCAAATTAATTTCAAAATGAATTTAAAGTGGCAGATAAAGGGGGCCTCAGCGGTCTTAGCTCTGATATATGGGAACCACATTCTTATAAATAAAGGGTTTTTTCCCATGGCAAAATAACAGGAAAAAAATATGACATATGAACATCCAAAAGGCTAAATGGAAACTGGACAACAAACTTGAAAGACCATGAAAAAAACCCAGTCAACAGAACCCAGTAGCTAAGCAACTGAAGAAAGTACTCAACATGCTTAATACTAAACAAGACATAGGTGAGAACTATTAAGTAGTAACAATGTAGGCAATGTGTGTGGGGGGAAGGCAGCTCCTATGAGATAAAGCTTATGTAAAGTTGTGAAATTATACAGGTTATATTGTGTGATAGCCTGAATTATATAGTATATATAATGTAATGCTTGTAATAATGCTTGTAATTTACAGCTTGTCAAAAGCTGACAGTACATGGAAACATTGCCCTTTTCGTCATGGCGATTATGCATTAAAATTTTTCTTTACTCTTCAGCCTTAGAAGAAGCTACAAGGGTTTGAAAGTACAGCATACAGTGCCAAGATCCAAAGCCAACACAGCACAAAGTACACATGAATTACTAAAACATGAGAGGGAAACACAGAGTAGCTGTCCCTCAGGTGTTGTACTTCTGGGACACACAACCCACTTCACTTAATGGCCAAGGCTATAGGATATAAAAGCTGTCTTAGCCTGCAACATGCCTCCGTGCCAAGGAGAGAATTGACACATCCTTATATCTGCAACTGTTAGACACAGAGGGATATGGGTAAGCAGCAGTGGTAGGAAGATGCCAAATGACTGCAAGATCACAGATAGATTTTAAATAAAGCTCCACAAGGTTTTGGTACCTCAAATATCATCTCACAAATTATAAAACACTGGTCTCTATGTCACTGAGGCCTTGTTGTATGTATTATGAGCCATGTGACCTAATGAAATGGCCAATTAAATAAAAGCCTTTATAGCTTCTGCAACATTGTAAAGCCTTGTCAGAAAGACCCTTGCAACCAGAAATCAACTTGGTCTTTCTTAGTGTGTGGTCCTGGGCCAGATAGTTTGCAGGGATACACATAATAAAACACAGGATGTAATGCTAAAGTAATATTAAAACATCTTCACCAATCAAATTTGCATGTCGTTGGAATGCAAAAATTTTAAACATTGCACACAGCTTGTTTATTTAGGATTTGTTATGAGCATAAAGAAAAGCGTTAAGCCTGGCTATTGTAACAGCACTGAGAAAACATGAACATTTGTTTCTGTGACAAAGAGTACAGGCACGTAGCCAGTTTCCAATATAAAAGACATGCAGCCCAGTTTTACATAGCTGATCTCAACTCAAGTTCTGGTGTGATCCTGTGTGAAAGTCTTCGAACGTGTCTAGAACTTTTAGCATTTGGTTAGACAATTATAATTGTTATTTAACCTTTATCAGGTTCTGTCCTTAGTACTGACATTGTTCATAGTAGCAGTGTTTCTCACACCTATGTACCATATTTCCTTTATTATAGCAAACATATCAAACAGGCAAATAATCAATATGTTTTAATAGAACAAGTAACATATGTAAAATCAGGGCTCATTTCAGCTTAGTGCTGTATGCTGTAGTAGGGACTTTAGACTGGTCAGTGCTGTGTCTGTAGACTATATGCTTTCATAGTCTAAAAGACTTCTTCTGCACACTCCATCTTCTTGCACCAAAAGAAAAATTTCCAGTTTATGGGAAATGTTTCTGAAAACCTACATTTGCGCTGAGCATGTGCAAAGGCTCCGCTGCAGAATGTTGTTCTCATTAACATGTTGCTCTGATTAAATTTACCTTGAACTGTACGCTTCATGTAATTGGCTCCACACAATGGTGAACCGGTTAGAATAATCAAATATGTGACCCAGATGACAAATAAAAACAGCGAGAGTAAAATCAGCAGTGGTAGTAAAAGTATCATTAGGCCACAATGAATAAATATAGAATATGTAATACAGAAACCAGCTCTGAATCGTGTTTTGTAAAATGTTTGCTCTAAAGAAAATTAACGTCTAGTTTCAAAGATTGTTTTGTGACATGTTTTAGTAAACAAGTGTTATTTTGATATGCAAATGCAAACAGTGTTTTCAAATTAAAAAATTTGAATAGAGTGTTCATTTTCTTTAATAGCTGCTGCATTTAGCATAGAAGCTTGTATGAAATTCAGGTTCACCCCTGTTACTGTTGAATAATGTCTTGTTGAGCAACATTATTCTACCTTTTCTTTCATTTCCAGATTATTACTGTCAGATGGAAACGTGGGTATTCAACTACATGCCACATATGGACTATACATGATAATGAAAACCCTGATGCTGTTACTTATTATTAACATACCTTAACATTGTGTTTGGTGGGAGCAGGAAACAGAGAGGAGGGAAAGTCTAGTTGTAGAGATCAGGTCTATTAACAGAAAACAAAATCCAACAGGCAAACACAAAGAACAAGGTGGATGTACAAAAAGCAAACTGACGGAAGACCACGAACTCAAAAGGGAACATGAACACAATAACCAAAACAAGGGCACACAAGAATAACCAACAGCAGCACACAAATTGTTATTAAGTGAAACAACTGGCCCCAACAAGGGGGAAAGTCAGTCCTGAAGTATTGCTCAACAGAACTTTCACCAGGAGCAAACACTACAGCAATTAGACAGAAACAGGAAGAGAAACGAAGAGACGAGTCCTGACAACGCGGGGGCGTGGTCACACACAGACACACCATTACACTTACAGAATGACAAGTGTAATACCATACTTTATTTTTGACGTTATTTTTACAGCATACGGGATCCGAAAGTGAACATGTTGTGCAGTGCATATGAACTCTGACTGAACTCTTACTCAGGCTTCATTAACCACTACATTTAACACTAATCAGAAGCTGACATCTACCTTTATGTAATGCATAATTTTTTGGGGAAAACGCTTTACAGATGCTTTAGAGATGACATACCTTCACAGAAGAGTTATGAGTAGAGCAGAACTCCAGTTTTAGCTCGTGATCTATGAGCAGTATGAGCATGATGTATGTTCACCATTTCAAATAAGGTCGTAATTAACCTTGTTTGAGCTGGTCAAATACTTTGGAGGTTGTCATTATTTTAGTTATTTTTGTATGACACAGGAAAGGCTTTACTGAGATAAACTGAGCATGAGGCTGCACTTACTATATTTTCAGAGGCAATAAAAAGGCTTCTTAAGTAAGGACTGAAATTGTGGCATAAGAAGTTGGCTGCTGAACAATGTTCCATTAGTAGAACTGATCTCACCATTTGTCCTGTTTATTAAACTCAAATTGTACTTTCTTTCATAAACAAAGTAATTTTTGCACTTTAACAGTTTGTACAACAGTATTTTTACCAAATAAATTCTCTGAAACATTAAAAATGTAACCCCTAAATTTGGTTTGAACAAACACATACGTAACTCACGAGGTGTTATTATCCCATTGTAGCATGATTATGAGTTAATTTAACAATGTGCATTTATATATTGTTTCATAACCCTTGTTTCTTAAAGACAAATATGCATATAATTAGAATATTTTTGATCAAATTAATAAATTCTATATTAGGCTACAAGTTTACTATTCATTAAACATTACTAAACAATTTGGTTAGTAATAGTATTATTATTGTCATTAAGTTTCAAAAAGAGCATTGAATGTATATGTTTTCCAAGTTTAGGTCAAAACAGCTTCCGTTTCTAAGGAAAAACCCATTAAAGCCAAACGCAGTGCTCCTAAAATGCTGAACACTTCAAATGGCTTCTGCATGTTTGACCGACTGTCTACAACACAGAACCATTCCCGTGTGTTACTTATTCCGATTCTGAGGATAAAACCACCAATCTTCTGGCATCTAAAATAAAGAGGGCTTTTCAGAAGGCTTATGTGCATAAGGGATCTGCCATGGAAGGTATTCCATGTTACATAAAACACATTCTGTGATATACATGAGTGATTTGGCACTTACAGAGGTTGCTCTGAACTGCTCTGTATCACGTCACATCATGTCAACTGAATGTACTGTATAAGAACTACATCAACCTGCCTTAATTTGGCATACAGTTAGGGTTCCTGAAGTGGTATTGGCAACAGAACCATAACACCATCAGTAATGTCACAAATGTGAAGAGGCCATTTGTTAAACATTATAAGCTCTGTTTCATATGGTTGTAACTTTTCATTCACTTACTCGACGTACCTTTTCCACAACACAATGAAGCTCATCAGATATCTACACAAACATCCATCCATCCATCCATTATCTACCGCTTATCCGGGGCCGGGTCGTGGGGGCAGCAGTCTAAGAAGTGACCCCCAGACTTCCCTCTCCCCAGACACCTCCTCCAGCTCTTCCGGGGGGACACC
>JABJVR010000033.1:6381108-6414270 GCA_025773905.1 Chitala chitala | reverse complement strand
CCCCCCCCCCCCCCACCACCCCCCCCCCACCACACCCCCCCCCACCCCCACCCCCCCCCCGCCACCCCACCCCCACCCACCCCCCCGCCCCCCCCCCAAACCCAACCCCGGGGGGCCCCCGCCAACGTCCTTGCTAGTTGTGCACTGAATTAAATATAATACACTGTCTTGTTTTTTTCTATATCCCCTTTGACTCCCCCTCTCACTTTCTGCTATATACTATTAGCTGCTACAACTAAAAACAATGCGTTCCTCTGCCTTGGCTCTGTATTTCAGTACATTGTGTCCCACATCTATAGTGTCATTTCAAAACCTATGAAAATAATGGGACTTCAAAAAGTAGGACCCCACAAAACATTCCAACCTGACATAAAGATATTTCACATCATTATTGTAGCACCCAAAAAAGCAGTTAAAAGATGTGGACATCTTGTAAACTCCACTACAAAGATCGTTTAATAAACAACCCTGCTCTCCTTGAAAAATGCCTCTTTTAAAAGATTTTCTGATAGTCTTTGGGGAAATCCTGGCCTTGTCCCAGATTAGCAAATCATAGTGACTTGCCTTTATTCTCTTTATTAGACAGCCTTCCTCTTTTATACAACGTTTTAGCCATTCTCAGATGATTGTGGTGGTGAACATACAGAAGTAAAATCTAAAACAAAATCAAATAAAGATGATTAGATAAATACTGCCTCCTAGTGGGCATAAAGTGAAACTGATTAAATGTTTACATTTGAGGTGTGCAGTCACATTGGAGACGTGCCACAGAGGTTTAAGGTTTGAACTCTGGGATAGATAACAAGTCACTGATGCTACTGCCCTGTTGGGACATGACGGAACATCCCCCAATATGAACAAAGGTGCAAAAACCTGACAATATACATTTATGACATTTTTTCCAAAGAGTGTCCTAGTGACAGCTATAAAGGACTTTAAAAACAGGGCACAACAGAAAAAAACAGGTTAAGCAACAGCGGAGAGGGGAAGCGTGGGTTTGGAGTAATAATGCCCTTGATGTAAACGTTGCCCCTTAGACATGCCTCAGTGACTGAATTTGCGCTGGCATGGTTGGTGCAGGTAAGCACCGCACATGCGGACAGCGCAGCGGGGAACTTGCTCTCCGATGCGGTTCTGGCGCTGGAGCCGGCTGCGACTGAGGTGGCGCCGGTCAGCCCTGGCCTTGGCTCGTTGGACACGAGCTGCCTGTGTCACTTTGGCCAGGACCCCTGCTTTGGAGGCTGCTCCACGGACAACCCTAGTGGGCACACTGGTCTGCACAGCAGTGGGTATCGGTTCTGCCACCCTACTGAAGACAAAAACATACAAACACATCAATAAAAAATGGAGAGATATGAAGAGGTAAGAAAGGTTTGAAGATATATTACAAAAAATATGACAGGGAGTGACTATAAGAAGATTTTAAAACAGTTTACTGGAGAAAATGACCTTACTGTTCTGATACAGGTGTTGGTTTGATAAACACACAGGCAGCCTTTCTCACCTCATGCTACCAGCCAGACTAGCTGTGCTTTCTTCAACGACAGACTGGTTTCCAAGGGAGACATAGACGGACATGCTGGGATGCTCAATGAGAAGGTCCTCCATGGGGCTGGCCTCAGCAGTGGCCCCTTCTGCAGTAAAACAGGGGGGAGGGGTGACAAACCAGCTCTCGTCCATACCGCAGCGCTCCGGACCGCAGCTACAGTCACTCAGAGAGCCCGGTGACGCCGGTGTGGAGCCTCGGGAGAAAGGCGGGGGGCTGGCCGCAAAAAACCCGTCCACCCAGCCATCAGGGGGGGCTTGCTCTGAGAGGCATATTGCTTTTGTGTTGCACGTTTTAGTCCTGTGGCGATTATAGGATGGGAGCGCCGGGAAAACTGGAGTCCGCAAGGCGCTACCTGCGGGAACTGCTGCGCACGAGCGCGGTAGCGCTGGTGCATCAGGGTCACCTTCAGTCATCTCTACCCAGTCGCCCTCCGCTGATCACGTGGTGCCGCAGGGCAACCCGTGACAATGTACGGGGCCGCAGGAGGAGGAGGAGAGTAGGTTTAGGCCATTAAGGTTTGTCATGGGAGGGGAGGGATACATAATGAAAGCACATGCGCACGCGCACACACACACACACACACACACATTACCACAATATAGGGGCATTTCATTAAAAAAGAAAGGAAATGGGAGGGGATTAAAGAAAAACAAAACCACACAAAACAGGAAATCAGGCATTATTAGTCATACATGGTATGGTTGTATTTCTTTGTCAAGTCTAAAACGTGATCATTTAAACATTTTGAACAGTAAATGCCCCAGAATAAACTATAATCTCCTAATACTACTCCAGCCTTTCATATTTTAGATAAGTGTTACTGGTATACTATTACTTAAAAATGTGAGTTTTTCACAGAAAAAAAAAATCTATTTTCTCTCTTTCAGATAATGTAACATGGCCCCGTTGTGGTGAAATCTGGGACCAGCAGTCACAGCTGATGAAGCATTTGAATTACCTGGCAGGTGTATACCTGCAGCACTCACCTGGCAGGCTGACCAGGAGCCAGCCCTCCTCCTCAGCATCCTTCACACAAGGCTTGGGTCCTGGGACCTGCGAGGACACATCCTCTGTGTCTCCAAAGAAAAGGCTGCTCAGTCGCTGGAACATGCTGGATAATCCGATGAGCTTGTGTTTTGGATGGCCCTGTTGAGCACTGCCTTAAATCTTCAACCGACACAGGTGCCCCGCTGAGTGGGAATTACGGAAGTTATCGATCTCTGTTTTGCACAGCTCTTTGTTTTACTTTTTAAATTTTGAAACTGCAGGGGGTTTGTCTTGGCCTTTCTGGTGTATTCTCCCTTGATGTAAAAGAGATTCTTGGTTATGTTGGCAGCAATGCCAGAAAGGGCTTGAATGCTGGTGTAGTGCAATAGTAAGGATCCACTTGGTATCTGTGCAAAGGCCTGTTTGTTGTAGAAACACAAAAATGTCACTGTAAGTAATAAGGCAATGGGTATGATTGATTTAATAATTTTACTACAATCAGGACGTCATTTTGAAAGTATGGAGAAGAGTACAATTAAAATTTACTAGTAATAAATGAATCTGAGATCTCAGTAAGATAATGAAAACTGATAAACAAGGTTGAGCATTTTTAAATCTCCACCTTCCCACCTTTGTTAAACTTGTTTGTGGATGTATCTCTGCAGTATCTTTTTCAGGATTCATATCTTTATGGGGACACTTTGTCAGCATTTACTGTCCAGAAAATGTATTTTCTTAATGATTTCTGATAAAAGGGAATAAATATAAATTCAACCTGACATCTTGGATTTAAGAGGTGTGTTGATAAGTTAGTCATACTGTAGGTGCACTTTAAGGCCTCCGTGACACCTGTGTGGAATCACTCTGTCCTGGATGGGACATTGGGTGGATGTTTAACATACCCAATCTTCTTGGTGCTTCAGAATTTCAACCTTTAGCACCATATTTTTCCAAGCCCCAGCCTCAGAACAACTGCAGCATGAAAACCTATCACCATCATCATCACGGTCACTTTATTTGACAGAAGTATGCTGTCCAGCATGTCCGCAAAATGTGAGGGGTTAAAAAAAATGGACCCCCCCCCCCTCCTCAAGCTGGGAGAATAAAGACAAAACTGGGAGTAAATTCAGTGCAGAGTGGCTTCGCCAGCGATGAGCAGAGTGAGGGATGTGGAGAGATCATTATGCATCGCGCCCACAAGTGTGGCCAAGTGTGGCCGAGGGCCTAGTCACTCTGCACGTCATCGTGTCACGCCTGCCTCCTGTCCTGTCATTACAGGGACAGAAATAGCTGCTAGCCAGACGCAAGGCAGAGGACGGCTATCTGGAGGTGTCAAGCAGGTTTCATTTCAAGATGATCGCTTTGCATAGCCGTTTGTACAGACCAGGGAATTCATGTGTCAGTCCAAAACAGGAAAACAAATTATAAATAAATAAAAGCAGATAACCAATGCCAGATGTTTTGTTCCTTTCAAGAAAGAATATTACAAAGTTTGTGAGGATGGCTTCCACATACAGACGCCCTAACTGATACATGCACTCCAATTATACTGTGGACTACTTCGGTGATGCTTCTGTCACAACTTCCTGAGCTCCCAGGCAGTTATACATCATCAACTGTGTGATTAGTGAAAACGTGATCAGCAGACATACATATCAGGGTATGTCTCCTGTGTAAACTGTAGCTCTTTCTTAGTATGTTTCCAACAGAGCAAAAGTGGCTGTAAGTAATATGACCACTGCATTCCTGCAAGCACTTTTAAACATTTAGCCTTCAAAAACTATAGACAAAAATGTCTTACAATGCAAGTATTTAACTTTATTAATATTTGAACATTATTCATTAAGTAATCAGTATTTCAGTGCTTGAAGGGTAAGTGAAGGGACAAGGTACAATGGAGCAATATAATTTATACTGTGACCCCCATTCGTAAGGGGAACTTTACATCTGGTACAAAATGTTTGGGAGACAAAGCTAAATACAGCCACTACTTAAGTGGAATGATAGCCAGGCTCTGACTGGCCAGCTCCCAGGGGGCTGCAGACAAGCAAGTAATAATCCTGGCAGCCTGCTATGCAAATCTCAGTACATTCCGTCCTCCAATCACAGGCACTCACAGTGGCTGATGTGCAAATGCTCCGACTCAGCTGGGACTGGGTACATAAGGCTATTTCATCCGGAAACAGAACAGCGATGAACAGTAAACACATAAAGACACTTGGCAATTTACACATTCCATCTGACTGAAGCCAGGCTCAAACTGATAACTACACTTGGACTGCATAAAGTGACTTTCCTCAAACAACAAGGCTAAAACTGGGTAATTTTTTGTAAAATGACTTCCTTTCTTTGTCCACTTCAGTTACTTGCTCTGGTTACCATCAAGCTCCACCTGTGCAAGGATGACTGTCTCTTTTACTATAGTATTATTTATTAATTTAAAATTTTATAGTACTTTATTAATCCCAGAGGGAAATTACTTCTCTGCATTTAACCCATCCCCCTGAGGGGAGCAGTGGGCAGCCAGCCACAAGCAGCACCCGGAGAGCTAGCGCTGAATGTCTTGCTCAGAGACACATCTGGCTGTGCCGGGAGTCAAGATGAGAGACATTTGCATCCCAGCCTAATGGTCTATCCATTAAGCCACCAGGCTACTATTTTATAGTATTTTATAGAGTATAGTATATTATACTGGTATTCAGTAAAGTTGTGCAATACTGTACCCGTTTTTTTCTATTTCAAGAGAGAGTTTGAATGTGTACAATTTTGGTAAATTCTATTTTGAATCCCTAGTCTGCATAACAATGACTCAGACTATGCAAATGAGCAGCACCACAGCAGGCTAATTTACAGCCCATGCCAAAGCATGTCACTCAAAGTCACTTTGTGTCCTTAAGGTGGGGTGAAACAAACTGTATGCAGCTTTAAGGAAGCACAAATTATTCATGGTAACAGTTCCTTGCCATGGAAACGTTTGTGCTGGTACTGTCACTCTAACAGAACATTCAGTACTCCTGGTATTCTGGTGCACTCTGAGGCCTCACTACCTTAAAAAAGGAGGGGGTATATGAGTGGGAAAGAAGCATGGGTACTATTTACTACAATAAAATTAAATATTTTTCATATTTATACATTATGAAAGAGCAACAAAAATATGGTCCCTGAGGTTTCTAAACATTATAATTTATGTGGTCCCATTTATTTTGCCTGAAAAGTCAAGATTAATCATGTCCTGTTTTTGTAAAAAAATTGTTTTGAATTGATTACTCCAAGGCTCAGGTGAGAAGCATGTGCATTTGGTCCCCTGCAGTAGACAGTGTACAATGCAGTGATCTTCTGAGCATGTCCTCCTGTGATTATTAGTAATCAGTGTAGCATGCACCATGGCAATAAAAGTGTACCATTTCAACTAAGAACTGAATTTACAGGTGCCACAGTTTATTTTGGCTACCTGAAAGACAGTGCCATACAAACTTTGGTGAAATGACCTTTAATATACTGTATTATTGCAATACAGTCTTTTAAATGTGTATTGCACCATGGTTTGCAGTTGTTTCATTTGTAGGATTCTGCCAACAAATCAGGTAGGTCTTAAACTTACTTTTGTGAAGGGAAGCTCATATATTTAAAAAAAAAAATTATATATATATATATATATATTTGCTACTGTCGTTTGTAACTACATCTTTTGAAAATTAAAAATAGCATACGTTTTGTGAACAAAATAACAGGACCCTATTAATAGCTTAAATAAAATTCCAAAATATTTCAGCTGCGCAACTCAAACGAACGTCAAATAAAATCGGTCAAAAGGTGTTTTTGGCCGATTTTGTTTTTGTTACTGTTTGACCTCGTTTGTGACATGCACTATTATCCTTGTAAGTTGCTTTGGACAAAGGCGTCTGCTAAATGAATAAAATGTAAATGTAAAAGCACAAGTTATAGTTAGGAGGTCTAGAAATACCATATATTTCCACAGCACATACTGCAATATTAACTGTTAACTTTTAAAAAAATAAATGTAACCCACAAATATAAATCCTTTAAAAGCTATATGAAGATGAAGTCATTCTAGCACATCGACAGCTGTCCTTATCTTGATATATGATTTTGGCGTGTAATTACTTTAACACTACGAGTGTAAAGTTCTATTAAACATAATCAGACTACTCAGACGAAACTGACAGAAAGGTCAGAGTCAACACTTTTAAATTTTATGCCAGATATACTCAAAACGGACAATTGTAAACAACAAATACAATAATTCAACACCATCCGCAAGCGCTCTTCTCTCCCGGTTTTGGCAGTACGTCAAAACGGGAGGAACTTTGAAGCAGAAGTGGGAGGAGCTCTAGAGAAATAAAACACGACCTCCTCTTTTCGTATGAAGAACGCTTCTGACGTCATACACGATGCTATAAGCCCAGCCTGCCTCTGTCCGGAAAAAAATAGACGAAAAAAGGAAAGATAAGAAGCTTGGGGGGCTAAAAATAAATGCATAAATAAATAAATTTTAGAAACAAAGGCTGACTACATTAGAGTGTAATTTATCCGCCAAAATCAGAATAGTATTAACAGTTGTTTGTTAGGGCTTCCTTATGCAAGTGTTCCGGTTAAATAGAGACCGATAAACCCGAAAAAAATGCGGTCAGTTGGTATAGTATTTCTAGCCAATGTTTTCTACTGTTTTCTTTGTCATGCAGTAAATTTACAGTAAATCTTTAGAAACATCTAGTGCCCGTCGAACGCGAAGGCTAGATGAGAATTATCTTTAGAAACGAAATGTACCTTCAGTCGAACACTGACAGCGACAGGGTCAGTGCAATGACAGATGGGATCTGTGGTATAACACTGTATCTAAACACTTTCTTATAATATTTACGCTAACAATAATAATAATAATAATAATAATAATACATTTTCAAAAAATAAAAAACCAAATGGATATGCATTTTGAAGAAAAAAAAAAAACAATCGTCGTCCCGTTCATCTTTAACATTGAGAATGAGAATTGAGAATACACACAAACATTATATATATTAAAACTAGACATGTTTTTAATATATCCTGTAGAATGAAGGTTATCTTTCACTTCGTTACATTACATGGCTGTCAGTTTATGAAATTGAAATACTTGCAATGTCGATCGTTTACACTGCACTGCGGGTTTAAGGTTTAAAAAAAACACGCCAATCCATCAGTAGGAAATTGCATTACATACCACAAATATACACTAAAGATTCAGATGACTTCAAAAACACAAAGGTCATATTGTTTTGGTTACAGTGTCGTACACCATAACATGTTACTTCGTCTGCTTTGTTTTATATTGACATAGCTGTAAATGTGTTACAGGTACATACTGCTCCGTGTTCGTTAGCAACATTATACAGTCACGTCTTTTATTGCGTTTAGTCAGACAACGAAAACAGCTGAGAGCAAAATCGCTGACGGCAGTTGTCTACATTGTTTTTGTGAGCTGCGAAGATACATATCTGTTATAAAATATTATTTGGTACTGTCTTACCTGCCTTCGCTGTGTTATTCAAGATGTAAACGTTAAGACAAAAAAAAACATTTACAACAAAATATCTTAAAGCACAGCTTTAGGTAGCTTTAAAAATGAGGTAGGTGTTTCGTTTTAAAAAGGCTTTCTTCTTAGAAGAAGTGTTCCGTGTAAAACTGCGGTTTCATTGCGCTTGTGATAGCAAAATTTTGCAGCTTTACAATAGTGTTTATTCCTGCAAATGCCTGCGCTGTTATTGCTGCAACCAGCTGATCCTTGGATCAGAATATGGAACTTACCGAACAGCTGATTGTGATATCACAATACTCGTAGTAACGCCTTTTCTCCGCCTACTGGATTTTTAGAACCAATCACAAAATTACACAGACCAGAAGCTGCGCCTCAAGTGAAGAACGGAGGGGTGGAAAGACAAGTTGTCATTGTAACCATTAGAACTGGGACTTGTGACGTAACTGGCTGATGGAAGCCATTACGGCGCTGAATGCTGCGAATAGACAAGAATATTCAGCACAATGGCATGATCTTGGTATGATTTTACTATACCGAGTTATAAAAGATGTACTGTTACCGTACAGAACAAAGAAAAATGTATATTAAAAATACACACTTTATGTAAATGATTTCAAGTTTGAAATGGACTTTACAGATTAGTCAGTGGGACTGTCATTGGCATTACCTTTGCACATACTGTGAAAAAGAAGAACTGAAGCATCCCACCATCCCAAACTGCTTATCGTTTTCAGGGTCATGGGAAGAACTGAACCTTTCTTGTTTTTCAAACATGGAATGAAAAGGACATTCTGTTCATTATTCTGTTGATGTTGTGAAAGCTCTGTTGAAAATGACAGATACCAAGATACTTGTTACTACACTGTTTCAAATTCCCTTATAAATCCAGCCTCACAAGTCAAACATGCCTACTTGTGATTAACAACTCAAGCAAGTGTAGATCAAATGCAGAATTCAAGTGTTTCCTAGTTAGCTTCCTGATTATTGTTTTCATCCAATTAACATAGCATGGCCGGCAGTTTGGTTGACCTTTAGGCTGTACAGCACACAGTCCCAGTTAGAGCTCCAGCTCTTCTCTTTCTGACTCAATCAGCCATAACACCTAAGCTCAGACACCACCTGGTTTTAATGACTGTTTTGCTTTTTACAAAGGAGAAGCCAAGAGAGATGTTGGTGGACATGGTTATTTCAGTGTGATGTCACACCTGGGACCTCCACTGCTGTCTTATAAGTATCAATGCAGGCCTGCTGTGACACAGCCAGAATGAAACACTAATCACAGCGCTGGTTAGAAGATATGTTCCAAGATGTTATATATTAATTATTCTTTCTATGATGGTACCTCTGAATTCTCCTCAAAAATTCTGCACATTGTGGGACAGGTCACTTGCCCCACTCTGGTTTGTAACCTGATATTTAAAACATAGGAGCCTTTCACTTACATAGCTGAAATGGGTGCTCTGTGACATGTAGAGGAATGAGTTTGTAGAATATTTTGCCTATCAGAAATCCAGAGCTGGACCCAGATGCAGGTGAGAAAGACTGTTATTGTTGGAGAGCCGGGGCAACAAAACCTGCAACACTGTACAGAAAATCGAGGTCCAAGGGGGAAGCGGGTGGTTGGGATACTTTACAAGATAGTCCTGAACAAAAATGAGATGGAGGTAAGTACACTTTGGGACATGCAATAGTATGAGACATTATGCACACTATCACTAGAGCCATGAAAGGGTAATAACACAGGCAGCCACACTGTCAGTGGAGCGGGGAAAGGGTAACAATATAGTGACAAAGGACAAGGCTATCAAACTGCTTGGTATGGTTAATAAATTTGCAATATTTCATGTATACTAAACGGAGAGCAGAGTTTAAGTAGCTGAGGGTCTTCTTCCATTCATCTTTATTTGTATTAGTGTCTGCTCCTGATCTGGTTCTTATTTGTTCCCCTATATAAAGCCTGTGTTTTTCTCAGTTCTCTGCCAGTTATTGGAGATGTAGTTTGCTCTTTTGTGTTGGTACTTCCCTGTCTGGCCACCACTGTTCATTGCTAGCCTTGTTTAAAGTTGCAGAATTTTACTGTATTTAGCCTTTTGTATCCCTTACCTCCTCATTACACCCTTCCCTCTGTGCTTAAACCTCACCTCTATGGTCTTTTGAGATTTGGCCACAATTAATTATTACAATCTATTACTTCCATACAGGGGAATCGTAGAGGGGTGGAAACCTAGGATAATTCCAAGGGCCAGTGACTGACTGGGGCCCTCAAAAATTAAAATGTTACATAACATCTTAACAAAACATCTAACATAACCTCTTACATGGCGCCAAAAATCTCTAATATCACCCCTGACTCCTAATATACTTTGCATGATGAAAAAATGTAAAAACGTAATGGTAATGCTAAAGAGGTTAGTGTTTTCAAGGCCAATAATTGGACGCAGTTAAATGCTGAGATTTAATACTTTGTGGGCAGCTTCACTAGAGTGAATGTATTTAAAATGAGGTTTTGGTGTCCGTGTTGTACAACAGGTGACCTACTAAAGGGCAGTAAGTCATGTGGACCTTTAGATCTGTCAGCAAGCCTGTAGTTCTCCAAGGCTTCTGTGGTTTCAGCTGGGCAAACATGTAGCTGGGCCTTCACAAAGCTCTTTTTTTCCACAATGCCCTCAGCCTGACTTCTAACAAGGTCACAGGCACTGCTGACTGCCCCTACCTAAGAGAAGCTTTGCCTGTATATGGATTTGCAGGGATTTGTACCAGGGAACAGGACTTGAAGTACTATTGGGGCTGAAACCTGGGAAGCTGCCCACACTGAGCACTGCCACTGCCAGAGCTCTTCTGCTGGTTATACATAAACCACAGCAGCACATTTACCAAACAGGGAATTAATTATAAATGCTTCCAAGCAAAATAAATTAAAAATGGTGTAGTTGCATTTATCCAAGCAGTGCTACACTGTCAAGTAGCACATTTCAAATTCAAAGACATTATGAGTTATCAGACTGTTCACCTGTTCCAATTTACCGTATTGGCTGTTCCTGCACGATGTCCGTCACAGTGGAAACATTGACAGGTGCTGTCTACCGCTGGCCTAACCTGACGCATGCTGTCTGTCACCCTCTATGTTCTCACTTTTTTGGTGCATATGTATCACACTTCTCAGGCCAGCTCAAAAATCCTGATATGAGCGTTATGCCTTGCCTTTCACCACGGCAAGGAACATTGTGGAAGACAGAACAGTCAATGCTCTGCAGGATGAAGCTACACCAGCCTGCAAGGGTTTGGGAACCTTCAGAGGAGCCTGTTATAATCCCAGTGGGATTAGGGACTCCCGCTTGTTCTAAATGTTCCTCCTGCTTTGTCAGCAAACAGTCTTATTAAGTACTGCATCGTGTGGTATTACTGACTGCAAAAACATGCAACAAAATTTATCTGAATGACAGGCATTGGACTTCAATGGCCACAAAGTCAGTGGTTCTTGATGATGATAGTCATACTGTTTAATGTTTAGTGAGTTTATACATGAATGAAATGATGTGGGTCAAATCAAATGGCTCAAGGGCAGTGAACCCTGTACCCTCACATTGCATATCATGTTCCTGTCGGGCCTGAAATATCTGTGACTGTCCCCATTCACCTTACCCATATTTATACCGAGGGACATTTCTGACACACTAGGAAGCTGAATCATTATAGACGTATGCCATCATCAATAAAAGGTAACTCAACCCCCATCCCATGTGTGTAACTTTCACTTGCTGCTGGATACTGCACAGGCTAGCCAATCAGAGGAAAGAGCTTAATGTTATGCAAAGTACAATGTATAATGTTTGCATTGTATATTTGCATTTGTCCTCACTGTCGTCCATTGAATTGCGTATAAATCCTTATGAATTGAGGCCTATATTACAAAATATTTGAGCAAGCCTTGTGTTAACAGTTCCTACAATAAATTGTGAATCAAAACCAATTAAAAAAAATGTTGAAAACCATAGTATTGCATTTTTTTATTGTAAAACATTTAATAAATGTTTTTGACATACTGGAAAAAAAATTGAAAATTTTATACTATTGCTTTAAAATGAATAATGCTTTGTTAATTATTGCAATTGTTCCACATTGTTTTTCAGGTTTTTCTATCTGTTAAAAAATGATAACCTGAACTGCACCCAAACGAGTTTTAATAAAGGATCTGATGATATATTTGGTTTATTAATATTTGTTAAATAAAATACCCAATCTAAAATGTGTCGTTGAGCATGTACCATCTTCTTTACACATTATTTCTTTAAAGTCTAAAACCTGTTTTAATTTCATCTGTAAGTGTAATCATAGTAAACATTCCTGTCATTAAATCACAACTAAAAACTTTTTGTCACAGTTGGTTTGTATTGCAGTATTTACTATGTGTAAGTCCTATACTTTTAAAAAGCCCATCAATAGGACTGCTCCAAGCTACCTCCAGTCCGAGTAAAGACTGCTTCCCCTCCCATGCTCTATGGTCTGCCAATGAGAAAAGACTGTTTGCATCCTTGCTGAAGAATGGTCAGCCTAGGCTCTTTTCATCTCTGGTGCCTAATTGGCAGAATGAGCTGCCACTTACTTTGAGGTCTTCACCCTCATAAACAGATGAAGACTCATCTTTTCAGGGAACGTTCATCAGTTGTTTCTTTATTGCTCCAATGTTTAAACTGCTGCTTGTTTATCCATTGTATTATGGGTAATTTTACTTGTGTTATTGATATTTAACTGGTTGCCTGGTTAGTTGATTTCACTGAATGTTGTGCACTTTTATTACAGTACAGCACTTACTGTTAGCTGGATTCTAAGATATTGTCTGACCTTGTTTTAATATGCATATGTACTCTTAATCATTTGTAAGCTGCTTTGGAAAAAAGCATCTGCTAAATGAATAAACGTAAGTGTAATGAATAAATGGTCCCCTGTTACCCCTGTGACCCTGACCTACAAGGACAATGTGAAATAAATGAACAAACAAAACGTAGTGAAAACTAAGTACTATGCTTGTGAAGAGGCACAATTGACTATGAAAAAAGTAAAAACTTCCATTACTTATAAAATTTTTGTTTAGACTTGTAATGTCTAACATCTCTCTTTTAAGGTACAGGAATTTGTTTTTCTTTGACTATCTTGTATTTACTGGTTCATAAAGCAATAGATCTGTTGACAACAATTCGAAATACACTGTCATGTTCTTTCCAGCAGATGGCGCCTTTTCTCAAGCAATTACACAGTCCGTGTATACTGTATGTATTTGAAACATTTACAATGAAAGCGACTAAACCAAACTGTGACCATTAGAGAAATATTCACAAGTGGATGCTTTAGAGCTAATGTACATAGCGAATGTCTTAGAAATAAGTATTTCTCTTCTATATATAATAATGGTCACTTGAAGAAACTAATTAAACATTCAAAAAGACAAGCGGACAAGCAGAAAGTGAAATCACAAAACTAGACAGATGTCATTAAAATAGCTCAGGTCAGAAACAGTTCAAATTTTTTAGCAACTACTACTATTTAGCAACACTAAAACACATGGCAGGATATGTACTCTTTTATTGCCTCAATCACTTTATAATGCTTTAACGTTTATTAAATGAAAACTAGTGTAGAATAGAATAGAATGAAATAAAATAAAATAGAATACAATACAATAGAATCTCTTTATCGTCATTCTACAAGTACAACTAAATTTTAAAGTGTAGCCCTTAGCGTGCAGTGAGATAAGATAGAGACAAGACAAACAAACAAACAAACAAACAAATAGGAGAATCAAAAACAAATTTATATGTTGGCTGAGACGTGTTATATCTAAGCATGTTTTTTATTATTGTATTTAGTTTTCTTTTTTTGTTAATTAGTTATGACCGTTATACAATAAGATGGTCAATAAGCTTCAAAAATTATTTATACAAAATGTGACACCCTCTCTCTAGTTCAACCGATGCTAGCTCGTTCATGGTTTAACTATTTGTGTTTGGCAGCCTTTCTGTAGCCATGAATCCTTCTGTTTGATTGCGACCCAGCTGGAAGCCACTACACTGGTGGTGACCACATCAGCTGTCTTTTCCTTTTTGAGAAAAAGAAAAAAGTGTCACCACTCGGAGAAGGTTTGCTTTGCTGTGAACCCTTCTGATAATATGGATGCACAAGAATCAGAACTGCGTTAGCTTCCTAACACATGCACTGTTCTGGTCTCAGTCGACTAAACTGTTCAGTACATTGAGTGACACGGATGACACACGGGGAAAAACAGCGACCGTTTCCTTCTTCTTAATAACCACTCACCACTTTCCAATGCAAATCATGGTTAAAAAGCTGCCACAATCCCAGCAGCGGGCCATTTGGTGCTTTTCATGATGATAAACACACATCTCACAAGCACAGCACTGAAAAAAGACATACATATGAGCAGAATATAAAGTGTAAATACAAAAATTAACCTACTGTTACGGGATGTTATGTGCTATTCTATCCAAATTGTGACTAGCAATAAAGATTAGCTTTTCATAATATCTACCTTAAAATGTAAACTAGCTGCAGAATTAATTATGCTGCCCATATGATCTAAATGCCTTATGCTAGATGTAAAGGAAACATGTTCCATCCACAAAGCATGAATGTGATACGTTGAGTCTAGTTGTCGGTATTCGGGTTGGCTCCGGACACGTACGGGTGACAGGGTTGTGGATTGCAGCTCCTTTTCACTATTATTGTCAGCCCGAGTGCTCTAAACAACCTGTAAGTTCTGGCTCAGCTCAGCATTCCAGAGACAAAACAATGGCCATTCCGAACTCCACCCCAAACAGTCAGTCGACTGACGATGGCATTCACCAATTCTTCAAATGTTTTGAGGGTGTGGGGGGGTGTGTGTGTGTGTGTGTGTGTGTGTGTGGCGGTGGCATGCAGTTGTCTTAAGGTGCATTGGCGACAAAGAACAAAGAAAAGGTTCGGTTACATCTCATACATGCACTTGTCACTTCTGGTGATGTGGAGGGCAGGAAATAGCTTTTAAACGACTGTTTGTGTCCACTGTGTTTTGTGTTCCATACTTGTGCTACGCCGCTGGTGTGCAACCTAAGCTTCAAAAACCCATTAAGAGAAATATTTATTTTACCTCGTGAGTCGTTCGAAGGAACAAGTTAGAACCTGGGAAAACTGTTTTCCCCAAATGTTTCGTTGTCTTATGTAAATATTATTGCCGAAAGAGACGACCGGAGCATTGTATGCACGAAATGTACGTTGGCTTAATTATGTACTGCATATTTTTTAATTCATTTAAAACAAAAATACTTGCGTTCAAAGTTATATATAATTTAGTAATAGTTTATTCTAAAGTATGATTGTGGCTCTCTTTCTCTTTATTATTGGCTATGTTCATATTTTTTTATTATAAAATATACCATTCAGTATTCTAGAAAAAATACTAGTTCCAGTATAGTTTTGACAATTGTAATGTATCATCTTTTGCTTCCGACGGGGGGCGCTAAAGCGCCGATGCTGCCTCCATGATTGAGGTTCTATGGAATTTAATGGAACGAAATGGAAAGCAATATTTTATTCCACCTTAAAAGTCCCTATATAAAAAGTAGTGTTAACTCATCTCAATACTTTACGCAGCAGGTATAAAATTCGATACAGTTACTCACCACATGTAATTCTAAATGTAGTTTATTTACTTAGTCAAAATACGGTTTTTCTTCATTAACTCTAAGAATTTAAAAATATATGTAGTTTCCTTTTGATTGAAATCAGATTACGGGTATATGATTTATTTTGTTTTTTATGTTACGCGGCGTCGTACTGTCTATGTGACACATTTGAGTCAGAAAACCAATTAGAAAAGTTCCAAGCATTCTCAAATCAGTAATGGGCAATCGAGTGGTGAAGTGACCATAGACGACGCATCCGAGCACATTTGCGTAATCTTGATCGGAATGTGCTTTTCAGTAGTAACAAAGCCGTACGATCGTTGTGTATCTCGATTAATATGGACATTGATAACTTTAACTGGAGGCTATAGGCCTCTTACTTGCGCCTCGGGGCACCTGTTTTAGGGGAATAGCTTTAAATTGTAACAGAACTGTAGTGGGCGGTTCTGGGGCGGGCTTATGACCGCACACACCAAACCACCCCCCCATACAGCCTGACTATATCAGACGGGGTGCGTAGACACTATAACTGCTCCTTATGTATTACGGATTCGGTATGGACTTCGGAAAAGTTCGGTCTTTTAATTCATGCTGAATTCTTGCTTCTGCACTCAGAGTTTTAACTGTGATTTTATTTTTGTATACGTTTACCACATTCAGTTTTCCACTTTTTTTGACATTCCGACGAAGTTTTGGATAATTTTGGATTTCTGATTCCAACTACTTGCTGTGCAGATAAAACGATGCCTCGATCATTTCTTGTGAAGAAATATTTTACCAGTAAAAAGCCGAATTACAGCGAACTGGAAAGCCAAGCGGGTAGGTATCTTGACAAAAATCAGGGCCTTTTCTCCCCTCTTTATAATTTAAGCACTTGAGAGTGGTCAGATTGTGTTATATTACTATTTGAATAGTGTACCAAAGTTTATAAAGTATTGACAGTTTAATTCAATAAAGGTTTTCCAACAACTGTTTGAATGGTTGTTTGAATTGTGTTTGATGGTGGTAATTGGTCAACAGTTACCTGACACTTCTGTTTGCTCCTAGGTCCCCTCTCAGCAGGTGTGCCTGAAAGATACCCTTTGGCTGAACTCCCTACTGGGGAAAATGGTTTGTCCACAGCTTGCTGTCAAGCTGGACTGGTGTGGGATGTTACCATCCTGCCTGGTCTAGACAACCCAGTGCCCGGTACCGTGCCGTCCCCCACGGGACCCCTGGACCTCAGCTCCAACTCTAGCAGCAGCAGTGAGGAAGACGAGGAGAGGACTTCGGACCCGCCCAGCCCAGAGCCCGCTAAACGCCACCGGTGCTCGCGCTGTGGCAAGAGCTACAGCGGACAGTCGGGACTGTCCTGCCACCAGCTCTCGTGCTGCGGGAAGGATGAAGGTGGCCCTTCCAGCTCGCGCCCGGCCTTCCGCTGCAAGCACTGTCCCAAGGAGTACAACAGCCTGGGGGCCCTGAAAATGCACATCCGCTCCCACACACTGCCCTGTGTCTGCACCACCTGCGGCAAGGCCTTTTCCAGACCGTGGCTCCTGCGGGGTCACATCCGGACACACACTGGTGGGTACCCTAATCTCAGCTAATCTTGCTGCTGTTTTTTAACCAGTGTGTTTGTAAGCATGCGGAGATGTGCTCCTGGGTTTGTTCACCAGTCCCGTTGGCTCGGGAATTTAAGAGCCGGACACAATATGGTCACGGGGAAAGTTTTGTGGTTTAGTTACTCATTGATAGCCTTTCTGTGCTATCTTATCTCTCACATGTCCTACACAACCTGTGGACATGGGGAGCTTGCAGTCAACAGTGATCAATGATTTAGTCCAGCCGCGGGTCATTTTCAAGGAGATGTAAGTGTTGCGTCTGCTAACCACCTGACTGCGCTGTTCTCTCCCGCAGGCGAGCGCCCTTTCTCCTGCCCCCACTGCAGCCGAGCCTTCGCAGACCGCTCCAACCTGCGCGCCCACCTTCAGACCCACTCAGAGGTGAAAAAGTACCAGTGTCCCAGCTGCTCTCGCACATTCAGCCGCATGTCCCTGCTACACAAACACACAGTCGCTGGGTGCTGCCCTTCTGCCTAGCTTTGATGGTGGGGGGGTGAGGGGCACAATTACCGATGGCCTGAACAGGGCTGCCTCCTTCCTCAGTATGATAGGAGAGGCAGACACGGGCTGCTTGTTGGAACAAGGTACAGGCAGCAGCACTTGGACTGTGGAAACATAATGTTCTGCTGGACCTGAAACCATGAGGTGCGGGTGTTACATTGCAGAGAAATAAACATATTTTGTCGCATGAATTGGACAAATATTACACTCTGTAGACTTCGTGGTGCCCATTCCATTGTGTTCATGGGATGTTTGAGCCTTTGTGGATTACAGTGGGCGGACACGCAGTGTGGTCCCAGGATGCCTTTGTGGTGGGGGGGGAGGCGGGTGTGCCGGCTGGCTGGGACTGTGTGGCCTTGGTGCAGCTGCTGGTGAGTGTTGAGTGTGTAAGTGTGTAGCTGTTGGGGGTTGGGAGCCTCTCTCAGCACGCTCTACACACATCCAGGAATTTATTGAGACAGCTGCTCTGGTGCACCACTGTGGAGGCAGGGTGCTGACATATGTACTCACCCTGACCTTTTGTGCACCACCAACAGGTGACCACCACCCCCCCCACTTCCACCATGCAAACACTGACTTCAGACAATTCAGGTCCTTCTGCCAATGAGTCCCTGCAGTGTCAGTTGTGGTCTTCAAAAAAAAACTTTACTGACCAAACTCAGTCTTTTAATTCAGTAACTAATTTCAGCCGAATCCAGCTGTGACTCCCAGCATCCTTTAGAGCATGCTCAGCCCACACTTACATCTACACTTTACATACGTATATAATTTTTATCCTATAAACCATTGGCCTTGTTTACATCTCCCAAATGTGCCTTATTTCAGATTAGACATTTCATAGAATATGTGTTCCTATACACTGCTAATGTTGCAGTGCTCTGTCTTAAACATGATGTGCAAGGGAAGGATGTTTTGAACCATATAAAATGGTCACAAATTTTGTTACTTTTTCCAAGTCTGCTTTATGACTCTATGCAATTTAACTGCTTGTTTACATTATTATGTCTATGCTTTTTATCTTTTATAACATGTAAGTTGTGTAATGGAGGAGATTTGAAATCTGTGCAATCTATTCAACGGACACTCAAGCGATTCCTGTATGATCTTTACACTTCTTTTGTATGGGTTTGCGTTGAATAAAATAATTTATGTTTGTTAAAGATATATATTTTTTTTGTCTGGACGTTCTTTATATAAAAATGTCTATGTGCTTAGACTCTGTACTGGGGGAACACTGGGTGGGGTGTGCAGGTGAAGCAGCTCAGCAGTGAGACACACCTGTATGCCACATTGCCGCCGCCCCTGTCCTTCAACATTCGTTGAGCTGAGTGTTGTAGCTGAGTAATAGGGTGCAGACACACAGGAGGCCTTCTGTCTCATGTTTGCGCATACACCTACAGAGGACACTGTCTCCGTCGCTGTGGCCAGTAAACCTGCGGAGACTGCTGGGTGACCCCGGAAATAGCGGCGTTGTCAATACATACCTGCAATTAAGTTTCAGTGTTTCGTCTTGGCACGGGCCCACTTCACGCTCAAATGCTCAGGCCAGACCCTCAGCAGCCCTGGTCTGAGATGACTCATCTCCCAGGCTGATGGGCTAATGTAGTGAAAGTGAATAAGTTCATCGCTGAATTAACCCCTGGATATCAGTACAAGAATTTGGTTAGTGTGCTGGGAAGGAGACTCGGGTGTTCAGCTCAGAGGGCTAATCCCCTACTCTGGCACCATTATGTGGGCTGTGACTGTGTGTGTTCGAGCCCCAGAAAAGCTTATGCTGTTACACTAACTTTGATGCAAAGGGCCTGAGGTCGACCCTGCTGTGTTTGACACTTGATCTGCAGGGCGGTTTTGCTGCCGGTGTGTCCAAAGCATTTTCACTGAGAGACACTCTCTGGTTAAACTTGGCTCTTGGGAAATTTATGGGGGATGGCAGGTAGGCTCAGACAGCCAGGCTCATGTGAAACTGTGGGGACTGGAGTTCACTTGATCCTCAGGGTTTGGGCCTGGTACTGGCAGGTGGAATGTGCAGAGCAGGACTGGAGTGCAGGATGCTGTATTCAGCAACCCCCCCCGAGAAATAATGTTTCTCTGCCCATTTTGTTTTAAACAAGAAAAACAAAAAGTGTAAATCCTTAGCAGGGAAACACAGTTATGGTTGTAGTGTAGGGTGTCCATAATTGATGGGCCCTGTGCTGGCCGCCTCACCGTCTCAGGGGCTGCTGGGATTGTATTATGTGTCTGTCACTAATGGCTGAGGAATGTTGCATTAGTCAAGGCCCACATGCGTGACGTTCACACAACACCGACACTTAAAAGATCTCAAAGCCACAGTGCCCATCAGAGACAAACCCCAGAAACATAACCTGTAACTAAAGTCTGCGTCTCGTATTTCAATATTACAAGAAAACAAGGCAATGCGCTCTTTCATGTGGGCCACAAATTCTTATGGGCAAATCTGGTGAACTGATAGACCTGAAGATTTTGAACATGATATGTGTGTGTATGTTAACATTTTATTGCCATTTTACTGACAAGATACTGTTAGTATCGCAGTAGGGTGTTGTAGTGGTGATGGTGACGGTTTTCTGTAGCGTGCTCCCTGTGTTTTTGGATTTGATTTTAACATATATGGGGGCACATCTGACCGCTGTTTCCAAACTAAAGTTGCCTCTGCCACCCACACAGTACATCTACATGCTCACAAAATTAATGTATACTCCCAAGAAAAAGATCCACGTTATTAACATTGTCCATACTGCTTATCCAGTGAAGGGGGGCCTGGAGCCGATTCCAGGGAGTGCAGGGGAAAAGGTGAGGTAACCCCTGAACAGAGTGTCACCCCATGGCAGTATTAAAATGATGTCTTATTGTCTCAGGTCATTTAATTTCCAGAAGGTTCCCAGTGCTTATGGGGAGATGAATGCCACAATGGCTGTGACATCCATGTGAGTTCTGGGGCTGTTCGCCTAATATATTTATAAAAATATAGGATAAATTTTGAGAAAAAAAAAACTATGGAGATGCAATAATAATAATAATAAATAATGATTTACAAAGTATCGGGAAGCTATGTTGGGAACCTGTGGTTTTGTTAGGGATGTAAACCTCCATCTAAATCACCACACGTTCGTCTTGTTGCATTTTCCAACCTGACCTCCTTCTACACTGACTGCATAACAAGAAATAAGTAGGTTGGCTGTCTGCTCTTTCCCTGTGATGAGGAGGAGGAGAAGGATGAGGAGGATGAGTGCTGTTGTCCGGCCTGAGCCCTTTGAGCCCCCAGACTGGAACTCAGGAAGCAGACTGTCAGCCACATATAAACAGGCTTCATCCTGAATTGCAGATAAAGAGCTGGGGGTAAGACATGCTGGAGCTCTGGCAACGCCCCGCCTCCCTCTGGCATAGGACCCCAGTGCCACTAATCACTGCAAACAGCAAACACATGGTAGTCAGTGCTCACTCTCAGGTTCCTCTCAGGCTTCCAGATGCTCCGGGTCGCTCCCTTCAGGTTCTGCTCTGCCCTGCCACTCACTGCAGTTCGGTTTGGTGACACGCCACCCTGGCACAGTACGGGTGTATAAAAAGAAACATCGGCCGCACACCCAAACCGCGGTCAGCTTTGCATGTTGCTTCCTTTTCCCCTTGAGTCTCCTGACTGGAGAACTGCAGCACACATGATGAATTAAACATTTTTGGGTGGTGTTGGGTGGGGGGGGTGTCCCATGAGCTTTAAGAGGCCATGTGCACGGCACTCGGAGCCGACCGCTCACTTTTCTTGACTAATAAACCTGGCCTGGCTTGAGACAGGAAGCTGACCCAGCATGAGGTTCAGACTGCATCCTGCCTCGTCTCTCTCGGTCACTTCCTGTGTCAGACTGTGCTCTTATCTCCAGATGGAGACACTCTTTTCTGTTCTCTCTCTCTCTCTCCTTCCAGACCTTCTTACTTCATTTGCTGCTCAGTTTAAAGACTGCATTACTTTACTTTTACTTTCACCCTCCATAAATCCACACTTCCTCAGTGTCTTAGAGGCAAGGCATTTGTTCAGCTTGTTCTTTCTAAAGGTCATAAAAATTTAAGTGTTTATAAACACTACTCTGGACAGGTATCAGTATACAAAAATACAAGTTTAGTGTGTCCCAGATCTCTCTAACAAAGTGTTGTAATTGAGGAGTGTGGTTGTGTCTCATCAGATGTGTTTAACTCTTACTGTGTGGTTCTGTGTGGGTCCATGTCCTGCAGTAGTGGTGTTTGTGCCACCTCACGTCTTCTGGGAACGTTGTAGCTTTGCTCTCCAGTCGGCGGCTCTCCTCCTCCAGACAGCCTCTGACATCATCTCTCATCTGTCCTCACACAGGGCAAGGGGGGAGAAGAGTAGTCAGACTGATGGAGGACCATAAAAGGAAGAGGGACATTCTTTTTTACTGAAAGTCTTGCTTTCATTTAATAGGGGGGGCATTCTCCTCTTCCCTGCCCTGAGCTCTGCTGCATTGTGTGTGTGCGTGTGTAGCACCTGGCAAGGACAAAATACATGTTCAATTTGGATGCACATACACTTTAATCGAATAAAGTGGGTCCAGGCAAGTGAATGGCAAAGGGTGCAGGTATTGTAGGTGGGGCTGCGATGTGGGGGGGTGGGGTTGTGCAAGGTGCACCAGCACTTTTGTGCGCCTGTCCAGGCTTGCAAGGGCCTGCAGGGATTTAAGGAGGAGTCTGCAAAGTCCTATTGTTCCGGTACATTCCACCCAACATTACGTATTCGCAGAGAGGAGCGAGCAGCCCGCCCCTGGCCGGGCGTGCAGCCAGAGCGTGCATCAGGGGGGTTCAGGCCGACCACCCTGCGGACCAGGGACGCTCAGGCACACCTGTTCGAGTGCGCCTCTCAGGTGTGTCGTCGAGTGCTCAGATCGTGCTCTTCTAACATCCGTGACATGAGGCATGGGGACCTCTGTGTGGCACCCCCTTTCAGAGCGTCTGTGCCCCCCATGTGACACAATAACTCTAATGACACACAACACTTACAAACACAGACGTACATTTACAGTGATAACCTGCTGTGATAATGAAAAACACCTGTCGATGTTCAAGTGCGGTGATGTACCGCTGTAGCTCATAAAAGGTGCCGGTACTGTAAACATGCTGCTTCTGTACAGACCGAACATATTTTGAGGTTGTTTACAAGATATTTGGGTAATTGATATCACAGTTAATTGATATACAGTACCTGAAGGATTAATTTCAGAACACTTGGTGCAGAAGCGCATGTTTGTGGCGAAGCAGGTCCCTTCACAGAAGGTGAGTGACAGGTGTTCAGAGACAAGAGGTGCCTTCTGGCCCTGGGGTGCGATCAGGTGGGAGCACACCTGTCCCTGCTCGTGAGCAGGGGACTCCGGTTACATAGGGGAGCAGCAGGAAGGGGGAGGCGTGCTCAAGCACGAATGAAGACATACACTCACTTCAGCAAGCAGCCTAGTCAGTCACTCCCTCACACAAATGCTTGTGCGTCTTTGTGTTTGGGGGGAGCAACAGAACTGCTGAAACCCTGCCCATAGACCTGCCAGCATGGCAGAGGACACACTGCAGTGAGGCAGCAGCTGTCAGAGCGAAACACTAACTCCTGCCCCACCTAACTGAAGCCCACTTATGGGTGGCCGTCCTCCTGGGAAGCCAAAACAACAGACAGATTAAAGAAAAGACACCCCCACCCCCACCCCCAGCATAGCCTGGCACTTCTCTTTCCAGGCTGTAAAGCTGAGCTGAGCTAGTGGCTGGACCAGCAAGGCAATGCTTTAATTAGTGCGATGCAGGATCCTGAAATACATTCTGGAACCTCCCTAGTGGAACCACATCAGAACGCAGTGCAAACACAAGGCCGCTTCTCCTCCATCACGGCTGCCAGGCACGTTAAGGTCTCCTGCTCGGTGCACCTGGCACGACCGGATGTGTGGCGGCTGTCTCCAGGTGCCTTGTGCTTGTTCACATCCAAGCTGTTGGCGCCAGAGGGATGACTCTCGTGTGCACAGAGACCCACTGGCAGTTCAAAACTAAGTGGTGCTCTCATAGGGAAGGGGGGCAGGAGCAGAGGGGAGGAAGGCCTCCTGGATTCATACTTCCTCCCACACACACTCACACACACACACACACACAGACTGAAGTCATTATCGTGCAACTTTGGGTGTGTGAGTATGTGTGTGTGTGTGTGTGTGTGTGTGTTTTGTGACCAACCAAAAACAGTCCCTTAACAAAAACAGGCAGAGAATTCCCACACGACTGGGATGGAGGACTTGGAACAGGACGCCAACCCCCGCTCCCCCGGTCAAAGCTTTTCCAGATGTTCTCACATCCGTCCCACGGCAGTACACTGACACCAGTATTGCGCGCACACGTGCACTCTCACACGCACAGAAAACGTGCCAAGTGCAAGCTCACGGCGCCTCCGAGGGCAGAACATGTGGCAAACAGCAGGAAAATTAACCGAGAGACAGCGCGACTGGTATCCATGGAAACTGTATTTTCAAACTGCACCGTATTAAACTCAGAGCTGTAGCTTCTTTCTTTCAGTGGCCCGGATCGCCTAGGCTTGGTCTCTTGACTACATGCAAGTTACACACGCAACAGCAGAGCTCACCCAAATATGCCTGCAGTAACACCGTCAAACTGATGTTATCATGAAAGCTTTTAAAAGAAAATGGCATCACAAACTTTTCAAGTGATCCAACATACCCCCCTCTTTTCAGAAGGGGGGTGGCTGTGGATGTGAATGTTTGAGCTCCTCGGTGATGTGATGAAAGCTTTTTCCATTGTAGACGTAATGATTACCCAATTAAAATGTGCTGCTTTCACTGGGATGTTAAATGAGCAGCAAATGGTCAATTGACAATTGCCCCTCCAGTTACACCTGAGATCAAAGTACCAATAAAGCGAAGGACGCCACACCTCGAGGGAAAAAAGACCTAACACATCCTCTTTAACAGCCACATATCAAGGAAGGAGAGGCAAATGTGAAAGCACCTGTCAAAAAAGCCACAGGATGTCTGGCTGCAGTAAGTCTCTCCTGTTCCTTGCCTGGGCACAATGGGCTGTATGAAGCCATAACCTACATTCATTTTCTAAACTCCTTGTGCTATGTGGGGTCACAAGTGGCCTGGAGCCTATTCCAGAGATTTTAGGATATAAGGCAGGAGACACCCTGGACAAGCACCCAATCATACACTCCCAGGCAATTAGGAAACACCAATTAGCTCACAATGTATGTGTTTGGACTGGGGGAGGGGGAGAAACTCGGGTACCAGTCAGAGGCCCACAAGGCATGGGGAAGGCACAAAAACTCTACACATGAGGACCAGGGGTGATATTTCAGCCCCCAGCCCTGGAGGCGTAAGGCAACAGTGCCAACCACTGAGCTGCCATGTCCCACATAAGCTTATCAATGTGTATTCAAATGTCTTCCATGCTCACATAAGGTGGGCTACCTGGTAACATACTGGTGAGCACATAATCTCATAATCCAAAAGATGTCCAAGGTTTCCTATCCAATTTCCAATAGGCTATTTCACTTGCTTGAGCGGCACAGTGGCACGCTGGTTAGCGCTGTCATCTTGCACCTCTGGGCCTGGGGCTTGATTCCTGCCTCAGGTCAGTGTGTGTGTGTGTGTGGCGTTTGCATGTTCTCCATCTGGTTGGTGGGTTTTCTCTGGGTTAGGTTGATTCATGTCTCAAAATTGCCCATTGTGTATATGTGTGTACCCTGTGCCTCCTGGGTTGGGCTCCAGGCTTCCTGCAACCCAGGAGGCACAGCGTATTGGATAAGGGGTATAGAGAATGGATGGATAGTTCACTTGTGATACTCAAATAAAATACTCAGCCATAACATTATGCATAATATTAACAGCCATAACATTATGCATAATATTAAATATATTATGCATAATATTAAGTACTAATACAGCCTGGACCCATCAAGGCATGGACTCCACTAGACCTTTGAAGGTATGCTGTGGTATCTAGCACCAAGCCATCAGTAGCAGATCCTTTCAGTCCTGTAAGTTGTAAGGTGGGGCCTCCATGGATCAGGCTTATTTTTCCTGCACATCCCACAGATGCTCAAATGAGTTGAGATTTGGAGAATTTGGAGGCCAAGTCAACACCTCAAACTCATTGTTGTGTTCCTCATACTATCCATGAACCATTTCTGTAGTGTGACAGGGTGCATTATCCTGCTGAAAGAATTCACTGCTGTCAGGGAATACTGTTTCAATTAAGGGGTGTACTGTCAGTAACAATGTGTAGCTAGGTGGTACATGTCAAAGTGACATCCACATGAATGGCAGGGCCCGAAGTTTCCCAGCAGAACATTGCTCAAAGCAGCACACTGCCTCTGATGGCTTGCCTTCTTCTCACAGTGCATTCTGGTGCCATCTTTTTCCCAGGTAAGGGATGCATATGCACCTGGCCATCCTCTGATGGAAAACGTGATTCCATTGCTCCGTGGTCCAGTTCTGATGCTCTCATGACCATTGTAGGTTCTTTTGGCAGTGGACATGGGTCAGGATGGGCACCCTTACTGGTATGTGGCAACACAGCACCATATTCAACAAAATGAGATGCTCTGTGTGTTTTGACACCTTTCTATCAGAACCAGCATTAATGTTTTGAGTAATCTGAGCTACACTAGCTCTTTTTTTGGATAGGACTACACGGGTCAGTCTATGCTCTCCATGTGTATCAGTAGGCCTTGGCTATCCAGTATGCTGTTCACCAGTTTTTCTTCCTTGGACCACTTTTGGTAGGTTCTAACTACAGCAGACTGTGAAAATCCCACAAGAGCTACAGTTTTGTAGTTGCTCTGACCTAGTTGTCTACCATTCACAATTCAGCCCTTGTCAAAGTTGCTCAAATCCTTATGCTTGCCTATTTTTTCTGCTTCCAACACATCAACTTCAGGGAAAAAATGTTCACTTGCTGTCTAATATATCTCTTTTCATCCAGATGCAATTGTAATGAAATAATCAATGTTATTCACTTGACCTGTGATAATGTTATGGCTGACTGGTGTAAATGGAGGGGGGGAGAAAATGTAATTTGCTAAAATAAACCTGTGTTGAGCTGTTCAGTGGAGAATGTTAATACATTGATTTTTGTGTCATGGGAGTTCTCCTGAGTGCCAGTTTTCCTCACTGACTGACTGGTTTGATAACACTCTACCTCACACAGCAGTTTGATGCTGTCCTGATCAATTGCACTTTGCTCTGAGCAGGCAGGTCAGATGCAGTGAGGGCCATGAGGCAGTCCCTGAAAAGGCGATTCAAGTGCCAAAGGTGAGTTTGCTTGGGGAAGAGGGGGTGGCAGTCATCTGGCTGGACTTGTATCAACACCTGGTCTGAGCCAGTGGGCTCACAGCCCTTGGCAGCATGCTGTGCACCAGCTGGCGTTTGTAGGGAAAAAAGGGTGGGGGAGCAATAGGAAGGTGTGCTGGTAGTGGGAGTGGTTGGCATTTACTCTCCTCTTCTACATACCAATGCTCTGCCTCTAACCACCCTCTTGTCCCACACCATCACCTTTATCAGTCCCCTCTTACCACAGCCCACAGCCTCCTCTTCCCGCACACATCCTCACTCCACAGATAATTCCTGGCCCACAGGTTATATACAAGCCCTGACCAAACACATGGCAATGATGGACAAGTGGGGGAACAAGTGGAAATCAAAGTTCTGGGTATTCAGTGCAGCCTGATCCTGGGGGGGGGACAGTAGGAGTCAAAGGAGCTTACCTCCTAATGAGCACTATTGTCCTCCACCTCCTGAAGCTCGTCTGGACCAGCAAAAGGCCCTGCTGTGATGCTGCTGGTGGTGTTGGGATGGGGGGGGGGTTAACAAGCATGCTGAGCTGAGCTCACCTCTCCCAATCACTCCCACCTCCCTTTTCACACTGCATTCCTTCCGAAGTGTGTCTGTGGACTCATTTAGCTAATTGTCAACAACGGCCCATTTCAGCCAGGGCTCAAGAACCTCTGGCTCGTGCCTTCCTTCAGTGAAGTTTCTCTGCACCACTTACCGAAAACACTTTCATGTATGTATAAACACACACACACACACTGTCAGTATGTGGGTGGCACATAGCAGACTCCTCAACATCCCTTATAAAACAGGCGTTGTACTTAGCTAGCAACACCATACTCTGGATGTGGAAAACAGAATTATATACAAGTTTCTGTCATAAAAAAAAGTGCAATGATGAGAAGCATGATGGAAATGCATGATGGAAATGAGCAACTCAGGCTGAGCCTGGGGCAGCCATGCTGCCTCCTGTGTGGGTGGTGGAAGGAAAGACGGAAAGACAGGTCAGACATGAGCATGTGCAGCAAAGTGGGGGTGGGAGGGGGGGTAGAGAACTGGAGGGAAGGCACCTTGCAGCAGCTGGTCTCCATTATCCAAGCAGGGGGGCAGAGGGGCAAGGGGGAGGCATAGACCACTGGCGCCAGGAGGGGGGCAACAGGTCAGGAAGGATGAAGATTATCAAAATACAAGCAGGCAGTTGGCCCCTGTGGTAGGTGCACAGCGGGTGTGTGTGTGTGTGTGTGTGTGTGTGTGTGTGTGTGTGTGTGTGTGTGTGTGTGTGTGTGTGTGTGTGTGTGTGCGCGTGAGCGGTATTCCTTTGCCTGGTTCAGAGAATCTGTGCCACAGGATGTTGATGCCGGTGGGGTGATTTTACTTCCATTTCCTGGAAGATAACCCTTTCCTGTCCACACAGGGGAAAAAAAAAATCTCAAATAAAAGAAAAATCACAAACTAGCTGGGAATAAATCACAGCGAAACAGAACAAATCCAGGGACATTGAAATGTATATTACCTGGACAGCCATCACCTTCGTAGCATCAAGTCACAAACCAACTGTTATTCACCCATCAGGTCCACCTGCTTCATTTGATTACCTGAGGTGCAGCATTATAGGAACAGACTGCCTGGAGCTCTGAGCAACCTGGCTGCTGTATAAAGTGACCTGTTACACATGTTCCATATGTTGCCATTCCCAATTACCTTGTTTTTTTCTTTCTAAATGAAAGAGTTTGTTTGTAAAATACATAAACAAATGCCTTCTGCATAGAGCCACAACCAAAGCTTTTTTTTCAAGTGTGCATTTAAAAATGCATCTAGAGACTGAGAAAAGAAAATAATTTAAGATAGTTGGCTATGTTATTAAAAACAAAAACAAAACAAAGACTCCACAGCTGAAGTTCTAAATAATTTAATAAAGTCATTGCTATTTCAGTTCTCATCCTGTCTGGTGGGAAACTGGCAAGAGATTACATCATCTTAACAAAGCAGAATTTTTTATTATTAAAAAGACAGTGACACGGCCTTTCTAATGAGAAAAGCTTCTCAGCGAAAAGAGTAAATTATAACTAAGACAAAGTATTTTTATCCAAACAAGCTGTATGGCTAACTCAAAAGTACATGTAACATGAAAACTTGAACACTGGTTTCATTTACGCAGGTAGTTATTTGCTTGACGGCAGACTATTAAAATTTTAAAAGTGGAGGATGGGGCCTGTAAATCACCCAAGATGCATCTAGAGCTGCGCAGCAGCACCTCCAGTGATTGGGGTAAAAATAAGGCAGCTCACTGGGCACATACTACAGATTCATAACTGACAGACAAGGCCTGGGAAAAACTCAGAAAAACTGTGAAACACTGCCCTCTTCTGGATGCCTATTAGTTGAACTTTTACACATCATAATGTAAATTTGAAAATGACCCATGTCCACTGCCAAAGGTGCCTACAATGGGCAAATGAGCATCAGGCTTGGACCATGGAGCAACGGAAGAAGGAATAAATAAGGTTTTCTTTTACATCATATGGATGGCCAGGTGTGTGTGTATGGGTTTAAGAAAAACTTTAAGCAGTTGGCAATGGACTCTTTGAACTCCAGTTTTGAACTCAATGTATGTAAGTGAAATTATTCCTTTCAAATATTATATACCGTGATACACACCACTGAAATATGATAGTAATTTTATTATGGATTTTTCTAACTTTCTGGCTGGAATTATGTCGAAATATGACTTTTAATTCTTTTTTTGTTTTAATTCTTAGTGATTTTAATATTCATGTCTCCTGCTCTAATAAGTTATTTATTGTTGGTTTTCTGAAACTCATTGAATCTTTTAACTTTACAGCTTGTCTCTGGCCTACCCAAGAGCAAGGGCGTATGATAGATCTTGTTTTATTAAATGAGCTGCCAGTTGTTAACCTGGAAATAGGTGATGCGCTCTTTTTGGACCCTGTGTTATCAAAATCCGCTTCCCAACCAAACGGCCAAACAGCACGTGTTGGCACGATGTTGTCGGGATTTCAACTCTTCTTTTGCTTAATAGTTTGGTTCTGCTTAAATTAAATAATGCATCTGAGTTATTTATAGACAACAGCTCTGCCGTTCATCTCAAGGAATTAACTTTTGATGATACTGGCCATAACATTTTAAACAACATTGTCCATCTTAAACCCCTCCCCCTAAATGTAAAACTGTACTTTGGGCAAATGATGCTACGCGTGCTGCCAGGCGTGAATGTTGGAGGGCCAAACGTAAGTGGAAGAAGGACAAGCTGCATGTATCATTTGATATTTTAAAACTTAGTCTTCATAATTATCAAAAGATCATGAAAGCCAAAAAAACTAAATATTTTTCTGATATCATTACAAGAAAATGGTTCCAATCCCTGTGTTTTGTTTAGTACAACTGATGCAGCATGCATTGACCGCAACATGCTGACTGTATTGAATCATCAGAGAGATGTGAGCAATTCTTAATTTTTTTTGTGAAGATGATTGAGAACATTAGGGCACTTATTGTGCCCCCTCTCTATGTTCCGTTTACGTTACTTGTTTGGATGTTTTTGATCACTTCACACCTATTTCTGTCTCTGGTCTTAAGGAAACTATTGGCCATCTGCGTCTTATCCTACTGAAGTTATCCCACCTTGATTTTTTAAGGAAATCTTGGATCAATTCTGTTGTTTCTGGATCTTATGGCTGCTTTTGACACTGTCAATCACACCATATTCATCAACTTCCTGCAACATCATGTAGGCGTCACTGGCTCTACCCTAGAGTGGTTTAGTTCCTACCTGTCATGTACAAGTCTCTCTGTCAGACTTGGTGATGCAAGGTCTTGTTCAGCATTTCTCACGTGCTGTCCTTCAGGGGTCCATTCTTGGGCCCTTGTTATTTTCACTCTACCTGCTACCACTCAGGTGTCTAATTAGAAATTATGGAATCTCCTTTCATTGTTATGCTGATGACATCCAAATCTATGTCTCCATGAAAGTAAGTGATTCCAGTAGTGCTAAAATGTTGTTAGACCATCTTGGAGTTGTGAAAGCATGGATGACTCTAAATTCGTTAAGTTTCAGTGACAGCAAAATAGAAATCTTGGTCTTTGGGCCTAGGCAGGACCCTTCTATCGAGATGGGTGCCCTGAAGTCCTATGTTAGGCCATCCATTAGAAATTTAGGGATACTGTTGGACAGTGACTTTAAGCTGAATAATCAAATAAATTCAGTAATTAAAGTTAGATTTTTCCAGTTGAGGCTGTTGTCCAAGGCAAAACCATTTCTAAGTAGGAAATATCTAGAAAGGGTTATCCATACTTTAATCTCATGTTTAATTTACTATTGCAATGCCCTTTATGTTTGTATTAGCCAGTCTTCTCATGAGCGACTACAGATGGTACAGAACAATGCTGCACGACTCCCAACAAGGACTCGTAAATATAATTACTTCACTCTTGTCCTCCGTTCACTGCACTGGCTTCCTGTGCAGTTCAGGATCAAATTTTAAGTCCGGATGACCATATACAAGGTGTTGAATAATTTGGCGCTGCCTTACATTTCAGACCATATAAAGTCTTATGGGCATATGGGCACTTAGGTCTTCTGAGCAGCTATTACTTGAAGTCCCTAAATCAAAGCTGAAGAGCCTTGGTGAACATGCCTTTTCTATGTCAGCAGTGACAGCGGATATTTATTTGTCATCTTATTACTGTATTATAGTTAAATATGTTGTATTTAAATGTGGTTTACAAACAAAATTGACATTGATTATCTCTGGAAGAGATGGTACCAGGATGCATTACGGGAAGAAGGCAAGCTGGCAGAGACCGTGTGATATTTAGGGCAATGTTTTTCTGGGAAAGCTTGGGCCCTGCCATTTCTGTGGATGTCACCTTGACACATACTACCTGCCTACACATTGATGCTGACCAAGTACACCTTCATGAAAACCGTATTCCCTGATAGCAGCAGCTGCTTTCAGAAACATAATGGGCTCTGCCACGTTGCAAAGAATGATTTGAAGGTGTTGACTTGGCCTCCCGATTCTCCAGATCTCAGTCCAATCAAGGAAAAACAGGAATCCTATTGAGGAAAAACAAGTACACTCCATCCACAACTTACAGGACTTAAAGGATCTGCATTCCCTAACAGCAGTGAATTCTTTCAGCAGGATAATGCACCCTGTCACACTACAAAAGTGGTTCATGGATGCTATGAGGAACACAACAATGAGTTTGAGGTGTTGACTTGGCCTCCAAATTCTCCAAATCTCAACTCATTTGAGCATCTGTGGGTTGTGCAGGAAAAACAAGCCTAATCCATGGAGGCCCCACCTTGCAACTTACAGGACTGAAAGGATCTGCTACTGACGGCTTGGTTCCAGATACCACAGCTTACCTTCAAAGGTCTAGTGGAGTCCATGCAACAAACCTGTACAATATCGCCCCCTGGTGTAAATAAATTGACTCATAGCAAAAACACAATATGTTGTTTACTTGTAGTTACAGATCGTCTGAGCAAAGTCAAGCTTCATAATATACAATCACTTAACAGTCATATACACTGTTCAGAAATGAAAAAAATATTTTAAAACATGATTCATCCTTGTTTACAATCACAAGGTCTGTTCCAAAACCAATAACATAATTATTTCCAGTCTCACAAATATGTAAACAATGTAAACTTTGTAACATTGTATTAAGCAACAAAATACATTAGAAGTGGGAATAAAACAACACAGAACTGATTAACAAAACTCATAAAACAAAAGCAGGTGGAATATATAACCACATCAAAGTCCAATATCAACAGGAGACCACACACAAGAGTTAAGACCAAACCAAAGTGATACATCAATCAAAGTGCAACCAAAGCAACTGAAGAGAAAAAAAAAAAAAAAAAAAAAAAAATTGAAACTAATGAAAGCAAAACACCCCACACTCAATTAAAAAAACCAAACATACATTAATGTTGTTGAGGAGA
>JABJVR010000033.1:6343438-6381008 GCA_025773905.1 Chitala chitala | reverse complement strand
CTTGTCCTCGCCCCTTTCGGTTTTCGCTTGTTGTTTTATTTTTTCTCGGTCCTTCTCTCATCTCTCCCGTTCCCCCCCCCCCCCCATCACACCAAAACTCTCATATTCTTTCACGTACCTCCCTCACCCACCCCCACCCTTTCTCCTGCAGGTGCCCCACACCAGGTCCAAGGTCAAACGTCCAGGAAGTCTCTGTCAAAATCCATGTATACCTCATCAATGTAGCTGGCTATGGCATTCAGGGATGTCTGGTCTGAGCTCAGCAGCACTGTGACGGTCTCCTTCCAGTAGCTGAATGGGATACAGGAGCTCTGCAGGGGGGAGATCACAGCAAACCCACATGACATTCTCAAGTTCTCAAGACAGCCAGACTTCTTGGTCTGACATAGTACTTTTTCTGTTAGCTCTCTGAGCAACCTCTTCTAACTTGCTACATTCATGACAGTTAAAAAAAAAAAAGTCTATACATTTTTTTTGCAAATTTTAAATTGTATCCAAAAATTGTTCTATGGTTATTTGCCATTATTAAAGGTGTTATATACTTTTTATTTGTTGAGCACAGTTTTACAGCACACATCTCTGTTTATGTAATATACTGCATTAATATCTTCTAGTGCCTCCCTGTTTAGCGCTACATGTTAACCAAGGTAATTATGAATTTAATATTTACAATAAATGTTACAATGGCCATAATAAAGCACAGCGCAGAAAATAAGCACACCCTGCAGGTTCTGCACAATGCAGGGAGACCTGAGAAAGAGAGGAAATGGGTGGCCTACAGTCCAGAGTGTGACAAGGATGAGGAAGATTGCTCACGTTCTCGAGGCAGGTGCTGTCCTTGTCCTTGTTGAGGTAGTGGTGCTGCCAGAAGCGCAACAGGTGGTGGAAGTTGTTAAGCAGGCAGCCCGGGTACCTGTCTGCGTACTCCTTCTCCCGCAGGGCGTTCAGGTAGAAGGGCAGCTTGCCTCTTCTCCTGGCCAGCATCAGCACCACCAGGCTGGTGTTCAAGCAGCTGACATTCTCCTGTGGAAGAAGGCGGCGAAGGGCTAAGACAAGAAGTATGGTCTGCATCTGTTGGCTGGCAGGCTGGATGCCCGCTGCTACGTAAATGACAGGTCTATTAAAGCTAACATACAGTCCTGTTTAAGTCACTAATGGCAAAGGTTGGAGCAGAAGAAGAAGAATGAAGAGAAGTGAGAAGATGAGAGGGCTTGCCTGTGTCAGCGTTTGCACGTTGATGATGTTGATGAGCCTGAAGAGGAGGGAGAGCCTGTTCTCCACATGAGCCACGTATGAAAGCAGACGGCACTCAGACAGCACCTCGACCACTGGGTGAGAAAGCAGGGCATGTCAGACACAGGAGACCCGTCATCCCACAAGGAGATGGCCGTCGTCACCCGCAAACCCTGGGCACCCCACATCACTGACTGTACCTTTAACGTCTTCCGTTTGGCTCTCAAATCTGTCCAGCGATAAGACAATGCATCGCACTAGCATGTTGGAGTCCACCAGGGAACAGTTGATCTGGTTCAAAAAGACCTGAAACTGAAAGTAAAGACAAGGCGTAGAGTTCAGCAGAGCTGCTGGGGACACGTACAATCCTAGCAGGCCATAGCACCACACAGGCAAAGCTCTGTCCACACCTTCTCATCCGTGTTCACATATTTGTCGAACCTCTTGAAGGCATCAATGTTGAACTTCATGAGCTCTCCCAGCAGGTCAAAGTAGCTCTGTAGAACATCTCTAGATTTACATCCGCTGTCAATGATGCAGAACAATATGTGCTGCGAATGTGAAATGACAGGTCATTAAAAAAACAAAAACACAAAGGTGAGAAACCACTAAAACTATCGTATCAGTGAACCTGCTGACCTCCAACAAGCCCCTCTTAAGCAGGAACATCTGGTCGGCATATGACGTGGCCCCGCGCAGAAAGCTCTCAACTGCCCTTGCCAGCCAGAACCTGAATGAAGATGAAGGTAAGAAAAAGAAAAATGAAAGCCACCTCTACAGATAAAGTTATAATTCTGAACACTCTCTCCATTCCAGAGAAAAAGGCAACATGTTTCACCAGCAGAGAGAGCTACATCACACCTCTCACCAGGTGAGGGAACGCTGAAACCTCTGGGCATCAGCAAGTAAATGCCAGGTAGGCAGGCTGCCCGAATAACTGTCCGGAGTAGCGGTACACAATAACCAGTGCACATGTGCCACACCCAAAGAGGACCCCGGTGTTCGTGCATGCTTCTGTGTAACCTCACCTGAATGACGAATCTGGAGACTCCTTCTTCATGACTGCGAGAAGGCGGGTTAAGAGGCCCTTCTTACCATCACAGACAAGAGTCCTGTAGACAGTAATAGCAATCTCTTAACTATAGTTTCTCTCAAGAAAACTACAGCACCTCACCTTTCTCACCTGTTGCCACAGTCTTACACACCTGTCTGTGTTGACCAATGCTTCTACCTCTGGGATGTTGGCCTTGAGACAGATGGCACTCAACTCATTGAGCTCCTGATTGTTCAAAAGCAAGTACTTGTTTCTGAAGGGAAAAAAAAAATCTTCACCCCCTTGAAACATGTTTTCAAATTGTATTATGCCATCATTTGAGCCAGTTAGAATTTCATACTCACTCATGATGATCACTGAAACTCTGGAGAAGTCTCAAGAACTGGATTTTGAATGAAATTTCCTGTGCAGAGGAGACACAGTGTTGAGAGACACAGTGTTGTCAACATGATCTGAAGGAAATGACTGAATAATCAGATGATGCGACGTGCTTACAGGACTACAGTCACAGTTCTGGTTCTGGTCGTGTAGCACGTGACTGGATGCCTGCTTCCTCCAGATGAGCTTGTCAAAGAGGTTGTTGAGTCCAGGTATCAACCGGAACTCTGCCAGCAATTTGTGCACCTGTTGAGGAAAAATTTCAAACTCTGTATTAGACGTAGGTTTTTCAGTTTCCCGGACTGCCTTCAGATTGACTGACAGATGAACTGCTCTGCATGCATGGCGATGCGTCACCATGCCCACAAGTAAAGTTTCTCACCAAATTCTTTTCAAATTTCATGAGCTTGCTGCTAAAACTGGAAGTCTCCAGAATGGATACATGATGATAAAGCAACACAAAATTAAGTCCTAAAGCTCAGTGTGTGGACATAGAGGCTGCAGGTTAAGCACACCTGCCAGGTGCAGGTGCCTCACCTGAGTGCGCTGGCGGCCCATGAGCAGCACACAAAGCACATAGAGCACCTCCACCTTGTACATGATCTCATGCACGATTTTCATGGACTGCGGCAGCCGGTGCCTGAGGGGACTGGTGGCCAGCGTGCTCTCATCTGAGGACTCTGAATTCAGCACAAAAGAATACCTGCGGTTAGCAAAGCCAAGACTATGCTCATGATTGCAGTTCCTAAAGACACTCTGACTGGAAGACACAATGACCTAAGTGCTTATTTTTGTCTCTGCCTCAAGACCTGAAGTCTTTCTCAGTCCATATGGAGACATGGGATGTGCAGGTGTGTGCCCAAGTCACCTGTGCCACTGTGCTCCACCTCCTCAGTCGCCATCTGCATGAGGGCATCCATCACCAGCGCGTTGTCCAGCCAGGTGTACCAGTCCTCCAGTTCATGCAGGAAGCTGGAAGCGCCTGTAGCCTCGGGCACCTTGCGTGTAGCTAGCTTGCATAGCCTCTCAATGAAGCCTGGGATGTTCAGCAGGGTCACTGCGGCGAGAGGAGAAGCCTGCTGAGACAGTACGCCCACCCCCTTCGTCCACGCAGAATGCAGCCAACCAGCCATCATGGCATCACTGCTGGGTGACGGCGGCCTGTCTCAGGCTCCGCCTCTCCCGCCTCACCTTGGTTGGTCTCAGCACGTGATGGGCTGGTACTCCTTTGCTGGGTGTTCTTCACCAGGAGTGTGTGCTTGTCATCGTTCCCAACGTCAGGTTCGGATATCATCACGGACAAGATGCGGCAGAAGTTGGCAAGCTGCTGCTGGTCAAAGCTCTGGACGAGACTGTCCAAATTGGGAATGTCTTCCAGCTGGACCATCTCCTGTAATGAGAGAACGTCTACGGTTGCTTCGGGTATGCGCTGGCGTTTGTAGCTGTTACCACCACATCCTTGAATTTTTAATGGAGAGCAGTGAAATATAAAGGACTACAAGTTACTCTTCTACATTGCCAAAAAATAAAGAAAGAAAATAAAAACATTAAGCTACTTTATACGCCATCACAAATGCTTACAACTGGCTTTTTTTTTCTTTTTTAACATTTTGCAAAAACACTTAAAATAAGTAGCATCATCATGTTAACGTGGTGAAGGGCATCCATGAAGTAGACAGAAATGAGTGGGAGGAAAAGGCCCAGCTGTACACTGAGGTATTTATAGCATTCAGATAACTATTTCTTTTTGTACTGAAAACACCATCACATTTGCTTCAAAAACTGACTCTGAAAGGGAGCTTTGACTAGTGACACCTTAACTCTTGGGTTCACTCTAGTAATTGTTAGCTGGAAAACACTTTGCATCTTTAGGGCTCTTAACTACATGCGAGATCCGTTTTTAAATTTTATTTTGTGATGACATGGGCGGGAATCAAAAACATAACTGCAGGCTTCTGTTAGGGGAGGGGTATGGCTGCGTGATCAATTTTTCGTTCATATAAACACATATATACAGTACATACTGTATGAATACATTTGACTGTCTATGGGAAAACACAACCAAAGTGATGAAAAAAAGCGTGTGTGTGTGTGTATGAGACCTCGGAAAAACACGAACTGTACAACACGAAGCAAACAATTAGAAGACTGCTATATTCTTAATTTTTGATCTAGATATCTCAGTTTTATCCATAATAGTTTGATAACATTCGTGCCAAAGAGAAATTCAATATATTATATAGAAAAAAAATTTTATGTTTAATTTCCTAAATTCACGACTATTCCCATTTTACTCATGGATTCCTCCTACATGGCGTAATGATTACCGCAGGTTTGTTGTGCAGCATTACACAAACAGGAAGCACTTCACATCAGGGAATCAAAAACAATTATGGAAAAAGACTACAGTTTGAAAACGTGACTGTTAAAAAAAGGAAGGGATTAACGAATGACCACAGAGGATAAACCACACCTTTTTGACTCCAAGGATGTCTTCAATTAGGGTGGCCGTCTGCAAAAAGGTCTTCTTATTTGTCATTAGTGAAAAAAGAAAGAGGACAAAGTCGTTCCTCGATGCAAGGCTTTTCGTGACCCCCTCCGTCTGGAGCAGAAAGAATTCTGAACTGTATCATTCTCTCCGTGTTTGTAAACAAGAACGATAAACTTGTTTACTGCCAGGAAAGCATCAAACATAAGATATTCAGTCAGAACCGCACGACTGAGGTACTTACACATATGCAGCAATTATAGAGAACACTAAGGCAATCCTTGACCAGGTCATCACTCACTATGAACAACAGTTGTGAAAATTATTATCCTGGGAAAATAGGTACCAACACACTATATAATACAATGAAATAATATTTACAATACTGAGCACGAGATATGTAAAATTTATAAAAGTGCCAACTTACACAATATCAAAGCAAGTAGTCACTTCTGTACATTATACTCTAAGGGCATTTGTTATAAATAATTTTATTCATGTAAATACTTCCAATACTATAGAAGAAAGTCATCTGCTTACTTTTGAATTTTTTCGTCTGCGTCGTTAACGTTGGCCTCATTAATATCTCCACCAATAGCTGTAAAGTACGATTACACATTCAGTCATCTTCATGCTGCGACTTCTCCAACACTGACCAAACAACGATCGTCGGGCTCTCCTGACTTAGAAAGAACATTCCAATAACTCACATCGACGCCTCCAAAGAGGTCGAAGGTGTATGTGTTGGGGAAGGTGAACTCCTGCGCACTCTTCCTGTCCTCCGTGACGAACGTCATGGCTTCCATGGACAGCAGTGATGACAACTCCTGGCAGGGCGTGGCAGAAGCACCTGACTCAACCGTTCATCATGAGCAGGGGAACATGTCCTAATTAATCCCTAAAGCTGCTTTGGTGAATGCGGCGTGTGCAGTGCGGTACCTTAACCACTCCGTGGGTCTGGGAGAGCTCACTGTTGGGATGGCTGCTGCGGTGCAGCTTCTGCAGAAGAACCGGGATTCCATGCCACTTGGCCTGCTTGTCCCTCTCTCGGAGCAAGGCTTCTGGAATCTTATATATAAACACAGATACAGCACGTGCATACACACATGCACGCACGCACACAAGGAGTATTTTCATTAAATGTCATAAGGTTCTGTTACAATTCTATCGACACCACAAGTGGCTTCTTAGTGATTGTGCTGATGATGTGAAATGTGTCACTCAAACAGGCCTGCACTCTCCTGTAATCTTATATGGTTAATTTTTATACTTTTTGTTTTTTACATAGCTAGCTATTTTTTATTGAAAAAAAGAACTCATGTTAACCATATATACATTTTTGCTGAGATTAATGCAATGGCTCTTCAAGTTAAACGTCACAAAGTTTTGAATATATTTTTATTTGTATGCAATTGAAACTGTAAAACTTTGGTTGTATTTGGGAAACAGAATTTTATTTAATATAAACAGAATAACCCGTTATACACAATTTAGCCTTTTCCTAGATTTACTTATTAACACGGTTCAATACTTCGAGCGTGCGCTTCTCTGTCAGATGCATAACATACCGCCCCTTCTCAGACCCTAAACCCCCCATCATACCACGAACCAGCTCTAAACCGTAACAACTTTAAGACAGTTTGTTATAATTTCAAATTATGCAGAGAACTTTGCTGGTGAAATTGCAACAACGTCTCCTCTCTTATTGTCTACGTGCAGTCAATGTCAGGATCAACATTTAGGTCGTGGTTTTATCAAGTAGCTGGTCCTGAAGTTTACACTTTTGTCACAAAAAGACCCAAGTACAACACAAAATGTGAGGCAGACAGCGCTGACTGGCGCGTGAAAAAAACCATTTACCGTTAAAAATACCAGTTACACGGACATACACGGCAATCTGGCCAAGTATCTACAGGTGTTAACTAGCTACCCAGCGCATATAATACTTGACACAATTTGGTGTCTGCATGTATTACTCCATTTTAATGAACATAACATTCAACTAGCTGGCCAGCTATACACCAGATACTTACTAGATTGCCATCACAGATAACGAGCTAGTTCCGCCTTACTGATTAACAGTCACTGGTAGCTAGTAACGCCTGCAAAGCGTGAGGTAAAATATTTAAACGCAGAAAAGCGGAGAGTGGCTGTGGAGAATCTGACTAGCGCTACTTTATGCCTGTGTAATGGTGCGCTGCTCCTACACACTCCGGTGAAGCTCTGCTTCGCGTCACCCTTGTCTTGCCAGCGCTGTCCCCTCCTCCCCTCTCACCTGAGCCCCTCTGCTCAGTCCCCTGCCGCTAACTTCTCTCTGCCGTATCCTGTAGTAGATGTTTCGGCTCGGACTCATTCTGTTTCTTCTACTATTTGGAGATTCGTACCCCAGCGTCGCCATTGCTGCCTCTTTACAGGGCTTTTTTTTTCCCTTAACAGGAAGTTGTAGGTCGCGATAGAGAATAGCTGATCCAAGCGGGCACAGCGCCACCTATTGGTAAAAGCCACAATTCACGCAACATGCAAGTTGGGTACTTTACTCGTACTGCACTCTGAATGCAGTACTGTATAGCTGGAACAGATTTTTCATACATGCATTAAAATACTGCACCTATATTAATGCGAAATAACCGAGTGTCAACACGAATCGTGCTCTCCCCTTTCAAATATCAACAAATAAATTCTCTATGCGTTTAACATTTCCTTTTGACTTTAGTGCCCGAATGTTCCCGATGTTAACATTTCAGTCTTGAACATAAAAACGCAAAAGCACATGCCGTTCTACATACAAGCACTTTAACGGAGTGTTGTCCTTCCCAGTTTTTAAGAACATTATACAGGTCTAGTCAGTAACTAAAATGAATACAGTAGAAGACAGGTTTAAATAAATAACTTTATTTTAGATAAAAATATGCACAGGCATATACAAAAAATGATCATTAGGTATTATCAGAGAAGACCTGGCCCAGGATGGAAAATCGAGCACTGAAAGGTTGCATGGGACAAGACAGCACAGGGGCTTTTCGGCGGGCCCCAGGTTTCAGGGCTATGCTTTCAGAAGACTGCAAGGGGGGCAGACTGTCACTTGTGGCTTTAGGCCCCGACTGCTCTGTGGAATGAGCCTCAGGTGGACTCCTGGTGGGCTCCGACACCCCCAGGAGAATGTCCTGGAGCTCCCGGTGCTCGTCCTGAGCCCGACTGCAGCAGTGCAGTGCAGCCGGGTCCAGGGGGTGCGCCTCTGTGTTGAAAATGTAGCCCCCTGCCCCTATAATGCAGTCACCCTGGGGGCCGCTGCCTGTCTCAAATTCTGTTCCAGTGTTGTGCAGAAAGTTTTCTGGGTCGAACAGGAGGTAGAGGTATTTCACTGTCTCAGCCAGGAAGAAGGACTCCATACGATTGTCCAGTTTGTGATCTCTAACATCCTTCACCTGGCAGCAGAGAAGATATATTTACTCTCCTCTTCTAAAATGCATACAACAAACTTTAAATTGACAACCAGGCATTCACAGGTTGAATTTGCAGAAACATAATGAATTTATCTGGCCAGAGAAGGTGCAAATGGGAGACTTCTAAATACTTACACTTGCAAAGCCACAGCTGACCCGACTGATCTTCTCAATGGACTCCACTGCATCGCGACCAAGCTGTAGTACAGCTGGGTCACCTGTGGCCCGGTACAGGTACATCGCACTCTCTATCAACTCTGAACAAACGAACACACACACAGGTGGGAGTGGGAAGTATCACATAGTTTAAACAGCACGTCAATTAAACAAAGCTTATGATAACTTAAAATGCTTTCCCCCCACCTTCACCAACTGAACTGCTGTGTTTTCTATACGATGATCTTCAGAAACTGCCAAAACGTACTACTGTATTTTTCTTGCTCAATTTTAACACATTAAATCAAAGTTTAATAAGTTGTTCTAAGTCAGTCTACAAATTGAAAGCCTACAATTTCTAAACAAAAAAAAGCATGATACTCCCTGTACTAGAATATAATGGATGTGTGTGTAAAAGGATAATGGAATAGTTCCTTCACAGAAAATGTTTGAAGCTTGTAGTACTTGTTTAATAAGGAGTCAGTGCAATGCAATTGTAAACCAGAAGAACGCTGATAAATGCTACCAGTTGGTGCTTCTCTAATACACAGGACAAACAGTAAATTAATTAGGTGACATATGTTGAAGATGCAGTGCCAGCCCAGGATACTGCAGGGAATACCTGGCCTCAGTGGGTAGCCCTCTCTCTTATCCACTGTGTACCCCTGAGGAATGCTGTAGAACTCAGGCAGCCCGCCAAACTGCCGCCACACACTGTAGTAGTTATGAAAGGTCCTCATGGCCCTATCCAGGTCCCCAACCAGGCTCTGATGCACATACACAAACTTAACTTCTTCTGCCTGATACCCGGAAAACCAATATCCACTTCAACCTGCTTGTACCATTTAGCCTTTTACCTGTAGTCCTGGCCAGAATGCCTCCAGAGACTGGAAAACAGGCATGGAGACAGTCCCTTTGTGCATCTGGACCCACAGGTACCAATCGTCAAACTTTGTGTAGTTCCTAATTGCCTTGTCGTATTCTGAGACCCAGAAATGTTAAAATAAAATAAAAAAGTTAAAATGCAAACATGGCCAAAAATCTCAACAACTTACATTTATTGTCGTCATTACCACAGAACTCAACCTGATCAATATTTTCAATGTTACAGATTTTTATACGGATATGAAAAACAAAAACTAAATTTATGACCACATGGTGGCACCATTGTCAAAGATATACTTATTGAGTGCTCTCTGTGCAAGGCCAGAATGCAATTTAATTTAATTTCAATCTTCAGTGGGAATGCAGAAATGTCATGAAACCCCAAGATTTGCACACTATACCTGTGTTTATGTGCTTCCAGCTAACTACCCAATTAGTATGACTGCACTGCTCACCAGTTTGTATAATAATGCACAGCATATTCTTTCTCTCTCTCACTCTCCCTCGATCCAAAATTTACAATTATACAGCAACAAATGCTATCTAAATCCTTAGAACAATAACTGTAAATGTGGCATTTCAAGGAGGCTGCAAAAATTTATCCTCACAAAGACAGCTAGCAGCCAATGTTACTGTGGCAACAAAATATTATTACCTAAGAACATGGACATTAGCTCTTCATCCTGCAGCAAAATGGAACCCTTTACCAAGTACTCAAAGTATGAGTCCACACCGGCACCAATCCCAGCATCTTGTGCAACCCACTTTGAGGTAACAACATCAATGTGGTTTCCGACCTGAAAAGACAGTCACAACACAGACTGGATGTGCATGTCAATTTGCTCAATTCAAGTTCAGTCTTAATTAGATCCTCTCCTCACAGGTGTTGCCACCTGACTCACCAGTCCTATATCTGACCGGGTCTTCCACAGAGATCTCAGGGCCTTGCGTGCAACATCCTCGAAGACCGGGTCACCAGTCAGCCGGCTCAGGGTGGAAAACTCCAGGATGAAGGTGCCCACTCCTGCTGTGCAGGTGACCGATGTCTCTGTAGGATGAACTCCAAGGAGCAGATTCACTGTTCCATATGGCATGCCTGTGGGTGTCTGGAAAGCTGCAATATAAGGAAGACCATCACATTCCTTTAGGACTCTGGCATTTATGTCACCAGAGACAAATTAAAGCTTTGAAATTCAATAACTGGTAAACATTTTGTTGTAGAAATTAATAAACCTGAAATCATATGTTCAATTAAGTGCATCATTAGTTATATGAAGCTCAGCACAGTCCTACATAGTAGGATCAGCAAGATGGATCAAGTCATTGTAGATATACTGTTCCAATTGTTTGCATAAACAGGCAAATTCAGTGTAACACAATAAAAGCACTGCTGAACTATATTTTTCTTGGGATGTACCACATTTATTTAGCCTATATGTACACCTTCCAGGTCACAAAAACATAAAAATGACAAACAGGATTTGCAAAAGTAATAAATCAAAGAATTGTGTTTCTCCAGACTCCTAAAACACAAGTGACGAGTCCTTAACTTGCAGTCTGATCATATGATGCCTAAACCTCTGTCCAAGCACAATTAGCTGACACAAACCACTAACCTTAATCCTATCCTCAAGGCTAATCCCAATGATAATCCTGATGAAACCACTAAAAAGTATGTGCAAAATGAACAAGGATAATCAAACTGAATGGTCCTTTGTCTGTGCTCATCCAGGGTCTCTATACCTACTGTGTGTCATTGCAGTCTCTGTCAGATAAGCAGCTGCTGACTGATGCCAGGAATGCTATGCAGTCAAACACAAACGTGGGCAGAGCAACGTCTTCTTGTGTAAAACATCAGTAAAGCAAGAAGAAATTAGATATTTAGATGTTCAATTCATTTTTTTTAGATAGTGCCTTTTGCAAAGATTGCCTTAAGGCACTTTACAAGAAATAACTGCAGTTAAAAGGAATTACAATTTATGGAATAATTAAAGAGAAGAGGAAACAAAAACTCTATGGTGTGGAGAAAAAGAAAAGAAAACCTCTAGGGGACAATGGTCGACCCATTACCTGCAAAACCTCCCTGGCAGACCAGTTTGTCTATGTATTGCTCGCAGTCAGTGTAACCTGTGCTCACCTGGAAGGAGCTTACGTGCAGCTTCCTCTGCCATGCGCAGGAGCGGTCCAGAACAGGGCCATCCTGACTCCACCTCCACCCCAGCTCGCTTGGACAGCAGGTGCGCCGAGAGCAAACCCCCCACCACTGCAGACCCAGACAAACTGCTTCAGGCTACATTTCCCAGGGACCAGACTGTAAATATGCACAATGCTAAACTACAGCTCTCAAGTCCCTGCTTTAGTCATCATAAATTATCTTGGAACTCTGTGGTACACGTATCCCATTAATCTGACAGTGGACACCAGGTCTGTGAGGTCCCTAAACTCACACTTTAAAGGAGACACAATCCTTCATTATTAGTGTCTTTGATACTGACTGACAGTAATACATGACTCACCACGAATGTTGGTTTCAAACACAGATGCATTTACATCAATGTCAAAGTCCACAGTGTCCTGAAGCAGGGTTGCCACTCTCTGAAACTCTGTATGGTTCCCTAAAATCTACATTTAAAAGAGGCACATACAGTATCACTAACAAGAATTGAAAACAAATTTACACTGGCTTTGTCAAGGGCAACTGACATGACAAGAAAGCTACACCTTATCCAAAACATGCCTACCAGCAGCGTATCCAGTGCATCTATTAGTGTCAAGGAAAAGCTGCAGGGAACGGAGAGAATGATCCAATTTTTATTGTTCTGCAGGCGTTTAAACGGATGTACAGTAGGTGGAGGAAAACACCAGTCACCTGCCCCATGTGTCTTGGCCATCACAGGTCAAGGGTCGCAGTTCATCGTAAGGAAAAGCATTCTCCAAATAACTGTTGTAGGCATGGTAGAACATTGATTTTATTCTTTCCCTGTAAGAAAATTGTATCAAGGAAGGAAATGAACGAGTTTACATGCATGTACGTTTCACCCAGCTGCGCACTAAATAAAATGCACAAAATATTAACGTCTTCGTGTGATTATATTCTCGAAAAGGCAATACAACTCTGACGCAGCCGGTTATTCACAAAGAATACTCGTAATACATTATGTTACACAGCTGAAGTACTGCACAATTCGAGAACAATTATAGTTTAGGAAACGAAAGTCGATACGGTTTAAACCAAAATCTAAACACAAACTTTAATGTAATCCACTCCGATATTTTAAATAAGAAAAACTGTACGTTATTCAAGCAAACCTATCAATTACACTGTCATAAACACCGCTACCTTAAAATAATGTTTATATCGACAAGGCCATCCAGTTTTATCACTTCACCTGCTAACTAAGTAACCGTAAAGCTGATTAGCAAAGGACGATTTGGTTTTTGTCAGCTACTTCCCACCTGTACCGAGCCATTTCCTGATCCGTACTCTCTTTTCTTTTGGCATGGTTGATGACTGGGAAAATGTGAATAACGCAAAAAATCGTGCAGAAATATTTGTTCATGAAGAAACGTTACGTGTATATATTAACCCTAACTTTTATCAAAACCTTCAAAAATGCAGACACTAATTGGCGACGTAGCCAAGAAGAAGTGATTCTAATGCGCATGCGTATAATGTAACGCCGCCGTCTGGTTGCACTCTTTTCACATTAAGAGTCTCACAGTCCTTTCGCTGCGTTGTTTTGAATTGATACTGTAGAATTGGGTTTCTCAAACGTAATATTCAAAGATCCGCATCTCGTTTCTATTCGACGTCAAAGATCCGGAACGATTGTTGATAAGCAAACGACTTTTAATAAACTTTCTTATATCTTACAAGCATGGCGGCACAGTGGCGTGGTGGTTAGCGCTGTCTCCTCGCACTTCCAGTCCTGGGGTTCGATTTTCGCCTTAGGTCTGTGTGCATGGGGTTTTCATGTTCTCCCTGTGCTTGGTGGTCTTTCCAAACTTTTCCGGGTGCCTCCAAACCACCAAGACTCGCCACCCCCTCCAGTTTCCTCCCACAGTCCACAAACATGTAGGTTAGGTTGATTGGTGTGTCCAAATTGCCTGTAGCGTGTGTGTGTGTTGTAATTAATACAACAATTTGGCGTAGTCGGCAGGATTCATCATCTGGTTCGTCCAGCAAGGCGAATGAACAGCGACTCATCATTCCGACCACAAAATTCGTCGGTCCCCATAGAGATTGAGAAGGGGGAGCTGAACATGAGCGTGCGGACCTCCAGTGTTTGAATCTCGTGAACCTAAATTCTGTGACACCAGAGCTAAATTTCTGACTGCATGACCGTGTACGTCCAGCTGAAGATCCAAGGTGCACGGTGTAAGTAAAATACTTTTTTCTTACAAGGTATAGAGGTTGGGTAGATCCTGACCCTCAGGTGGATCCTGACGTTTTCCGTGTTAAGCGAATGGAACATCTGGGGTACACAAGATAGAATATATTTCTGTCAAGTAGTTGTACAGTGCAGAAGAATAGTTTTGTCTGTTTGAGCGAGTCGATCCTGAAAACATTCCTTCACGTGGACACGTGTCGTAGGTAAAAGAGTACATGCACACTGTGGATTGGATTTGATGCAGGATGGTGTCAGGTAGCAGTGAACGTACGGTACCGAAGGGTTAAAATGCGGGATATTTGGAAAACATGTAAGAATTTCACATTAAATAATGGGTTGAAATGAGCTTTCTATGGGAGAATTGTTCTGCCTTGCATGACTGGTTAAATATAGAGTTCATTTGGAAAAATGAGAATGTAAGCTTGGAGAAAAAAAAATAATAATAATAAATAAGAGGAAAGGGGAGCGATAAATAGATGCCACAACTTGAAGTAGAAAAGTAGGTAACCACCTCTTCTCCTCTCTATCCCCATCTTTCCGCCTCTCCCTTGGGAGGACGAGTGAACCCAGACCCAGACGCTGAACTCCCACCTCCACCATACAACCAGTCTCCGCGGAACGACCAACATCAACAGTCAGGTGCCTCCAAACCACCAAGACTCGCCACCACGTCCACCAAGCCATAAAGCTGCCCCAACACCATTGCAGGCATCAACTGACTGCACTCTGACCTGCAAGTCGCTACCAAACACTTGTGTGTAGGCTGAGACTCAGCCTGCCTTGAGGAAGTTAGCAGGCACACCCTCCATGCCAACCAGCTCGCCCAGGAGAAAGCTGCCCACAAGAGCAGATGCCGCGAAGGTGAATTACATCAGGCTACGCTGCCTATGTACCAACAGCTACGGCTGCACGCATCGCTGTACAGAGGGCGAGGAAAAGGCTGGGGACGTGGCAGAGGGTGTGGTGGTGGAGGAAGAGGAGGCACCACTGGATGGGTGGACAGAGACACCTGCTATGTCTGTAAGCAGAAAGGACACTGGCCCTTCATTTGTCCTCTGCAAGGGCAGCAGTCAGACAGCGCAGCGCAAGCCAACTGACTGGGAGAAAGGGGGGAGTCTGGGCTGGACACTCCGAATACCCAGGATTTTTATCGCTCTGCAGCCGCACAGAAATTTCCATTGTATGTTTGGGACATGAAATTAAGTTCCTTTAGATTAGATTCAGGAGCCACAAACAGTGTAATACGTAAACGAGAGTTTACTACATTGCCACCACTGTCTTCTACTGTGATATACTCGAAAGGGGTGTCAGGTACCCCCATTCCTGAGCCCCTCACTCAGGCACTGTCATGTACCCTGCCGTCAGGGTCTTCCTTTTCTCATTCCTTTCTCCTGTCCAACTTTTGCCCCGTTAATCTGTTGGGAAGAGACCTGATGATCAAATTAAGATTGTCATTCCATCCCCTGCTGGCGTGCAGGTACAGGAGATGAAACACCAATCCCTCACTCTGATCAGGGAATGCCTGGGAGAGCCGTCATATGCTTATCAGTGGCCACTTCCCCGGGGCACAGTCATTGAATATTTGGTAGCAGAGGCCAGTAACAGAGTGAATCGATTACAGCGAAGAGCGGCAAAAACGGGTAAAGAAAGAATGTTGTTGATGGTTCTGCATTGTACGTCACGGGTGTCTCACGGGCCTGACAGAACTAAATGGTTTGACGAGAGATGTAAACATGAGAAACTAACTCTCAGAGAAATGTATTATGATTCAGTCATGTGCGCTGTCAGAATGTGTTTGACAGGGGGGGTATGAGATCCCTGCCTCCTATCCACACATTTCCCTAATACAGGCAGCTGACGAGGAATGGAAGAACCAAGGTCCCTTTGTGGAAAATTGTTACACTGCAACAGATTGGCAAGTGGAATGTAAGAACAGTGTACAGCCCTACAGCACAAGTGTTTACAGTTGATTTCTCTCTGTAGAGCATGTCACAAAAAAACAGGATTTGAATGGTCATCCCTCAAATGTTACATGTGACTTTGATCTTTATGCTTATCAGTGGAAACTAGACACTGGGAAGGAATGTGAACTCCTTTTATGGGAAGTGCAGAAATAAGCCTCAGCAGAAAAAGCCGTTTTTATGAGTAATAATTCATTGAACTATATACCATATATTTCATGTGCCTGATATGATGTATGAGCAGCAATGGTACAGATCTGAATTTGTGCATGAGACCTTGGAACTGACAAGCTTGTATTGGACAGACGGTAGATGTGTAGCATTAATGCTTTTCTTTTTTTTTTTTTGGTGAAAGCCCATCTAACCTCAATCCCTGGGTTGCATGAGGTCCCCATTTCTGTTGGTAAAAGGTAAATATGACGTGGGTTTAATTCGGAATGTAGAACCAGTGGTGATCACCCCCAAATCTGATTATAGGCCATATCAACAGCAATTGATGACAAAATGTGGACATTTACTCATCTGTGTCAAGGCTATTGTGAGTCCCCAAACATTTTTAATTAAGCCCTCAGAAAAAGGTTGGAACTTTTAAAATTCATCCCTGGCACAGAGCTATTGCAATAATATAAATGATCTTAAAGTCTGTAGTCCCACTAAAAGTTAGTGTAAAAAATTATACTGTTACTCTCTTAAAACATCTGGCTGTAGACGGCCACAAGGCCAGTCTTTTAAAATATGCAGAAAATTCATTCCAAATTATGCAGTATTGGAGGTACCTCTCACTGCTCTGGTCCACGGTAAGGGCTTACAGTACATGATAGAGTCACGTGGACTTCAGAGGTTGAACACGCATTTATAAACTTAAAGATGGCTTTACAGACTAGCCCTAGATTGGGTTTACCTGACCTGACTTGACTGTTTACCTAAACTATGGATGAACAGCCTGCCTGCTGTTTGTCGTATGTTATGCTCTGTCCTGGTGCAGAACTATGCCTAGCACCATGGCAGTTGGATATTATTGACACAATGCTGCAATGTAACAGCTACATAGCATACAAAGTTGACATCAGCAAACTCAAGTTTTTCACTTTTATGTCATAAATTGGTAAGTGTTCTAGAATATCAACATTGGTTAGTAGTAAAGTACACAAAACAGCTGGGAGAGGACAACGTCTCAGCTGAGCTCAATAACAGGACAAGTGGCTCCAACGGTGGGTCAGTCGTGCCTTTGCTTGAAGCTGGGGGACATCCCAATTGATTGATGTGTTCTGGCTGGCCAATATTCAAGATACATTTATGTTTGGGAGGCACCTCTTCTTCACAAATAATACAGACCTTCCCAGCACTCCAGGTCACCATACAGAAAAGAGACAACAAGAACAACAACATAAAATACAAGAAACATCAGAGTATTCAGATAAAATTCAATATAAGCATGACCAAGAATTACAATAAATATTTACTTCTGAACAGATATCTTTTGAGGTGAGATTTAAATGTGGCCAAGCAGTCTGTGTCACAAGTATTAGCAGATAGAAAATTCAAAAAATTAGGAGCACTGCGGCTGAAGGTACGAAAACCCATGGAGCTCGAGCGCACAGGAGGACAAATAAGGAACCTAGATGAGGAGGATCGGAGAGTACGAAAAGGAGTATAGATGCATACAAATTCTAAGAGATAGGTTGGCACGAGGTTATTGACAGCTTTAAAGGTAACAAGCAACGTTTTAAAGTCAATACAATATGTGGCAGGCACACAATGAAGTTGTTGGAGGGAAGGAGTGATGTGATCATTGTAGGAAGTCCGGGTTATTATACAAGCAGTGGAATTCTGAATTAGGTGCAGTGTAAAACTGCTCAATGACAAAGAGTCTTGGCAATGTGTGGAATATTTGGCACTGACTTGGCATCTTATTGCAGGTGGTTGTACAGGGTTTTGCAGCACTACAGCACCAGTGCATCACCTAATGTGTTTGAACAGAGGAGACTGAAGGACAGATGGGGCTGGCTGACCAAAAGAGGAGGCTGAGGTAAAGGATGGAGCCCTGCACAGTCTTGAAAAGGCTGAAAGACAATGTGTACCAGATCAGGTACACTCACAATCTGGTAACTACAGACATGCCTTATAGATTTTGTTATGGAATAGTATCATTCTGTTTCAGAGCAAAACTAGGTCCTTAGTTCTAAACTGTTAACTCAGTTTAGAATGTTGGTTTGTTTTGAGACTATGTGTTGGGTAACAGCTGACCCATAGGCTGTAATAATAAGGATACTGCCCATCAGATACATATCCATTATAATGTTTGCGTGTGTGTGTGTACTCACTGTGAGGCTGGGGGGCACTGAGGAGTGTCACTGAGTCAGTCCTGAAACTGTTATTATGCAGGGCCTGAAACAGCAGGTATCCGAAACACCTCCATGCTGCTGATGTGCTTTCATCATGTCCTTCAGTAGGGACAGCTGGTCCACAGCCCCCAAGTGAAGTCGTTATTGAAAAACTTACAGACTCTATCAGTATGTTTTTCATACTTGTTGGGCTTCTGTATATGCCCTGAACATTGAATACCCTAAGAAACTGAAATATTTATATAAAATAAAATAAACCTTCAAAACTATTCAAGAGGTGTTCTTACACTTAGGAGAGCCATACTCGCACACTGTAGTCATTGAGAAATATACTTTTACATTTCAAAAGCTGTAGCTATATCTGCTTGATCTGACATTTATCTTTTGAAGCTCATAAGAATATTGTTTCTTTACTTGAGATGTTAGTGAATTGCATTTGAGTTGAGAAGAGAATATGTAAATTTTACTTTACTTTGAACTGTTAATTTTGAAGATGATACCATGTTTGATGTAACTAAAATGTTAAGCTTCATTTGAGCTGACAGAATACATTGTACTTTACTTTGAACCATTCCCTCTCTCAGTACTTCATTAATTATGAATTAGGCTTCATTCATCTCTGCCCTTCAAACTAAAAATACATTTTTTAAGATTTTTATATAGATGTACTTATCGATAATAAAAGGTTTGTTTTGTAGACTTCAACAGCTTATGCCATAGTTGCATTTAATATGCAGTAATTTTAAAATAAAGACTATAATGACAATGGGGAGAAAACACAATGGTTTTGTTTTTATTTATTTTTAAATAATTGGGATTAATAAAGTACTGTAAAATTTAAAAAATAACAGTAGTATAAAATTTTATTAAAATAGATTTTTAAAGTATAAAATAAAAATAAAAATTTCTTCAGTACGGGGATTATCCTGTTACTCTGAGAAAAACGATAGGAGTAAGGCAAACGGTGGAGGGAAAATCCCATTTCTCAGTCTGTCGCTTTTTCCCCGCCTCCTGGCTTCTTGGTGGCGTGTTCGGCAGTCCGCTTATCGTCTACTGAAGATCTTGCTCTTTATTTTCATTCGGAGCCCTTTGAAGCCGTTTCTAATTAAATTCCAAAGCGTTGCCTTGCTCTTAGGTATTGGTGGCCATACATAAATCTTCGTAATGCACATTGCCAAGACTAAGGACAGCTCTGTGCTGTAGTCGGCCTGTAGCTCCTCGCGAAAGACCTCCACTGACCCCAGCGCACTGATAACCTCTGCGTACACGGCTAGGTATAGTGTAGAACTCCAGTTGATAATCTCCCTGTCAAATATAAATCCCGATGTTTCCATAATGTCCAGTACAGAATTCGTTAAACCTTTTATCTTACTATGAAAAGGAATCAAACTTGGGTCCTGAGGTTCTGTCACACCGTAAGCACACATACAACAATAATGTACCGCAATGATCGTTGCCAAGGTTAACGAAGACGGAACTGTTTCCTCCACGGTGCGCTCATTGTATATTTCAAGGTTGCTGTCGCTGTCGCTGTCGCTGTCACTATCACTGTACGTTTCACAAGTAGTAACGGACTCTATCTTCTCAGTCCAATTCTCCTGTGAATTAAGAGACCATACGCGCAAACGACGTACTGACTGTCCTTCGGAAGTGACCAGGTCCTTCATCTCGCCTTCTCATGCTTTTAGACTGAATACCTTTCATTCGGGATTGTGCTTTTTATAGGTATTCAGTACATGTTACGTCACTAGGCATGGACTGTTCCATTCGCAGGGGGATCCTAGTGTTTTGGCGCTTTGCCAAGTAGAATATTCCAAGTGCAGGATGTAATAATATCCATCCATCCATTCTCTAGAACAGTGTTAGTTTTAATTGAATATATCAATAATATTATGAAATTTAGAAATGTAATATAATTTATTAATGCTTTTATCCAGCCCTATAAGAGCGAACATAGAAAACAACCGTTAAAAAACTTGAATTTGAAAAATGCTATACGGCAGGGGTTCTCAAATGTATACATAAAAAAAACAACCGTTAAAAAAACTTGAATTTGAAAAATGCTATACGGCAGGGGTTCTCAAATGTAATATTAAAAGGTCCGTATCTGATTTCTTTTCGAGGTCAAAGGTCCGGAACGATTGGTGATAAGAAAACTACTTTTATTAAACTTGCTTTTAACTTACAAGCAACGTTCATTCACGTTTAAGGCAGTCTGATACAAAATACTGTAGCGAGCGCCGAGGTCGGCGGTAGTGTCGGTGACTTCACCCCTAGGGGCCGAAGACAAGAGAGCGCTTAGGCCCTGGAGCTGAAGACTGGAGTCTGGCTCAGCGGGCTAATCCTGCCGTTTTGTGTACCGGCAACCCGCCTTCGAAATCCGCCTGCTCCCTTGGTCCGTTGCAATATAAACTAAATAAACTATTCTGTAAAAGTAACAATTTATTAATGACTGTAAAACATTTTGTCAGAGTATGAAACACACTTCATTACAATGTATTCTTGCCTTCCTAATACGAGGTGTGGCCTGGGTCCGGATTGAAGTGCTGTGTGGTCCGAAGGTGGACCGAAGTCCGCCTGGTGAGTATGTCTGCTGTAGACCTTCTTGAATAGCCATAAAGCAAAAGAAGCAAGAGTTCATAATGAAGCAAATACACACTCCCTCCCGTGGTTAAAACACAATTTCAGAGTAGTTTAACAGAATTAAGCATACGCTTCAGAATTACGTGTCGCAGCGGTGCCTCGACAGCGCACGTGAATCGTGTTTATGTATAATGGAGTGTAGAAACGAGTAGGGTCGCTTTAAAATAGTCATGGGCGCTTTAATAATAACTCGAGTTGACATCTGTAAACCTATATTTTATTAATGATGTCACATATGTTCTGCCGCATCTCATGATTCAACTGCACACAGATATGCCGTTAACATTTAAATTTAGTAGGAATTTAACAATTTTACCCGGTAGCTTTGTGAGCTCGGGTCCTTTGACGGGTGTCCCAACATTTCCTACTCAAACAGACGGGTGGGAAAATCGAGGCAAACATTCATTATAATAATAATAATGATAATACTATTTTCATTATCATTATTATGATATAATTATCATATAATAATAATTATTGATTTAAAAACAATCTTTCAATATCAGCCTAACACTGCAGTTGGACAGCCTGAAATGATTAAATAGTAATATTACATTGTGTTTTTGTTACTGAAGAAGAGTTCAATAAACTTGGATTTATACAATGGTTTCCTGTAGTGTCCATTCACTAATACTCCATGGAACGGACCAGTGTTCCGTTACACTGACGTTGCTGATTTTATTGTTACAAAAAGTAATACAATTGTCATTGGTAATACTGGAAGACATTCTACATTCACCTTTAGAGGTTGATTTAAGTAATGTTTTAAATAGGAAACAGATTATGTTTGTTTCTATCAATAAATTTAGAATAGTATTCTGAACATGTGGTATATAGCATGTTACTGTACTGTCTCAGGCTGTTGGGGACTGTGCTTACTGAAATACCTCAAGATGTTTACACTTATAATTAGACTAATTTATGACATTTCTGCTTCAGGCTCTCCATTAAACCATGGAGAGCATCTGGTGGTTCTAATTTAGTTTTCAGTGGAGTTACTTTATTTATTGTCTGACTGACCACTATATTTAAGTTATATATTTTTTTTTAATACATGGACTGTTACTGAAAACTATGTTCTTTATAGTATCCATAATTTTTTTTACTTTGTCTGTGTTCAAATGGTGTCATATTACCCTTTTCTTTCACACGCAGAGGAGAAACTTTAATCTCAAAAGTGATCGAGAAACGAACAAAGCAGGAATTATCTAATTTATTTGTTGTTTGGTTGTTTTTCTGTAACATGGGACATACAGTAATAATGCATCTGACTTTTAAAGACATCACAGAATGGATGGGGAATCACATCTCATTCCTTCTGACCCTCAGCACAGCATCTCCTCAAGGCTGCTGACTGAACCTCAGGTTGTTTAGCCTCTATACCTATTACTATGTGGCCAAATTCAACAGCAACCACATTTTCACATTTTCTGATGATACCACAGAAACCAATCTTATATGCGAAGACAACAAATCTGTGTACTGGAACGAGGTAGCAGAGCTGGTGCAATGGTGCTACAACAATAACATCATCTTGACACTTTAGAAAAAAAAAAAAAAGGAAGTGAATGTGAATTTCACAAAACAAAATAAAGCTTATTTGCTTATCAGTGACAGCGGTGTCTGTCAGCAGCTATCATATTTTCATGAATATAACGCATGTTTATACCCATTGACTACATTTTAACATTTCACTTGTTAACAATGTGGTGAGGAATGCAAGAGCTTATTTCACCCATTCAATAGCTTAGAATACAAGAAATCCACAAATATTGTTTGACACAATAAGTAATTTTCTCTTGTGACACCTTTTCTGCCTATCTTCTCTAACAGCGATTGTAATAACTGTTTTGTCAGTAAGACTGGATCAACTTCAAAGAAATACTATTTCATGGTCTTTGGGTAGCTGAAGACCATTGTGCACAAGCTAAATTGCCATGCTGCTGTTGTACATCTGTTGGCCCTGATCCTGTTGACATTACAAGTGGTTAGAGATTGTCTTGTCTGATTATATAAATAAATTAATGAAAACCTCAAAATTTATCAAATCTATGACATTTTCAAAAATGACAATTTATATTGGTAAGTGATTAACCCCTTTCACCAGACTGTTATGCATGTGTTTGAGGTGTCAAATAGCTAAACTTTCATGGGTTGTTGCATTTGCGAAATGCACGTAAATGGAAACCAAAAATTTACCCAACTGGTTATTTTGCAGTGAGTTCATACACATAACACTGTTTTAAGAACATAACAGTACAAATATCAAGAGCATGTGGTTTTACATTTCATTTGTATGCATTAATACTTGATTCACTGAATAAGATATGTCCCTATGTATAACTGATACAGTAAGATTTTTTTTTCACAGAACAATGCTGACCTTTTGATATTATTTGATGAGATCTGCCAATTTCAGAATACAAACTGCAGAGTAACAACATGTTTATTTGAAATGTCTGCATTGATTATAAAACCTTGGTGAAAATGGAAAGTGATGGAAACTTCTTTTATGAAGTTACTTATATCTTTTCCCAAATGACAGATTTTTGGGAGACATGTGGTCCATTATAAACATAAATATGACTTCCATACTTTGTGTGGTGTTTGTGGAACTCAGCACTAACTGAAAGTATAAGAACAAAAAAGCAGGATTACTATGTACATTTCATTCTCTAATTTACATATTTATAAGTGCTTTTGTTATACAGAGAAAATTAAAGTGTAAGCACCTGTGGTAGAAACTATTTTTACTTTATAAACAGAAATAAAAATTACAAGGATACTTTATTGTCATCACATCATAGTTGCAATTATACTAAAAGTATACAGTATTTCCCCTATAATGCAGATGAAATTGACTTTCTTTGGGATTGGTGCAGGGTAGCAAATTTACTAAAAACCACAGACAACATAAAAACGATACAAATAAAACAAATACTACTGCAGTCCTTAAAATTTAGTCCAAGTAATGTGCAAGTGGACTGTCAAAGAGTGGATGCATGCAGCCGACTGCTGCTGGGCAGGCTTAAGGGATGGGGAGAAGGCTTCCATGACCTAAAGAAAAAATAGTTACTAAATCTACCCCTAGGAGAAAATATGGTGCTGTACAATCAGAAATACATGGCAAATTAATTGTACAGCACCATATTTTTTCCTGGCAATAGATTTAGGAACTTCACTTTTCCTGCTCATGGAATCCTTCTCCCCATCTTTTGAATAGTATATATATTTTGGTGCCATTCTGTTTATTGGTTGGAGCTAAAGTGAGTTCTGAATAGGGAAACTTTATAACCACTCTATATACATCAATCTTGTAACAAAAATATAATTTCATTATGTGGAATTGACATTTTTTTAAGTGAATCCAACAGGATCTTTTATTCAATGCCCCAAACTCCAATAGACAGCTTCTTTCTCAACTGCTGCTGTAACAATGCAATGAACATTCTTTGAGGCACATTGTTGTGAAAAGGTGCTATATAAAAATAAATTGAATTGCACTGAATTGAATTGAACATTCTAAAGGACACGTACCATCCTGGCCATAAGCTGTTTACCCCCCCTGATGTCTGTGAGGATATTTTAAAGCATCAAAACATTGACTACCAGATTCAGGAACAGTTTCTACACTGGAAAAAAAAAGTTGTGTTACATTAACATAAAAAATATGTACATCAGTTCCACATAATAAAAAGGAAACCTTCCAGTGCATGAGCTGCACAAGGCATCTAGAATCTTGAATGTATTTTATTGACGTTTACACCTGCATGTCCCCTAAGAGCGGAAAAGCACACATTCTTTTTTTATATAATTTGAATTGCCATAATACTATAAGCTGAAAAACAATCAGTGAATAATAATAATAATAACAACATGTAAAAATCACAGGGTATTAGCTTTCAGAACAATGATGCAAACAAGGAAAGTCAGTAGAGGAAAGAAATGGTAATTTGCATTACACGTTATGTAATAAACTAAAAAGGCATTCATACTATTTACACATTTGCAATGACTTATAGACACAAAACACAACCTTGTGATTTGGTCTGATAATGCACCTCCTGCTAGATGGTGATAAACTGAAGTGTTTAAATGCGTCACATTTTCCATTCAGAGTCTGCAGCAGTCTTCACCTTGACCATTTCCTGTGCCAAGTGTGAGCTGTGGTGTTTAAGAAACAGAGAAGACATGTATTCATATATTAAGAGCACAATGCTTTTAGAGCTTCTCAAGACAATACTTGATTGCTTTTGGTGTTTGTTAACCCTTAGTTTTTTAGACAAAAGAGTATAATACTGCGTTTTCTGATTTGTCACTGAAAAGAGTCTAAATCTAGATCCTAGTGACATGTATTTTTTTCTTACTTAGCGAATCAGAACCAATTTGCAATTAATATCGTTTTTGTGAAGAAGGATGTTCAGAAAGCTCAGTCCTTGTTTTGCACTTATATCCACAGGACTTGAGACTAATTCATACGTCATACATACACTCCATTTAGCAGCACTTTATAAGGATTAATCAGCGTTTTTATGAAATGGTCGCCTGACATTTTCATCTAATTCCCATAATTAATGGAAGCCTCTACTGGCAGAATTTTTCTCATTAGCTGTCATTTTGCATAAATTTAAATATGACCTCATTCAATATTCTACTCAGTTTCCTTACAGGCAAACATGATGTAGTCCAGGAAATGTAACCTTTATTTTATATACGTTTTAGATCTTTCACTACTGACCACTTTCTGCAGTTTGTATTGTGCTGTTTGGGGCTTGTTTTTTATGTGGGTGGGTGTTATGTAACTGTTATATATTCCTGCACTGAAGGTTGTCAGGTCACTCAAATAACACAGAGTAGACTCAAAACCATGTTATAGAGAAAGATGTCTTCCTGTTGTGTTCTCAAATAGAAGGATATGTAAAAAAATTACCTTGAAATACAGTAAGCATGATAATTGTTTAACAAATAGTTTTAAAACTATTGTTTATTTGGTTGATACCCCAGTGTTGTCCAGGGCAATTTACACAAAACACAGTCCATATTAAAGGTGCAGCGTCAGCATTTAGTATTAAAAATTTTAATAATAATAAAAAAAAAAAACAATAATTTACTACCAGTGCTCTGAATATAACTACAGTTAGTCCAAGCTAACTACATCAAAATTACAGCATTTTTTTGTTACTTTACAACAGTCATCAGTTAGTTTGATAATTTATGGATATGTTTCACGTTTCACAAGGAAACCAGTGGAAAACGAATCAAAAGGAGGAAGCCTTGCTTTCAACTGGCACACGTTTCCACTCGATTAGTGATGAGCTGTAGGTCATTCCACAACTTGAAGATCAAAAGTGAGCAAGTTACTGATTTTCAGATGTGTGCACATCTGGTATGGGAGGTGTAGAATATGTGGGTTGCAGAATCAACAGACCCATCAGTTCACTTTTCTGCCATTTTAGCCAAGAAAGCAATGAAATGTTCAGACGGAATGTTCCATTAATGCAGCAGTCACCCTGTTTTCTCTTTTTATTCCTCCGCATTTTTTTAGCTGGAAATTTCCACCAGTTTTAAAAATGTACATAGATATTAATAACCTCTTGTTGTCAGCATGGCCATAGCCAATCACTTCAAATTGTGAGCTTGATCCATGGAAATCACTACTTATCACCTCCTTGGCCACAGCCAATTTGGTGGTTGCTAAAGCTGAGGTCTAATGCCACTGCAAAATACTGCACTGTTCCAAAAGGTCTAGAACTGTGGGATCGTGGAACCCACAGCTGAATGCAGGCCTGTCACTGTTGCTGTCCCCAAGAGTCATTTTAAGTGATAACATGCCATTTATCATAAGGCACATCTTAGAAACTATAGCAAGTAGTCCCCAGGTTCCAGTTCTCTGTACCTCCTCTGCTGTTATTGTTGCCCCTGAAAATTCCAGTTGCTATCTCTGGGGCTTCCTCCTGGAATTTCCAGCATGTCCTCACTCACGTCTTCCACTCCTCTAGGCAGTCCTCGCAGTTCGACTGCTCTGTCATTAAAAGGTATGATGTGATGGCGTCACGGAGGCCTTCACTGACCAGTGATTCCTCCTTGTTGTCAGCCTCTTTGTTGAAGATCATGGAGCTGTGGGACAATGAACAGCAAACGTTCTTGAAAGCTGCAGGTCTTTCTCAGATGGAGACAAACACTTTTTAAACTGCTATAATCAGGACACACTTTAAACAATTATGACGTCCATACCTGCTCATGTCTTTCCAGTTGAGGGTGGGCTTCCTGACAGCCATGGGTGGTGGTCCAGTTACCACAGGAACATTGTTGGACCCCTGGATGTAGCACGGCTCTCTCAGCAAGCAGCAAAGACCATCAGCCACTTCTGCAAAGACAAGATGCAAAGAAAAGCCTTGTAAAAGATCCTCCTTCCATTTTTCCTAAATGCTTTTAGTGGACTGAATGACTTCACAACTTCTGTGATAAAATTCACAGGAATTTAATTACACTGCTCAGTGCAGACTCCAAAGTCCACCAGTGCAAAAACCATCATGATCAAAACCCAAGTGACATCTCTATGATCAAGGGAGAGTGGGTTTAATTCCCAACATTGGCAATTAAAATAGCAATCAATACAACACATTAGCCCTGAGGTCACTCTCACCAGAGTAATGGTCCACCAGGTGGGGAAGCGAGGCGAAGGTGATGCTGGGTGAGATGTAGAACCAGCCATTCTGCAGCTGGTGGATGCGGTAGTGTTTGACAGCACCCCAAGCTGACGCGTTGTTTCTTCGAACAGAGAGTGAGTAGCACCCTACAACAGCATGGAACGCTGTTATTCAATGGAAAAAAACGCAGCCAACATCCAGTCTGCTAAACATCCGAGTTTGTAGAACTTTAAGTACTTTGCGATATGTACAAAAAACACTCCTAGATGTTTTTTATGTCAAGGTCTCAGTGATACTTTTGCTATTACTTTGTTAAAATGTTTTACAATGTAATTTTGTGATGTAGGTTGATGTGTGTAGACTACACCTACGGTGCACCTATGCAGTTCTAAGAACACCTGCATTTACATTTCCAGGTATAACCTTTTTTTTTTTTGGTTAGACGTCACCTGCCTTTAAAGAAGCATGAAATAGAAATAAATAAATGAGGTAAGTTTCGTTCATATCCTTGAGCAAGTCGTTATATAGACACTTCCTTTCTCAGTAAGCTTAAATCTCCCTTGTACACTTGTGTTTTGATCTCTCTGCGGGGTCTTCATGTTCCTGTGGTTATGTGGCTTTTTATTTGTCATGAAGCAGTTAGAACGAACATGTGCACCTGTAGACTCCTTCAGTTTGTAGCTGAAAAGGATTAGTCAAAACTTCACCCAAATCCACTACCTATGTCTACACCATGACAGACACTCTGGGTATACGCTTCGATAAGACTTTGTGATTGTGATATGGGGCAGTCATGGTATGGAAACTTTAATGCTATTAAAGTACCAACTAAAACTGAGATGTTAGCAGCATGAATGTGGAAAACAGCACTTTCCCCTCATCCCCCAAAATGTGCAACACAAGCGGCCTCACCTCTGCGAGTTTGGCTCTCTCGTATCATGAAGGAGCCAGCCTGGTTGTACGGCAGCTGCAGAAGCTCCTCAGCCTTCTCCCTGGTGATGCCCTCAAACTGCCATCTGCAAAAGGGTAAAATGGCACAGAAAGGAGATGAAAGAGACAAACAGGGAATTGGGTTCAAAAACACTTCTGAATGGCAGAGATTGGGAATAATTTGCCTCCCCTCCACACACATACACCCCACCGGTGGAAAAATAGTAGTGTGTTTTCTAAAGGTGGACCCTAACAGTGAGCCTTGATATTGCATGTTCTTGCCTAAAGTAAAGGGAAACCACGGAGTCCCCTTCCTCTCCCCCAGGTCTCCACTGGGGGAGGGATGACGGCATTTTGATGGTGACTACAGTTCATATGTACAGAATCTATGCCACCTTCTCTGTGATGTGTAAGAAAGAACAGTATGGAAAGTCACCTGTGGAACACTTTGGCAACATAGCTGCTGGGGATGTAGCTTTCCTTTCCTGTTGCTGAGGACATCACCCTCCACCAGTCCCCTTCACTGCAACAGACACACACACGACAGGAGACAGCTTTAAAATGGTGTTTCTGCTGCATGGTAAATAAAAGACAATCTACAGTCTACACAGTGTGGCATACGGCTTCTTACTAGACTGAGGCTCCAACGGTATTTAATTTCCTCTTTGATATACTGACTTTGATAAGGTATTTCATCTGCCTTGGTCATTTCCTTACTAAACCAGTTTTTCTAAGTTTCAGTGTGGTTATGTGAGAAAAGTACAGGCTGTTATATTTTGCACAGTTGGCTTTTGATAACGTCACACCAGTCGTGCTGATAAACACCAGGTGAGAGAGACATGGAAAGGTTTTCACACTAGCAACGGGTCCCTGGTGCGAGTCACGTTGCACAACACACCAGGAACAGCACAGGGCAAGTTTACAGGCAGCATCAGCTGTGCTGGACAGTGTGTGGACTGTCAGGGGCCTGTCCCGTCAGCCACAGGGCAGAGCCTTACTCTGACAGGACGTTCAGCCTCTCTCCCACTCGAATGCTGCATTCAACTGGACCCCCAGTGGGATAGTTGTACAGGGACACCACCACAAATCTGTTGTCATCTGAAAATGGACCAGAGGTGGAAGATATGAGCATACAGGGGAGGTGAAAGCAGTTCTGACACTTGCTTATTTCCAACCTGACACATGCCAGATTTGCAAGCTGTGAACATTGAGTTATTTTATAACAATGACTTTTATCATTATCATTTTATCATTTATCATTTTATTCAAGCATAAAACCATTTAGACTAGTTTTATTTCTATATGTAGCTTATGATGGGCATAAATGAAAACTTTTGGAAAAGAAATACTTTGAAATTAAATGACCTAATATCCTTCCAACAAGTTTAAACACAACAGGATAAAAACTATTTTTAATCACCCTTTAAGATTAAATAGTACATTTAAGATATATTAGAAAAATAGGATTATTAGGCAGGGAGATGAAAACAATTAAATTCAATAAACCCTATATTTTCCTTACATTCCTTATGTTAACAAAACGTATGTGAACACACGGTCCCTGAAGATATATTAGAAAAATAGGATTATTAGGCAGGGAGATGAAAACAATTAAATTCAATAAACCCTATATTTGCCTTACATTCCTTATGTTAACAAAACGTATGTGAACACACGGTCCCTGAAGATGCTGAGACATCAATTTTAGTATATTTTTGAAATTGCTCATCAACAGCGACTTTGGGAAGAGACGTCATGATATGATTTGGTACCTTCTCAAATTCCAGGAGGACAGAGCTCAGAGCTGGATGCTGGAGCTTACCCAGTATCAGGGGTTCAGATGTGTGTTCTTCGGTTAACAGAGAGGACTCGGCATTGGAGCTCCGGTGACCTTTGCTGGGACGACTTCCCATATCAAAGCAAGTCTGTTATCTCTGTGCCGCTGGGAGGAATATTGTGCTGGAGGGTGAGGGGAAAAAAAGAAAACTAACCCCAGTTTCTTTTGAAACCTGTACACTTTAGTCAAGGTAAACCGAACTGCCGTTTTGGACTGTTGAAAATAAAAGAGAGTTGCTGATCTTTTCGCATGAACGTGAATTCAATTTTTGGTGAGCTGTCTCTTTATAATTTAATTCAACAATGCTAGGTGCCATGTGAACCACAAATTAATAGACTGACGAACTGGTCAGCATTACAGGAAAAATCATACACCAACTTTCTGTAAAAGTCAGTGGATGCTTTAAGGGGTAATCAGACTGATAAAATTTAGCATATGTAACTGTGGATTTGTTTGAGTCAGTTTTATTAACAGTATAAATAATGAATACTATTTCAGTTAGCATAAATGCCTCACAACAGAACATGTGTTCTTCTGTTACCATAGTAACAATAGTGAGAAGAATGGTTGCTAAGGTATACAGCGATCAATTTCACGGGTCACATTAACACAGCACAGCAGTATGTGTATGAGCCAAGTACAGTATACCGCTGCAAACCACTGTGCTATTACGCACAATTCATGTACATTTAGAGTGCTGGTAAGTCACCTTAATAGAGCAGCTGATTTGCTAAATGTGGGTCTCTTCTTGTCAATCACAATACAACAGGGTTTGCCAAAGCCGTCAACAAAACAAGCTGACATTTTCCCTTGCTGTGCTCTGTTAGTGTTTCATCATTATAGACAACACTTTCAAACTCGGTAGCCTCCAGGACAAATCAACTGTCCATTTTCATAGCCAAAGGAGGAATGTTGTTGTACTTTGTCTCTAACACTAGTACCCATTTCATCCTGTCTAATAAGTTCTTAATTGTTTTACGTAACTAAACAGGCACACGACTGATAACAGTCGTTCTGCCTGAAGTGTGGAACATCTTTGTCGGCTGCGTGACCTGTTACATGCTTTTACCAAACCATGCTGCATAACAAAACATAAAATCAGCTTCAGTTTCACTACAAAAATTTCAATAATTACTTTAGCAAAAAAAAAAAAAAAAAAAAATTCTGGTTCAGCTCACAGGTTATGGGAAAACAGCAAAACTGGTATGTGGCTGTATGAGATCTGTACATGGACACATAAAGGAAAACAGGGCCACCTGTTTTCACAGATGGGACTCAGAGGGGAAGCAATATCCAGCAGAAAGTGTCCGTGTGTCTTCTCCAAAAGGCAAAAATAACCCAAGCCTTGCCAAAAAGGCCATTTCTGACACGCTGCCAAAACACTGCCATGATTCTGATGGTCATGAGCAGTTTGTAACCTCTTCTTGAAGTAGCAATGTGCATGTTATGCGTTATCTGGAAGCTGAATCATGTCAACTGGACTTCTTTTTTTTGATAGGAACGTTTCACTACTCATCCAAGTAGCTTCTTCAGCCTGAGATAAGCATTAGTGAATGTTTCTTCTCAATAGGCTCCTGCAGCCCTTGCTGCAGTGATGTTCAGCACCCCAGAGGACATCGAGTTGCGGTTATAATCGCGGTTGCATGCGATGCAGCATGTTACCAAGATGTCACTAAGAAGGAATGTTTTCCACTTGCTTTTCAACCTCAGCATATTTACAGATTACTGCCAGAACATTTTAGACTAATACATTGTTGGTCAGGAAAATTCACATGAAACATTATGGTTTGCTTTTATTCCTTATGCAAAAAAGAAAAAAGACACAATGGCAGAACACCGTGAGGAGATTTCATTTTACACCACTACAATGGTCATGCACTTCAGGTCTGGTCTCAAGATGTGTGCTCTCTCACCTACTAAGGCTGCAACTAACACTACAATACCACAAGTGGGTTTAATGCATTAAAAAACATGTATCGTAGCCTCACAAACAAGTTTTGTTGTTCCACCCAAGACTCTGCCTGCAGAACTTAGGAAACAGATACTTAACGTCCTGAATTTAAGCAATATGCAATAGGCAAGCCCTGTAAAAATTTAACGTGCACAATGCACACATTATATTAATGTTTCATTTATTTTGCAAAGAAGTAGTTTAAAAAAGGAATTGTTTTCTTCATTTTGTTTTGGATGCTCTTGACCATGAACACAGGCAACAAGCCTTGATAAGATAATCGGTAGATGTTTAAACAATGTGATTGCATGACCCATAGTTGCAAACTTCCAAATGGAAACATTTTCACCCATGTGTCTCCTTATGCAGACAAATCCCAAGTGCACATATGCAATGCATGGAATTAACCATTGAGTTGCAGCTGTTTGATTGTTTAACAAATAAGGGTTTTGTTTGGAGGTTTTGCTGTTCACCAATCTTTGATCTTACACGTGAAAAAATGTTAATGCACTGTATACAGACTTCAGATGCAAGAACACTCATTTCCAGGCCAAGAACTTTGATTGATCAGTGCACTTCAAATGGTGTCAAAGTAGGAATAATGTTTCATTTGTGGAAGATATTAAAGAGCCAATTAACACACATCATACTCACCACATCATATTTTCTTGTTTCTGATCTGGTGTCTTCTAGTACTTCCTGCCTGTCGGCCTTGCAAGAAAGTTATGCGCACTGTGTGTGGATTACCTCTGTGCCACTTGAAGTAGCCGCCACGCGCTCCAGGTAGCGGGGAGCTAACACCGTCAACGTGTTGATGTGCAAGCCGTGCAGCCGACGTACTGCTGGCAGGAACGAAGACGGCAGGTGTTTTTATACGCAGCACTCGGGCGGCTTCCTGTGACGCAGACAGCCAAGACACCAGGCGAGAGAGACGTGCAAAGAGTTTTCACAGTAACGACAGGTGCCTGGTGTGCAGAGGCAGTGTGGGGAATAAAGCATTTATGTTTGGTCCAGTGTCAGTGCAGATTACATTTATCGGGTCACGATGATGATGATGTTTCTTAATGGAATTCTATCCCACCCTGTGCTGTTGTAGGAAAGGTGTCCAGCAGTGATTTCAACTTTAAAATATTTTAATGTTAAATCAGAAATGTAAAGACTAACCCCTTAGTTTTTCTATAAACACTGTTGGAACCTCTTCAAACAGTGTCTAAAACTGAACCTCTTTTTTGAGTAGACAATAACACACAGACATATTATTTCAAAATAGATAAAATTAGTTAACAGATAGACCATTATTCTGGCTCCACAGAATGTTAGTGTTAACATGCACCTTGCAATAAACAGGATCACGACAAGATAAACCATGGAATACAACAGAAACAAATTTAATTTGCTGTGTACAACATGACGAAAAGGTGACACACACAACGGACACCAGCGGCAGAGGGAGGGCAGGGGGGTGCAGCCAGCCCCAGCTGATGATCCCCCGGTCTGAAACTTCAGAAATAAAAAAAAATGAGAACAATCCAAGCGTCAGGTCTGTAACTTTCAAGACATCTATCACTACTGACTACACAGCCCCAAGAACATAGCCTTCATAATGGTGTGTCGGACCACCACCACCTACCAGAACCATCCATTTCTTCCATAGAACCCAAGAGGAGTTGCCATGCATACATGACAGGAAACAAGGCGAAACAAGCTTTCTCAATGGCCAAATCTAAAGTTATCTTACGCTTGTTACATTCCTAAATACTCAACATCCTACGCTTTAGTAGAAAGTTCTAGAATTTTCCATTACTAAAAGGTGTACTTCTTTATAATCCTCGATGAACTCCCTATCACAGTGACAGCGGTGCATAAACCAAAGATATGTGATCATGCTGTTCGTGCATGTAGGTGAAGCTGTGCTGGCTGTGGGAATTCTACCTCAGAAGGAAAAAAAGAGAAGTGTTATATGTCAGCATGAAGTAATCTAATGGAAAAAAAGAAACAAGCAAATCTAATGATGAGTAAGTCTGGTTTTAGCAGGGTAAGATCGGATGTAGCTGGAGCTATAAATAGCTCAACCATATGCACATAAGCTTGTGGCCTTGTGCAAAAAAAAAAAAAAAAAACACTAATGCCGTTTGTGGAAAGAATACAACCTTAAGACAACAATACTATGTATGTATTGCTAGTTGTAAATAGGACAGGAAGGCACTGATATTCTGTAGCGTCTAATTTTATTTTGTAGTCAGTACAAATTTATATAGTCAGCAGACAGAAGAACAGTAGATGATGCTCGTTTAGGAGAAAGAACACATTTCTGCATCACTGCAAGCTAACCCAGAGATAAAATCCTATCAATAACATCAGTATATATATTCTTCAAAAATCCATAAATAAAGGCAAAGGCCAGAAAAACAACTGCTATATTAATTACATGAATAAAACATCAGCAATAGTAAAATAATAGGAATGGGCATTACCATTGACATACATCTATTAAACAAAACTACTATTCTACATTACAACTGTGTTGCATTTGGCTTCTTATCAGCTTGCCCACAGAACAAAAGGTGTTGAATTTGATCTTATTTCCTGTTAAAACTTCATTTAGCTTCCTCAGAAGAAACTACAGAGGTGTTAAGAACCAGGACTTCATCATAATTATACATTCTTTTCTGCACACTTGGTTCTATACTATTTTCCTTCTGTCTTTTGTTCATGATTTCTGATGACCTGTTTCAGTTTGCTACATTTGTGCATATTTCCTCTTAGTGCCTCTGAAATACACCTATTAACATTTGCAATGACTGTGGGGGCAGAATATTGTTTTTAAAAGTGTTTATGGCCAGTACTTGAAAAATGTCTTGCACTGCTTTTTCGTATATATAAAGCAGTAAAACTGCTATGAATTTACATGCTCTTACATGGGCTCAGATGAGCTCTGCGTACGTATGCAACAAAGCTACAACTGTGACACATATTGGTGTTGGTACAACTGTTATCCAGGAACCTGTAAAAAAGTCTTTACTTTCCTCAAAATCTGACTTTTGTTGTAAATCAAACAAGGCAGCAAACTGGCATTTTCAGTTCCCGCTGCATCATGATAAACACAACCAGTTTTTAAATATACACTCCAGATAACTGTTTACCTACAACAGTATCATGCTCCAAAACACTCCTGAGGAATGTGTACAGAACTAGGACAATTTTACCACACCGTTTCTGAAATGAAAGTCTGCAGTGTGCTCACAAATCACAACAACTGAATAAATAAAAGTAAGAAAACAGGAGGTGAGGGTTCAGATTTGGTCTGTACAAGAGTGAGGAAGACCTCAGTGTGAGAAGTGTGGCACCCTCTCTCCAGAAACAAGGAATGTGTAACAGCCCATTTGTATGAAGTATACAACTGAAACAACAAAAACTTTGAAAATATCAAAAATTGACAAAGGAACCCATTGATAAAAGATCTCACCAAAACCTACAGTATCTGTCATTGGATTGCCACAAAAGGCATGCATACAATGTTAGAAAACAGCAAGAAAACTGAAAACGTAACCAATAACTGAAAGCTGTTGCCTTTTTAAACACTTTAAATTTTTGCTCCACCTTCATGCCTCTTTAAGAGGTGCCAGGCCTTCAAGCTCTAGGCGGAAGCAACTCAAGGAAAGAGGCGGAAGGAATCGGAGGAAGGCAATGTCTCCAGCTGGCATTAAGGGGGGGAGGGTAGGAGGCTGGCAGAAAGGCGGGCGCGCTCAGCAGGACACCTCCATGGTCTGAGGGCCAGCCTTGTTGTCGTGTCCCATGGCTCCAGCCCCCTCCAATTGTGAGCTGGTGTGTGTGCGGCTCCGGTTTCCGTCCACTGAACCCATGCTGGAGGACGAGTGGGTCCGGGAGCGTGCCAGTCGGGTCATGCTGGCTGTTGGCACTGTGGACCAGGGAAGGGAGGAAAAAAAAAAACAAATAAAGTTAAAATAGGACAATGTGAGACCCAAGGTTAGAACCAGGGTATGGGTTTAGGTTACAGGCTATACTGCAGCATGTTAGTGTGCCAGTCAGACATCTTTGGTCTGGTGCTCAGGGAGAACAATGACACCCCCTTTCTAATATATCGCTTGGCAACGATCAGCAAAGCAAATCCACAAATTTGGGTGGGCAAAGGGCAGGGGGGGCAATATGTCAAGACAGAAGACATTTAAAAATTCCTTCATTAAAATTTCTCGTTTTTAAAAAACCTTTTGAGAACATGTAGACAGTGTCAGTGTTGGGCAGTCACAGTCCTGCAGAGTTTTTCACTTAACAACTGGTTGTCAATAGGAAACTGGGATTCCTTCAGTATACACAATGGCAGGAAATCACAGTCTGTGACAGAGAGGCTCCAGCACCAGAAAGCACCAGGTGAGAATACAGCAGCGAACTGGAACGGTCCACTCTGGCACTTCTGAGTGCACTTACAGTATCAGCTCATTGTTCTCCCATTAGAAAAAGCCTGGTCGGGTAGATTTTAAATTCATTTTTACTTTTAGAAAAAATGAATAAACGCGTTGCTATGATGAGGAATGCAGCATGCGCAAAAATGTGTACACCTTAATACAAAAGTACGCAATATAAAACTGCGGCAGTGTCCAAAAACAAGAAAGAAAAGTGATACAGACTGCAAACACGCACGCAAACACGAGCCCACACGCACCTGCAGCACACACCTACCTGTCCTCCGTTACCTACAAATGAGGAAAACACAGCGGAGGCTGCGAATCATGCTTTTCCAACACATGGCCAAAACGCTCACAACAAAGACATGTGAATGCAGCAATCAACAATGGGCATACAGGTGAGGAGGGCGGGGCTATACTGGTTTGGGCAAGACGCTTTGTGTACAATTGGTTGGTGCAGTGAAAGTTCCTGGTACCTGATTCGCTGTTCAGGTGGCTGAGCTGAATGTGAGGGACTGTTAGCATTGACAGAGGGCAGGAAGGGAAACAGAAAATAAGTATGGAGAAGATGTTCATTGCTTTGGCTCAAAAAGACAAATCTGACAACAGTCTTTAGAAGGGGGAACCGGCTTCAAAATAAGTTCTTTCTGTGGGGGCTTGGAGAAAGTGGATGCCCTTTACCTTTATAGAATTTCAGTGTTATAAGATTTAAGGGGGGGGGGGGATTAAAATTTTTTGGAAGTTATAAATGTACGATGCAACAACAAAACCAGCCCCTTAAAAAATTTTTTTTTGTACTTG
>JABJVR010000033.1:6288394-6343428 GCA_025773905.1 Chitala chitala | reverse complement strand
CCCCCCCGCCCCCCCCCCCCCTCCCCCCCCCCCCCCCCCCCCCCCCCCCCGGGGGGCGGGCCATTTCTCTGATGTGGCAGTTAGTACTGTTCGATGGCTCCTCAATACCATGCGCTTTCAGAAGTGTGTGTTGGACTTGCTACACACTATGTTAACACGCCTCATACTGTCAAAGAAGCCACAGGTGAAACTGACAACAGTCGGGAAAGGACTTTTAAAACAACAACAAACTGAACATCCTCCTTTTAATTGGTGCTTTTGGTGGGATCTTTATAGGTGTTTATTTCATGAATGCATTATATGTAAAGAAGTCTAAAGCTACTTCAGTTTTTAGGATGGGGAAAAAAAAAATCCCTTAAATTCTTAAAACATTGATTCTCAGTTACATTTCTAAGTCACAATTCAAATTGTACATGGGGGAACATAAAGGACAATATGTGTTTTCTGGGTCTGAGTCACAGCAGTATGTAACAGGGACAGCAACATACAGAGAATTTCCCCAACTTTCATTCAACAGTCTGAGCCAGACCACAGCCTCTACACATTACTACTGGAGAAATTTCAGAAAACCCGAATTTCATTTTTATTTTGTTTCATCTTACTCTTTGAAACAAAGTACAATATAGACCTGACATTATGTAGGCTGATGAAACATGAAACCTCTTACAACACAGTCAAAGTTTAGACTCCAGTGCCTTGCTGCAGTGTTTCTGTCAGTTCCGTGACTGTTTAAAGCAGACTTTTTACATGCCTCTATGAGCAGTTAGCACAGCTTTACAGGCGTCCGTTACACTACCTAGAGAAGACACTCCTTGATGTGGTGCTGTGCCAGTAACCACCCACCATTTAAACAACAGTTAAGATAGCAAACACTCGGGCTGCCGCCAGACTCACAGAAGTTTCTAAAAAAGTCCTTACAGTTAACAAATTCTGTTTTGGTTTAACCGATAATGGCACTCCCATAAATCACAAAACACTAAAGAACGATAAACTTAAGGGCTAACAAGCCAGCTGAGGGGCATCTAGGTGATTACCCCCTTCAAAGGGTGACTTCCTTCAGCACAGCTAAAAGATTCTGCTGCAAGAGACAGCCTGCAATGTCGTCCCATGAATAACCTTTTACCTCCTTTTTTTTCAGCTTCCTTCATGTAAGACCACCATTTCTAATGCGTGGTTTGCCGCTCTTGTAGCGTGCTCCCCCTTCATTTTTTTTTTCCAACCAGTGACTCTTGTAAAATAACTGTGAGAAACACTGTATTACTATGATGTATCTGCTTTGGCTAAATTAAAAATAACATCAAATTTTTTTTTTTTTTTAAAGCTACATTGCCGATAACGACCCTTACAAAGGTTCCTTCTTTCACTTGTCGTGATCATTATATGTATTTACAGCCTTTAGGTCAGCAACTATAGGAAACATTGATAAGATTAACTAAAAATACGTAAACTTCATACAGCTCACACTCACTCACAATGTGGTCCAGACTCTATAACAATTCTGTGTTATATCTGGTACTCTTACTTGAAACGTAAATGTTTAGAAAAAAACTTTTTAAAGGCAATATTCAAAATGTAGACAAAGAATTTCTGTATTTCGACTGGTTAACCCACTTTGTTTGCCCATGTTATTTATATTTATTCAAATAAATGTTTATATATGGAAATATAAACATTTAAACAATATAATTTCATATTTCAGATGAAATAAGTCAATTTTTGTTTAAAAATACAGTGCCCCACGCTGGGTCTGAGTACACAGACACATTCTGTATCATTTAAAACATCACTGTTAGGTAACGTGAGCATATCAGGGTTTGCAATATCCTTTAACTTTCTAAAGGCAGCAATAAAAGGACTGCGAATGTGTGTGAAGGACTTACACACAAGCTAAAAGATTATTCACTGTTGGGGCACTGCATCTTAAACTGGAAAAATCTGTGTGGGAACGAGAGCCCTTCTCCCACTACCTTTGGGGGGGTGGGGGGGTGGAGGAAGAGGGCACGCTCAACCCTAACACAGCTTGTTGCAGTTCATGCTACAATCTGTAGACAGCAAACCAGTACTTACAACTGTGTCTACGCAACACTGCAAACAAAACAGGAAACGGCATTAGTTCTGTGTGATGCGTTAGGTTTTTTGTGTGAAAAGTGGGGGGTTAGTCCAGTTTGTTTGCTCAGACCAAGATTGCTATGAGACCTGCTGGTTGGTTGGTTATAGGACACAGTTCAGGACAACATTAAATGAGCCACATGACATTTCATACATCTTGATAGTACAAGTCCTTAACTTATAGTTGTTTAAGGAGCTGCATCGTGTTGCAGGATGTCAAAAAAGAGAGCACCACCCATTAAAACAACAAAAGATGGCTCTCTGTGTGGTAAGGTATAAACTATGTTAAATTTAGAGGTACTGCACTTTGATGTAAAAAAAATGCTTAAGTACTCAAATGAGCCTAAAATGTAGTAAATATGAACCTTAGGAGATGTGAAAGAACAAAATGAGAGGTAAGAGGCCTGTGAATGCTTATCATTGCTGAAAAAAATATATTTTTGGATGATAATAAAATTGTTCCTTCTCACACCATCCTTGGAAGAAAACTTAAAAATTACTGCTTGATTTTCTTTTATGAGTTTGACAAAACAAAACACAAAGACCTCCGAAGGCATGACAAAGTAGAAGTAAACTTCTAAAACAGTTACATGTAGACATGCACATTAAAAATTAAATGAACACAGATAAAATGTAAAGACAAACAAAAAAATGCAACAGTGACACTGACATTAGACAATTTTAGAAGCTGGTACTCAAAAGCACAAGTCGATGTACTCACTGTAGCCCATTCCTTGCACAAAGTACTTGAAAGCCTCTGCAAGTTTGCCTGGCTGTTTCAATGAAAAGGTTATCATTATTATCACAAAACACCATATTCTTCTTGTCATTCACATGTTCTTAAAGAACAATAACAGGCACACTGAAGACTGCAGTGTAACCAAATACATATTCATGTGTCGCCAAGGTGACACGTGGTAGACAAGGTCTAATTCAACTTTATCCTTTGCCCCACCCCCATTCCCACAATCAACCCCAGCAGTTAGGATTGTCTCATGCTGTTATTATTTCTCACAGATTTACTGGAACTGGGGTGCCCCCTCCCATCGCAGAGTTCACCCAGCCACTCACCTGGACAACCTGAGGAAGTCCACCACAGTCTGCCATCTGTAACAGAGCACAAACACAGAAGACACAGTTATCAACAGCGTGGAGTGATTCAGGGACACTTCCAAGTGTTGCTCATTGACACCAAACCTTTCATCTGATCGTGTATCTAAAGATCCACTCTATTAAAGTAAGAGGTAAACATCCACCAAAGGCATCAAGTACAATTCATTTTAGGGATTAATTTTTACTTACTGACAGTCAAAAAACCTACGTCAGAAAGATTTACGGTTTTAGTGGATTTACTTACCTTCAGAAATGTCGTTTTTGTCGGATTTAACCTCGAGTTGCATTCAACCTATGCACACAAGTGATATAGCATATAACGAAGTAAATAACTTTTAACAGCATTTGATGTATGTTAGCCTTGCAGCCACATGTGGTTGTGAAGTTACAGTCAAAACTACAAGTTAAACACACAAAGAAGTAGAGACTATAAAAAATTTGGTAGTTTTCTCAGCTCCAAAAGCAATGATGTTTTTTCAGGCTATGATGGATATATGGGAGGAGCGTGAACACCTACCACTGCCTCCACTGCTGGGGATGAATCTCCAACAACCAGCAGAGTAGGGCACCTGGACAGGCAGAGAAGAGGGTCACAAAGAACCAGAAAAGTAAAGCCCCCCCAGACGCACACAATTGAATGACAATACACTCACTTCAGCGTGTTTACTGCGTCTTCATTCAGGCCAGGCACTGGTCTCTCAATCCCCAGATCTCGACGGCTATTATGCAAACAATGCACTGATCAAGATAATGAAACAGTACACCAATCCACCAGTCACTCAACTCCACCTGAATCAACCTAATTTTGGTCTTTTTTCGCCATCCCAAAGTACCTGTTGTAAGATGTGTAGAACAGAGCGAGGTTGTCCTGGTTGATGTCTTGGGCAATATGTAGGCGGTAAGTCTGGATAATCTCCTGGTTCTCAGTCAGCTCTTCCTAACAGAAGGCACAGATTACAGACATCAACAGTAGGCTTCAAATACAGCTTTTGCTGTACAACAGAATATCCCTGGGCTTCCACCTAACCAGCACCCACGTTCATTATGCATTGCGTGTAGAATTCAATTGTTACAGATACATGTTATTCAAGATAAGCAAAGAGGTGCTAAATCAGCTGTGTAATACTCTTGACTTCAGGTGACTGGAGGCATCATTACAAAGACACTAAAGATATATAACCAGAAGGGATTAGAACCATGATGCCAAAGGGGTCAGCTCTGAACTCCAGGCTGATCGCAAGACCACACACACTTACTGTGCTGAAGTGGTGGCTCATCACTATGTCCACCAGGTTGCTGGTCCATCCAGTGAGCTGCAAAAACAAACCTGATGTGGTGAAAGATGACCTCTCAAAGCAGAATGCTGAACAGGAACAGAGTCTAGAATTGCACTTCAGAGTACATGTCAAAAATATAAGTGGAGAGAGGAAGGAATTTTACAGGACTGGCTAATAGGTGGAAATCCCGGAGGGTCTCCCCCAACCCTACCCAAGGATATGTCACCGTAAACCAAGCTGTCATTTGTGTCCCCCTCAGGAATTGCTCTTGTGAAATATTTCTATTTATTGCTTCCCCAAGAGTGAAATGACATTTCCACCCTTGGACTGGCTGGAACAAGGTACAAAATGTCTTAGGGCTCAGGTTAATTAGGAAGACTCACCTTAGAAGCAGCCCAGTCAATCCAGCCCTTCGCACAAGGGTCCACATTAATCAGGACGAGTCCCTCAACCAGTGAGGGCTGGTTCAGCTGTACTTACACAAAGACAGATGGAAAAAGACAAGTTGGCCCTTTGTCTGTTCTGTCACTTTAATCACTTTAACCTCTGTGACCCCAGCACAAACAAGAGCGTTCCATAGCGAGCTCTGACAGCTACACATCAACCCCCCCCCCCCTACATTTCACATTAAGAAGCACTGCAAGCAGCACGTCTATCATTTCACCTGATCTATGATTAGCTGGTGAAGACAGCGTTGAGACAAATGAACAACGAGTGAGACACAAGAGCAAGAGGAGGGAAGAGATCACTGAGGACATGGTAAAACATGGGCACGGACCCCAGCACAGCTGTAACTTAATAAACTTGTGCGGCATGTCATCACAGCTATGGGTGTGGCTGTAGAGGAAGGCTCTGTGTTCTCACCGCGAGTCTGGACAGGATGTAGGCTCCAGCTCCCACCCCAATACCGATTACACTCTTCACCCTGAACAAGAGGAGAAGCCGGTAACCGCTCATCAAACAACTCTGCGATGTTCTTACAAGGGCACTGGGGGTTCACCATTACCAGTGTTCATGTTCATCATTAAAGATATTTTTCTTCACTTTACCAATCCTCTTCAAACCCCCAAACCACTGCCAGGTCACCTAATATACAACACCATGTGACATTTGTGCAACATGCCTATTTGAAAAATGTGTTAACAAGGCCAGCCAAAGACTTACTTCAGGTGAGTTAGCACAGAAGGTAGCATTTCAGCCAGCTCATCCATGGTGGGGTATTGGTACCTGGAAGGACACACACACACACACACACACACACACACACACACACACACACACACACACACACACACACAAAATCAGTCACAGTACCCGCAGAGGTGTTAAGAATCCAGCACACTTGCAGCTGCTCTACAAAAAGGCCATTCTAATAATGGAGCACAAAGAACGTTATCAGACTTTGGTACCAGGTAGGTACTTATTGGAACAAGGCATTCACACTGTAGTTCATAAGTTCTGAGCTGTCTGTCATTACCCGGACCAAACCGGGTTTATAAATGCTGGATTAACGGCCCTGGGTTGACCGCAGTTGCACATTCTCACATGAATGGACAAAAGAGCACAACCAAGCCTTTATACCAGGACTCCCGGATCTGTCTGCTGTGATGAAATGGCACATGTTAATCACGAAAGGCCATTTTTAACCTCATGCCACATACACAACAGCAAAATGTCTGCTTTACGCCAACACAGACAGATGGGTTATCCTGACATAGAATCATTTATTCAAAGATGGTGTATAGGCTGCTCAAGGCAGACCAATAAATGAATACACTCATGAGTAAACATCCTGAAAAATCATAAACTGACAGGAGTCATAAACTGGTTAATGGTAAAGTGTTAATGGTAAGATATAGTTTTCTTATTTTACAACAGATTACATTTTTTAATGTTTTGAACCAGACTACAGCCTTGGGCAGCCTATGTAACTATAGCAGGAGAATCAGAATAGGCTTTTATTGCCACACCATCTCTTACCCTGTCGGGAAAGGTGGGGCACTTTCCTGCTGTCCAGGGGCATCCACATGAACCACAGCAAAATGGTGGGTGATCTCCTGCATGTCCTCAAAGTTGAAGAGCGTGTTGAAGCAGGACTTGTCTATTGGTGGGCACAGAATTGAAGCAGATGAACAGAGGATCTAAACAGACCGCGCAGAACAACCTTACCAGCATGTTCCAGGACAGGCTGCACCTGATCATTTGGAACTGATTAAATACATCCAGCTTTAGTGCCGTATTGCATTAGCACAGTTCAGATTCAAAATCTATGTACATAATGGGATATTATGTACATAGACTCCGAATCTGAATTGTGTTAATGCGATACAACACGTATGTATATGTACATAATGGGATATTAGATCTTCACTATGTTCACACAACTCCTGTCTATTCACTTACTTTGGTTTACTTCCTACTTAATTCCACCTATGGAGGACAAACATGGCCAGCACTACGATGGCAGGAGAGCAAGTGACTAAAGCATTGAAGGTTACATACAGGAAGTAAATATCCATGGCTTTTTAAATCCATTTGATGTTCTTAAAGTGCAGTGAAGCTACTTACGATTAAGGCCAATGTCATGGTAGGTGACAATGACAGGTCTGTTGCCTTTTGGCACCCCTCTCATGGTGACATGGAGAACCCCGTGGGGAGTCTCAACGTCATGCTCCTGGAACCAATCAGAAACCGACTTGGAGTTTGAACAGAAAGGATGTTCATGGTTTAGATCAGGGATAGAAACATGTGGAATATGGGGACAAATTTTTAGCACTTCATGATCAACACAACTTTCTATTTCTATTCTTTCTATTTCTATTCTTTCTTATTTGTGTAGCTCTGGTGTTGAACTGATAACACAATTATGTGACAGCTAATCAAAAAAAAAATAAAATGTTAACATGCTGAAAAAAGGCGGGAGAAATGCTTTTTGCCTTGGTGCGTCTGCCACTGTAGTGTCTCATTTGTTAACCTAATAAGCTAGCTAGGCTAAGAATTGGTAAGGTACAAATTCACAAAGGAATGAACCACACTGGAAATGAGGACTCCCGACGTGTGATTATCTGAAAAAGGCAAAGTGATTTTGACCATCCTAATTTACAAGAAGGAAGCATGAGCTCGTCCAGTAGGTTCATTATTCATTTATCATTCCGTAATGTTTGATCCATCTATCCATCCATTTCCTGTTGTGATTTTTCAGCTGAGGCTGTGGTGACAATGTGTGCTTCAATTTTTCAACTCAAAACTGCTATGAACAAAAAAAAAAAAGTTCAAATGCAGCAACAAAATGTTCTGACATTATAGAAGAACTGATAGTTTATTCCATATACCACGGTCCTGCTGACAACATACTCAGACGTACAAGAACCTGAAAAGTGCTATTTACCGTCTCACGATTGACATTTTGCAGATAATATCCTATGACGTTTGACCTTAATCGAAATATCAGATGACGTGAGGCCTCCCGACCGCATGCATTGTGGTTAATTTTGCAGTAGCCGCGTCCTGCCGATTCAATTATCTGAGGTTGCTTGCTTGATTATTGTTTTCGGTTAGACGGCTCACAAACAAGGCCGTGGCGCTTCAGAACTTAAGCACAAGGGAAGGTGATGCTCTGTGGACCGCAGAGCGACCAGAGATACAAGCCTGGTGTCGGTCACAGCCCAACCGCCTTTCAGGTAAACAGCGAGCATGGAACATGGGCTCTGCATTCCACTCTCTTCTCACAGGCTGTAGAAACATCAGGCCACCATCATGCTGACAGCACATAGTGCAACATGGAATGCACCACGCTCACCCATCAAAAGAGGTCGATATGGCAACTGATAAACCTTTAACTAAAAATACAGAGACCAACAAAAGTAATGAAAACTGTGTAGGCTACTCTAATCTCCAGGTCTGACTGTTTGGTAAACAGATGGGACAGTGCTCTCTAGATCCATGGAGTGTGTATATTTCCGGTCTCCGTTCACTCATTCAAAAGGTGGTTGTGGATGAGATCAGACCAGGGTTACATCATCTGCCACAGCCTTCAGAGCCACAAATTGTTAAAAGAAAACATTCACGTTTTCTTGTAACATGCCTGTGTGAAGCCATTTATACGCCAAACTTACTATACTGAAAAATAATTAAAATGTTCATTGTGGAGGACGTACACATCTGACCTTTTACCTGATATATAATTCAGGCAGTTTAACAACAGGTACAAAATCAAGGTCGTCCTGGGACTTATTACTTTTAAGATTACTTTTGTCATCTCCGTATTTTGCTCTAGGCAAATTGTTTTACACCACAATAGCCAAACACCTGGAAATCAGGTACACTTATTGAACTGTAGTTATTTTCATGAGAACAATGTTAAAGCAAAACCATCAACCAGCTCAGAACCTCCACTGGAAACAACATAGAACAAGGTTATAAATCAGCTCAAAACAACACAGGAGTATGTATGTCAAACATGTCTGAGAAGGAGCCTGGCACCACTCCATCTTCTTTCAGGTGGCTTCACCTGGTTGGTACGACACCGGGAGTAAATATAGAACAGAGAGGAGCCCACACCTGGACTCCCCACCTGGGGAAGACCTCATGCCCCCAACTCATTGCAAGCCACTGGGGTTTCACCTCAAATTTGGCTTCTTTTCTAAGGCCTATAAATAGACACGGAGACGCCACAACACCTACATAAAATGTCATTGTTGTCCCAGTGCACTACACAGGCTGTTACCCTTCCACAAAGTATGAGACAATGAAGTCATAAAAACAAAAGGGCACTTGAAAAACACCATACTCTTAACAACAAAAATGCTGTGCATGTAAAGTATGTATAAACACCATGACACATAGAATGTTTAAAATTTCATGTGAAAAAATAATATTAGCCTATCATCACCTCAGCAAATCAAGATTTTCTTTAGAACGGACACAGGACATCTGAACAGCAGCACAAAAAAGTATATCCAGAGATCATCAGCGACAGTCTGCAGTTTGGTAGTGCATCCTTCTGTGGAATTATGGGTAACGGTTCATGTCACACGTTTATGCACTTATGCTTCATGTTTGTAGTTATGCAAGAAAGAAATAACTTGCAATTGGTTTTGAGGGTAAGATCTTTAGGTTTTAACCTGAGTGAAGAGTAGTGCAGACAGAGAAAAACAGAGGAAGGACGGTGTGGCCTCACGGCACGTCCATCCACCTGCAGAGCTGGAGGGGGGGGGGGACCACACAGCCAAAACAATTGCATTTCTCAGACTGGCCTGTGTAATCATACTTAGTGCATATCCCAGCCGTCCCCCTTCATTTGGTTAATATTGTGCAGGAATGCTCCCCCATGGAGGGATTAGGACTGGTGAGGCTCGCTGCTTAATCTCCCGCGCAAATCACAACGCAGCTCCACAGCTCCCTTCACGCTGATGATTGAGTAAGACGTCATCAAGATTCTCCACTCACATCAGGCTCGTTAGGACCGGGCTAGAGCCAACCGTGATCAAAATCACCCAGGACAACAACAGGTCGGGCCACGCGGAGCTGTACACATGCAGACAAACGTACATACGTGTATGTAGCCAGTGGCCACCGTGTCTACACGGTAACCCACCAGGAGGCGACAGAAACTGTGCTCTCGTGCACTCACCACTTCAGTCACGCTGCAGGTGGTCTGGTTAATGTATAGGGCAGCTGTCATCTTCCTCAGAGAGGACGGCTGCTTTCCAGAGCGAGACGAGCAGGACAGGAGAGCGGTCGGAACGCTGAGCTCAGCAGCACAAACCCAAAACGCATCAGAACAAACGCAAACTCGTGAGCGCTAGGTCGGCAATCTCAACTGAGACAGGAGAACAAGGGAGGGTAGGCAGAGAGGTAGGTGACAGAGAGAGAGAGAGAGAGAGAGAGAGAGAGGGGGAGAGAGAAAGAGAGAGGGAGAGAGAAAGAGAGAGAGCTAGGGGAGGCGCTGAGAAAACGAGCAGCAGTGGTCCCAGCCTGGTAACGTCTCAGCAGCCAGCCAGGTGTGGCCTGGGCTGTTCACGCCCCTAATTGGATTTAGTCAAGTCAGAAGGGCAGGCAGGGCTATTGGAGGTGGGTATGTCCAGCCGACTGCCCTCTGCAATTAGAATGATGCCCCCTGACCCTGGGCTCCAGCAAGATCAGCCAAGCCCTCCAGTCCCGCATAGCAACTGCATGCTAATAACCTCACGGTAACAGGAGAACAATGTGGCATGTCTGGCAAAAGCAGAATTAAGGCCGTAGAAAGCCACATGGTTCACTGGGGCAGACCGGGCTTAAGAAGGGCTCGCCGAACCCATTAAACCAAGTAATCCTGAAAGGCAGTGCAGGAGGAAAATCCACCTTTATCACAGTGTCTCGCAAAACACTTCATAAATCCAGTCCTTCAACATATGCAATAAAGTAAAAACAAGATAATTAGACTGTGCCAGAAACATGCACATACTCTGCCTTAATGTGACATTTTTAAATAAAACACTGGATAATATCAGCTTTTATTACTATTGCATTCAACTGTCTTGCAGCCTAACAGGAAAGCTTGGGTAGACAGCACAATACATTGTTCTGTCACTGAGCGAGTACACACTGTTCATTAGCAGTTATGGACGACAGGTTGTTGCTTTCAGCAGGGACACTCTGACATGCAGTATCATACTGCCTCCACTAGAGGCTCCCCATTGACACACTAGTCTGTTGCTGTCCTAAGGCCAGCTTGGTCAGTGCAGAAATCCAATGAACAAATGGAGATTCCATGGCAAAATGAAGGGAGACTTACTATAACCGAATGCCTTTTTGGATGCCTGCAAGTGCAGCAAAATTATCACACTCAGTTCCAAGATCACTGAAAGTAAAAAAAAAAAAAAGGGTTTTTATGTAAATAGACACAAGACAATTGAAGTACTTCATTCCTACAAACCTTAAATATGAAGCTCAACACAGTCTAATCCAATACATTGAACCATTTACCATAAGCAAATGCTCCTTGCTTTCCACTAAAAATAATCCATATTTCTCCACATTAAGTTTGATACTGAAGACAGCATTAGCAGGAATGACACATGACAGGGGCTCAACACAGGCTGTCAATATGTTCCTACAGCAGACCTGAAGTCAACCAGATCAGCAGATGATCAGAACTTATTTTAAAGCACAGCAGATTCAAGGAAGCATCTCATAACCTTTTCTGGCGGCCACATCCTTGCAGGTAATGGTGTCACAGAAAGGTCCCTCTAAAAGTGTTGAAATGCGTGTCATGAAATAAAAAGCACAGAACTCTGGGCTGGCTGGCTGGCTGGCTGGGAAAAGCTTCTGTGCCTCTCTTGTGTTATCTCGTTATTTAGCCCTGAATTTTGCACCCTTGTGTTTCTTAGCCTACCAGTTTCAAAAGATTTTCACAAAAGCAAAGCTTTCTTTTTGTTCTGCCAAGAGAGATCATTCTATATTTGAAAGCGGTGAACACACAGCTCCATAAATAAAGGCGCTGTTGCAGTTCTCTTAGTCTCACTGACGTTCGTGTCACTTGAGCGCGGGCAGCAAGGCCGAGACGCCGAAGGTATTCATCAGAAGGCCGCACTGTGTCAGTACTCTGCTTCCGATTTTCAGCGGGGGAAATAATGCGACATCGTTGGATTTTACGCTTTTAACTGTCTCAGGGGGCTCTGAGTTACTTGAAACTGTACAAATGACTGTACTCACAGCTCGTCAGAACACAAGCTCTGTTGCCTTGGTTGCTGTTCACCTCTGACTGCCAAAGCGTTGAGTTTCTGCACAAGTCTGCTTTAGACTGCGTGCCTTGCAGACCAGTTATCATGAAAGAAAGGCACACTTGGTCATTAACATGCTTAACGTATTCTTCATCCAAACACTCGCTGTTCATTCAGTCACAGACTTAACAGCAGAAACACACAGATATAGGTCAGACAGGGAAGAGACCCAACCTGCAAGCATCTGAAAAGCTAACACATGGGACGAGGGTGACATTTGAGCGCTTAACGGCAAAACCTCAGCCGGCTCTAGAGGTCCTGCTGGCCCCTCCAGTACACATGTGGTCACACCTGGACCCACATGACATTTGTATATGCCAAAAGAGCCACAAGGGTTCCCCAGGCAACCTCCCCGCCAGGTAAGTCGGCGTGTGGTTTTATGAGGAGCACAGGGCCTAACTGTGGAAACAGGTGTATCCTGTAGAAACAGCCGCTCTGCCACATCTCTCCAGTCGCAGCGCACTCTGTCAGTCGCCTGGCTTGGCCTTCAAACACAGAGCAGATGGCTGCCCCTCAAAAAATAAGTAAAACAATGCCAGTTTAATGCAAGCACAATTCTCAGCATCCAAACTGCATTACAGACATACAAGCAGAAGGCGATACCAAATGCACTCTGCCTGTGAATTAATATGGCACGCAGAGGGAGACCAAGATCAGCAGAACAATGTCACTTGCTTTGGGGGGTGGGGGGTGCTTTTGTGTATACAACAACCACCAAGGGAATGATTAAGGTGAATGTGGTTTTGGCACCTCTTCAACACAGCTGGGCTCAGGGCAATGGGGCAACAGGGCAAACTTGCACAGGCCTGTCATTAGCCATTGCATGACCAACAGGACGGACCTTACTGCACCAGCTGAAACACACTCTGACAGTCACAATAACACATGCTCCTTACATCAACCCAGCATCACAGACTCATTCTTTCCGCCTCCCAGCTATGAGGCCACAATACAAAAATAACTCCATCTGTGAGGTTCAGGGCCTACTGGTAATTACAGCCGCAGATTAAATCAAATCTGTCTCTGACTGCTGCCAAACATCTGCCAATAGGTTTCTGCCCTTGAGCAGTTTATCTGGGCCAATGTGATGGTGGAAGGGGCAGGACTAGAAAACAGAGTGGTTGTTTTTTTTGTTTGTTAGTTTGTTTGTGTGTGTGTGTGTGTGTGTGTGTGTGTGTGGACTCAAGCTGACTGGGCAGGCCACATAAGGGGTTGATAACACAGGACAGACATCCTCCATTGGTCACCAAGCTGGAAGGCATTAATAGCTAAAGAAAGCAGGGGGCCCAGCTCCTTCTACTCTGGGCCTGATGCCTGCCTAATCCTCTCCTGACACAGGAGAACAGTGCCGCAAGCCCTGCAGGAAATGGGGCTGCTCCAGGCACATCACATGATCATGCCACATGACCAGGCCGACTGTTACAGAGGGCATCTCAGCATAGGTCCGATTAAAAAATAAATATACAAATAACAGGCTGTCAAATTCTGCACTGAAGAAAAAAAATTATATATATGTATAATAAGGGGAAATAAGTAATGTTTACCATCTCAAATAAACATATTGTATTAATACCCCTAACAAATTTACATGTTACAAAAATGTTGCTTCTTTTTATATCCAAATTCTTTTATGCCTCAACCTAAACTGGAAGCCTTTGGTCACAAACTGAAAAACAATTCATGTAGTGAAGCGGAAAAAAAAAAAAAAAACAACAACAACAACAACTGAAAAAACACCAGAACACCGATCTGTTTTCGAGATGAATATTTGGCATTGCAGACGCATGTGGGGTCACAATGCCCTCTTCTGGAGGAACTTGTTCACAAATTGACCCCTGAATAACTTCTGAGCAACTGAACTAAAACATAGGCTGTGCGTGTCTCAAACGATCAATCAACCAGAAAATTACTGTGTAAGATTATTGCAATAAAACACAGAGAGTAAAAATATCCTTCAAAGCAAGGCTCAAAATGAGCTTTGTTGCCTTGGCAACAGAGCAGGCTATCTATTAACTAGCTCTGAAATGCAGGGAGTCTGGGACAGAGCTTCATCCCAGCTGTGTTTGCATGACGTCCCAGCCAAAAGCAGGGATGGATGGGCTTCCCATGACCTTGGGTGCTCCAGTTCAGCTGGACCACTTCCACTGATTCAGTATAAATTCTGAAGCATCCTAATGACAGTCACTTGAAGATGGCTGCAGTCCTGGATCTCTCAACAAAGCAACTGGCTGTCTCCTAAATTTCTACACAGAAACACCCAACTGTTACAATGGTTAATGTTGAGTTACACTCCCCACCACCCTCAGCAGCATTACCTACCACTCACAAGGACAAGAACAACTAAAGCTGATGGCAAACAATTTTTTTTTTGTTTCAACTCTTAGAATAACAAATCTTCTACACTTCCAGGCACAAGTATGTTCAGTGCTACAAGCAGGTATGTCAGACCATAGTACTGACACAACTGAATGACTGTCAGACCTCTGGCGTGATCCGTAAAGCTTTGCATGAACGCACAGGACCAACAGTTACCGTGAAAACAACGCAAAGCCACTATTCAACAGCATGTGTCAAACGTGTGTTCAGCTTTCTTTTTTTATTTGCACCGAAAGCAATCGTGCTGTTTGATGACTACTGGTAACCTGCTGTATTGTATTTTTCATCCTGTGTAATGACAGTGCACTGTTTTATCAGTAAATCTATTCTCTACGCCCACATTAGACAGTGACCCTGCACTGTGTTTTTCCACGGTCCACAGAGGCGTGTTTTTCGACGAAACGCCACCCTGCCACGTGGACAAGAGCAAACAGCCTACATGTTAGAGGAAGTGGAACCTACAGTTTTGGTTTTTTTCACTGAAGTGCCATGTTAGGGTTGCCGGTTATTGCCACAGCAGTTCTGACAGATGTTGTACTGCTGAATGCTGCACAGAAAGGGTTGCTGGGGAAAAAAAAACGTTCTGTGCAGCTGCACTCCAGCATGCTCTGTATTAAGTCCAATTATTTAACTACGTATGTTGGGACAACATCGTTTTGGTGCCATGGCCTTGATCCTGATGGATGCTAGTCTCACGTTCCTCTGGCATTATCTCACAAAACCTCTCAGACAAAGCAGGCAAACAAGACGACAGGTATTAGGAGCAGCTTCTCCTGATTGCAGACATGCAGACAGGCAGCCTTGCACAAAGTGGCCCAGACGGTTAGACTTGTTCCGTTCCTTCATGCAGGCTTAGGCATAATCTCCACAGAAACTGAAGTGTGCCAAAACATTACCAACTCTGTGTGTGTCAAAGCTAGCCATAGTGCACGAAGACCTAGATTCCAAGTCACAAATTCAGCAAAACTTGCTTTTACTGCTTATTTGCAAACTTGGTTTAACGTACACGTGTTTATACTAAAAACAGAGACGTACCGATCAACAGAGACCACTTACCTGGCAGTCAAAGTCCTGGAAATTCCGAGCATTCTGAAGAGGAGGGAAGAGAAAAGGTCTTAAGTCGTTTTCTCTACCATCTTTAAAACTGAATACTGTTTCAGTTAAACCCAATTTGCCTGCAGGCTCTGTTCCCGTTACTTTGGAGAGAAACCACATCAGGGAATAACTGTAAATATTACATGTGTGATCTGCAGGGACTCACAAAACATCAAAGACAACAGCATTTCAGTTTTTCACAGCACCTTCCTAAAACAGTTGCAAAAAGTGATTAACACTGTTGTGTCTGGACAGTACACTGTGATGTATTATTTGAAAATGAATAAAAATATACGGAAAATATGACAGGTAAGAAAACATTTTGTTATTTAGACGAAAGTACTACAGTCTCAGACTAAGGTTAATGTCTAAAAAAACAGGTCAGCCAAAAAATTAACACACAGAATTAGTGTTTAGGTGAAAACACAAGTGGCCTGAAAAATAAGTGCACTACACAGCAGGCTCCTCCTCCACTGGGGAATTTAGCACTAGGTGCGGTTTTTAAAATAGCCACTAGGTGGCAACACAGGTCAGGTGTCAAGTACGGTATATTAACATTAAAAAAGCAAATACAGTATCCGCTGTAAGAGCTCCATTCAGGCCATTTTTGTATCCTTGCTCTTTGAAAACTCAGCATCATTAATGAAACCTTAATAGCAAAAGCATGCCCTCATTTGCATTATCATCCTTTTTTTTTTTTTTTTTTTTTTTTTACTTATTACAAAGGCATTTAGCCATTAATCATGCCCCCCCAATCATGCTTGGTAGGGACAAAGACTAGTACCAAACCACCCAACACCTTGAAGCACAGTTGTTCTAACCAAATCTCTTTAAATATAAATTAAATGTATTGATTAGGAAACTGGACCAGCAGCCTGAAGAAGTCTTTAACGTCTGCAGATAGTCCCTATGTTGGTCTGCACTGGGGAAATTGTGAACTGCCTCTCTCCAGGAGAACAGCTCAGACACCTCCTTGCCCTTCATCTGACATGAGTGGTGCACACACTAGTTGCCTCTTTCCTGCTCTCTCCTGCTGCTTGGACTGTTGCACTGAGTATACTTTTACTTTCATCTGACGAGAACCTCCTACACGCCAAGCCACTTGCTTCTGCCATTTAATGTTAAACTCTCATTAGAGAACCAAGTGTGTTTCATTCAAGGTGGAATGGCTAAGTTTGACTGTGTGTGCTCATGTGTGTGGTGGGGGATGCAAAGACGCAAGCCTCCTCCAAGTTGGCTGAACTTATTCAGAAGCCACACTGATGACTGGGTAACTGTACAGCAGACCCTCAGTCTAATTCCCCCACCCCCCTGGGCACGAGGCCTTCTCCAGCTTCCCGCTGGTACAAAAAAAAAAAAAAAAAAAAACCGGCTGCATGCACTTCAAAGAAGCAGTTGCCAAGGTTACCAGATGGTCCAAAACTAGGTACCCAGCCAGGAAACGAGAGCCAAGGGAACCTCAGATCAGCACATGCAGATGAAGAGCATGACTATTCTGCCTTCTGTGCCTCTGGGTTTTTCCCTCACCTTGTCAGTGAGCAGGGGCTTGATCTCAGTCAGCTGTACATCCTGTAGCTCATCCATGGTGAGGATCTATAAATCGTCAGTCACAGCTGTAAAAGAAAGAAGGAAAAAGAGGGGAGGAAACAGGAGATTGACAAGGATTAGTGGTTCTGCATCGTCAATTCACTTGCTGTTGATGCAGAGATCCGTACTCTGTCACTTAATATGTTTGAAACGCACGAGTAACACCAGTAGGTGGCTAAGTGGAAATCCATTCACGTGGAGTTTACTCGTACACAGAACGTTCCTCCAGCAAGCCGCCAGTGACATAATTTACCTTCATCTTTAAGTGCCTGACTATAGGGCAGTTTACTCGTTACAACTCGTTAACTAAATACAGAAGAGCCCATGAGCACCTCTGCATAGAACAAAAGTGTTACACAATTACACACAGAAAACACCAGGGTTGTCATAGGTACCTTTGAGATAGAATTATATTTTAGTTCAAAACTATGGCTTTCAGCCCCTGCTACTGTGTGACTAAAAGGAGTTCCACAGTCAAGTATTATTCAATTGAGATGCACATGAAGGACGTGGAACAGGAATAAGACAGTCACATAAGACAGAGTGTTCCTTGTACCATAACTACACAATTATCATCAAATGAGAATATTAAGACAGAGGGAAGGACAGACGAACGTAGGCAGATCATGTCAGGAACGCTCTGAACATCGTTCCTGGAACGTAAACAAGACAGGCTGACCTCAGCATGACAGAGCAAGTGTGTACAGACTCTCCTACCAGCTTCACATGCTCCTTTGTTCTAGGATGCTCACAGCAGCATGAAATGGTCATCTTTGCAAGGAGCACAAAGCCTCCACACTGTCTTCATTGCATCAATTAAAAACAAAAAATATAGTAAACTATGCCATCACTGCAATGCCCAGCCCTAAATACAACTTTTACAACTATAAAACCTGTTGTTTTCTGCATATATTCAGTTTTGCAAGATACTGCTAATAGCACTCACTAATGATTACAATAACATTTTTTTGAAACTCAATATTTTTATTGCAATAAGATGCTAAGGTTGCAGCACTTTATGGTAATGAAAACACAAATTGCTGTTAGTAGGTAGAAAAAAATATAGTTTTGGACAGGCACAGTACACTGCAATCTGTCACATTCAGAAGTAAAAAAAAAAAAGCAACTGCATTTTTCCTTATTCAGCAAATCTAAAAAAAGACCCACTTCTAAGATCATGAGATGTATTACAAGGTCTTCAGCAATGTGATTTCAGTTCAGTGTTTTCTCCAGTTTCTGCTGAATTTGATCACGCTGCATCACAACCCATTACGCTGTGTTAGATTTAACATGACACCTTTCCAAACCACCATTAAATCATGTTTAGCTTCACTGTCTTGTTACATTAGTGAGCCTCTCATGTACATTGGCACTATCCTTTAATTGTCATTAACATTGACTAACATAGTTATGACCCTTTGTTATTTCAGCTGTTGATAATGAAAGTGTGTGTTAATCTTGGGGACTATGTTTGAGAGTGTGTGTTAATCTTGGGGACTATGTTGGACAGACTGCAGCAGTGGTCAGAGACACAGACGTGATGCATAGAGTACTAGTGCAAATGCTGCATGAGGGAGAAGCCACAACAGGATGAATAACTGTGAGCAAGACAATGTGGCCTTATCAAATACACCTGAAAAGAGCTTCAGGACATCACAATGCTCTGGTGTAGAGACGGACAGAAACAGAATTGCCATTTCCTGTCCCCCACCACCCCTCTCCCCGCCACACTGCTTCTTTTCTGAAAGGTCATTTTGGTCTGTCGGCTTGTCCTTAAAATCTCGCAGCAGCCAAGGACAAAGACGAAGGCCCTTCATATCACCCGCCTCCTAAGCTCACAAATTATTTTACCCACAGGACATTTGACAGATACAAACATGTCAACATTGTTTTTTTTTTTTTTTTTTTTCCTGTTGAGAGTCACTTTCAAAGATGTGGGGAAATATTGTTCCACTGACAAAATCACAAACAGTTTTTAAAATTAAGGGAGATCTGCAAAAAGTACCAATTCAAATATTATTACATTATTATTTACTAAAAAAAATGTGATACACTGTCATTCTCAGCTATATTGTCTAGGTACTGAAATGTCCATGTTTGAATAGATACAACTTGAGATGTTAGTGCGAGAAAACTTGAGTTAAGTTGAATCTCGCATAGACAAACTTCAAACAGAGCCCAGTCTCCAAGGCGTAGCATCCAAAAGCATCATTCCACAAAAGCCATCTTCTTTTCAGATTTAGAGAATCTAAATGTTATATATAAATTGTATTTACACAGTACCTAAAATTTAGACCGCCTTCTTTTCAAATAAATTACAGGTATAGACAACATCCTGTGTGGTATCCTCTTCACCCATGTTATGATGCTTGAAGAGAACCGAATTTTACAAGACAGAAATTACATTATGGAATAACCATCCTGATCTTTCTACTTTAGCACAACTGCCTATTAAACATATTTGTCTGCTTATATTATTGGGTGTGGATGTTTTTGTGTGCATACGGATACCAGGCTGCAGACTCCCAATAACAACAACACTAGAGAATGAGGTGCAGAAGCCCAACCTGTGTACTCAGCAGTCAGAGTAAAAGCAAGGAAGAAAGGACAAACTTGGCAAAAAAAAAAAAAAAAAACTAGGAAAATTAATTCAGTCAGACAGAGGTCACAACAGACAAGGTCTATGAAACACAGAAGAGACATTTCCAAGATGTCTTTACATTACCATTTCTTAGTGTGGCACCAAAAAGGTGTGTTTTCATTTTTATTTTACTCATTGGACTTTAAGTTTGCAATTGGTCTTCTTGGTTTTATGTTCAAAGTTATGAACAAAGATGCTGCTATGTATTAAATCAGGGTAATTACCCTGCTGTTTCATAATGCTTTTTGTTAGGAGTGCTGGATATACGAAAACACATAATGGAATGCTAAATGCTGCAAGACCAATACACCTCCCTTATCAGATACAGCAAACAAGTCAACAAAATTCCTCATACTTCATGTTCTGGAGTTAATTTGGGGAAAACTACTTACTCGCTGTGTCCATCAAAAAATACTGAACATACACACGTTACAAGACTTTTCGGTGCCCCCGCTTCAATGACAAATGGAAACAAAAACGACGCCCATTTTGAGTTCCAAAATAAATGCTGCAAGGTCACATTATAACATACTGAAGATCACCTACATCATCAACACCGATAAATGGAACTCGCTTTATAAGTTTATCCAATAAAAAAAAACTATTGTCACATACAGGCAATCTAAATAACTACCGCACTCCTTCCCTCTGACGACTTCGCCGGCATTCAGCACCCAAGGTCACGGCGTCAGCATGAAATACTAGGGAGAGCAGCCGGCTTCACTGAAAGCTGTTGTCTAAACCCGAAATAAACTGCGCCATGTCAAACGTAAACGCGCAACAGAAAAGCCGTCACGCGGCGCTAACACAGAACAGCGCGCGCAGCGACCGTGCCACGAGACGCGACAGTAACGGCTGACGTCTGCAGACGGATTTATGCAATTTTTATAGGCACCGTTTCCAGTTTTACAAACGATAGTGTCAAACCACTGACAGATTCTGGACCGAAGCCCGCGTACGCTTGAGGTCTGCTGGCAGTTCTAACGAGTCCACCCCGCCACTCTCCATAAATCACACCCCGATACATTTAACAACAGCACGAACAACAACAGGTTACGACAGATGCTGGCTTTATTTTCACCCTTGTTTACAAATTGCCAAAATAAGTAATACTGACTTCTCATAGTGTTCCGGTAGTTACAAAATAGAAAGTGTAGTCACACTTAACTGCGCTCTCGTATCTTGGAAAACAGAAAATTAGTGGAGCCGAACAGAAAGCTGCCAGCGTGCCTCAGTCTGAGAGACCGTGAATATTTATAGCTGTACATGGAGCGCACGCCGCAATGAGCGCAACCAAGCAGACCGTCATCCGTGCAGTCTCAACAGAGAAGGTATCTGCGATTCCATCTTGCAACGGCGGCAAGTGTCACACTCAGACCTGCTTCGAGGACGTTCAAATTTTAGGCACACTTTTAACTTCGTGAGCACATTTTAACTCAGCGGGCTGCTGAGTAACGAAGTCGCTCTTCTGTCTGATTAAGCTTATAGGTTCCTAGGGCAGACCTTCAACCGGTCATAGGGGATCAAGGCCGAATCGCTGTTGTAAACCGCCGGCACGTCACTCCTGGTTAGGGCTGCTACACAAAGCCTCCCTGACCCATTTATTTCTCACAGTGCTCCTTGTGGCAGCGGGCAGGCCTCCAGTATTTTGTGTCTGCGTCCACGCAGTCCAGGTGACATCATCAGCAAAAATTACACCACAGTTTAGCACGTCAACACTTCTCCCTTTTAGTGGAGGATTACCACAGGGCAGGGTCTCACAATGTTTTCTGTCATAAGCACAATTTTTACTTCTAGACCTGCAGTGAGACATTCTGCCACCTTTTGTGTTAAAACTAACGTGCCACACAGTGGAGAATGGAATCCACTGCCTGTAATTAAAATGATTAGACAATGTTTAAACTGACAGTGCAATTGCGCTTTTGTGTAATTACCGTGACAGGCTTACTGTAAGTCTCTTTTTCGTCCTATTACGCATATTTACTTTTTTTTGCCTGGGAATTCAAAAGCACAAAAAACTAAGAGATCAGAAACAAGAAACGCCATGGAAGCACATAAAAATGGGGGCAACAGTTCGTAACACTTAACTGAACACAGCAGCCTAAGCAAGAACAGAGTGCCAGTCTCATAGTGATAAAAATGTAAAACAGCACTGGCATATCTCTATCACCCCCACCTCGCCTCACTTCCCCTTTCCCACCAAGCCCACTGGGGGCACATACGGTTCTTGGAAGGCAGTGCTAATCGGGCCACAGACAAAAACAAAATGCCAGGCACGATGCCAGGTGTGCCTGCTGCCGGATGGGGATGCCATTCAGGCAAGTGCTCCTGGGTACCATGAACGTAGTTTGGTCGGTGCTGGCTTGCCACCACGTCAGTACCTCTGCAGGAAGATCCAAATCAGCGGGCTCTTATAGTCCTCAGTGTTAATGAATTAATGCACGAAGGCCTGAGTGTGCTGGAAAGAAAATTTGCATCAACAAGGTCTGTTGCCTCAGGGTTTTATGAAAGCAAAAACACTACCCACACATACATACATACACAGAATTTGCCCCTCCTAATTCTCTCCAACCAACCTCTTCCATTAATCATTTGATCCCCTCATACTGATTAATCTATTTTAGGATTTTACTATCTTCAATTATGCTCTCATGGGACAGTGGTGTGGCCACTGAATGGCAGGGGAGCACATGACATTGGTTTAGAGCAAACCAGAAACACACCACAGGCAGCAGGCAAACAACCACTCAGTCATGAGTGCTGCGTAGGAGGGAGATACAGCCAGGTCACCAACACTGGCGCCATCAAGGCCATAGCAGCAACGCCTGCTTCCTTTACATCCTGCTGATGTGGTGGGTAATTGTGGGCTGCCCTGTCAGAATTGGCACCAGGTTATCTTTGCCCAAGAAGTAACAGTGTTCACAAGCACCCAGATATCATCCATTTCTTCCACTGTGACCATTCTTCCCATTGCATTTTTGAGACGCCTGGATGGGCATGATGTCAGGTACCTATATGTTCATGTTGGTTAACAGGTACTAGTACATGGCAGTAGCATCCTGTTGTGCCAGAGTGCCACGGTCTCCAGCATGCATGTTCATACAAACAGTGCACCACCCTGAGATCTGTCAGGTCACTTACTCTTATTTTTATTTATTTTACATTCCTCTGTACTTTAAGATGTATTTAAACATAACACAATTTAATCAAGGGGTTAGTGAAAACAAAACTCTATTGTTTACCTTTCTCTGTTTAATATTACAGATAACATTATATCCTTACTCCTGTTAATAAAAATTCAAAGCAGTATGGATCGTTTCTTTCAAACCAGTTTTGACTTTGTGAGTTGAGTTCTACTCTTCTCCGTATTACATGTTCTGGCTTATGTTATATTATAACTCAAGTTCTTTGTGAAGCAGAAAGAGAAGGTAAGCTGACATGCCCTCACCAGCACCCAGTTGTTAACTCTATTGAAAGTAGGTGCTTCAACAGCGCAGTGCATAATGTACAAACGTTACAATTATCTAGCAAGCAAAATAATATATTGAGTATGAGTACTATCCAATGTGTGAGGCTGGTGATACATTGTGAAAAACACTGCCTGGATACTATTGCTGTAACCAGAGTTACATGACAGTGGGTGTGATATGACAGTCACCCACAGTTTAGCTCCATAAAACATCTTGGGTTATTTGTATACAGACATATATATGCATACCTAACATACACATTCTATGCATACACAAAACAAGTGAAAAAGCAGAAGTACGTGTTACAATGACATGACATAATGTACTCTGTAAGAAGGAGAGACCACTGTTACTCATGTGGGGTAAAGTGACCAATGAAATTAAACTGCAGCTCAGGTTAATACAAGACTGGGCTGCAAGTGATATGTTAGTAGGGCACCTGATAGCCCTAATGGTGAATGACTCATTAAAAATAGACAGCAAAAGGCTGTGATATGGCAGATCCAGCAGAGAAGCCAAACAAAACATGCTAACATTGGACATCTGCATCATATGTCCAGATACTTGGGGTTTTTTTAATCTGTATGTGATGCCTTTGGGGGGTAGGGGGGCAGAATTAGGGCATGGGACTGCCTGATTACTATTCTATTACTACTGAGAAACATAATAATATTCTCAGCAGGGAGCCAAAGTGCACCATGTTGCAGTGGTCCACAGGATGCCAGGGGGCCTCCACTGGAGGTCTCTGCAAAGAACAGCTTGACCACAACTGGCAGTTCATGCTGGCATTTGCACCAGCAGCTGGGTGGTAGTGGTGTGAGGGGATTCAGCTGAGCCCTTGTAGGCAGCTGCATCTGCTGCAGTAAGAGGTCGGTCACATCGCAGCAGCTGTCACAACAGCTGAAAGACAAGTCAACAGCCAACAAATCCAATCACCAGAAAGGAAATCAACCCTGTATGCAACTTAATACTCAATGGGCAGCGGAGCGAGCTGCCACACATCAATATGGTTTAGTATTAGACCTGAAATAACTCACAACAACTAATACAAAAATACCAGGCATAGATAATTAGCCAGTGTGTTCTTCACAAAGAAAAATCATTTCAGAGGAAAGAATGGTTGTATGGGTGAATACATCTCTTATATGTGCCTTAAGTCCTTTGTTTTATGTAGTGCCTGGCAATAAGGCCCTACACTGTCACTGTAATGTGTTCTTTAAAGTAAGGCCTCATGCTGAGGATAATCACGGAGACTGCATGGGGACAGGCACTGAAGCGGGTTCAAGACAGAAAAGCAATCTCTCTGTACCAATCCAGTTAACCAACACTGACTTTTTCAAGAGGCTTTTCAGATGGTTACAATTTTAGGGATACACAAGTCAGGCCTGTTGAAGTGAGAATTGCACCATTTACAGTCCTCCTTCCATTCAATCTTGGTTTGTTCAAACTTTGCTCCTTTTCCAACTGGACCAGTTTGCTGTTGGCACCAGGGCGAGGAAGTACCCAACAAGTACACAACAAGAGGATACCGCTAAATGAAAGCATTAGTGACACATATTGGTTATTTTTTCAAGCAATGTTTATATGTATCTCAAACCATGGTCAGAAATAATAGTCATTTTAAATTATATAAACTGCAGTTATGTAAGAAAAAAGTCTACTATCAAGTCCATCTGAAGTTAGAATTCCTACTAAACTGTCTGAGTGAAAAATGATCTCCCAATTAAAATTAGAACTTTTTATATTTATTGTATGAGAAGAAATTTAGATTTGGCAATAACAGCTAGAGAAATAGACATAATTGGCACAATACAACCATGTAATTTCATCAACTCAATTACGAATGCAGTTCCTCAAGAGAACAACCTATTAACTTCCATGGATCTGAAGCTCATTCTCTTTCATGACATGATGCCAACAAAATGGCTTTTCCAGTTAGAGAAGAATGGTTGTCCTCACATTCCTCTGATGTGTAATCTAATAACCAGGTGTTACATCTCTGTCTTTGCTTCAGTACACCTTCTAAAATCCAACTCACTGAAAAGACGTTTTCCACAATTACCTGTTACTAATGACATTTAATCAAATTAAAATTGCTTCACACATAACAGAAAAGGGTGTTGTTCACATTACTGGACAGGATTCAAATGTTTTGCACAACACCTGGGATCCTCCAATGTAACACACAGGCCCAAATGCTAAACTTCGATGTAATGCTTACATTGTACAACAAAAGTCCCCTTACAAGCAGATTTTGATAAAGGTCCAAAGTGAGATTCCATTCTTGAAAAGTTGATTTCTCTAAAGCATACTTGTTACCTAGGTCTAAACATTTAGCTTATTTAGTGATAAGATGAAAGATATATTTTACTGCAGTGGGCATTTATAAACACCCCACCCCCCACCCCCCCACAAGCAATTACTGTGGACTGGCAGTGTGTCAGAACTGTGTGTTTTTTTGGGTTTTATGAATACAAGTTGAAGATCTAACTTGAAGGGTGGACCACAGTGACATGCCTGAATACTAGAGACCAACAGACATGTACATGATATCATTCTGATTACTTTGCATCAGTTCAACATGAACAAACATGGGCATCTTATAGTCTCTGAAATCACTGTGGTTTTAATGTTTTATATCAATTATAACTTACATGAACCTGTTCTACCAGTTTTAAAGCACTAAAGCACACACAAAATAGTTTCATTGCAGGTTTTATTAAAAAAAATTCTGAACAAACAGAAGCTGTGAGACCTGTGGATCAAAGCAACGGCCCTGAAAAAAAAAGTCTATGAAAGAGCAAGCTTTGGTGCATGGTTTTACAGGTGGTTGGAAGAAACAATGTTTACAGTAAATAATGGCATAAATTCAAGTTGATATTCAAGTTTGAGCTCCTTTTGCATGGTTAAGATAAAACTGGAAATCAAGGACAAAACAAAAGCAAATATGGACAACAAATTAACTTGTTAGCAAATAAAGCCAATTGCTTGACTTCAACAAAACATGCAAACTAGGGCACTGACATGTAAAATACTGTAGACGAAACAAGACAAAACATGAAGGCTCCAGATGTAATAGTCTGAAATCCAGTGTGGACCCTGGATCTGCTTCTCCATTGGCTTCTAGATCCATCCATAATGTATTAGTAGGCAAACAAAATACTTTAGAGTTATTACATGAAATTTTTAAATTATATTCAGATTGTCATTCATGGCATGTGTTCTCTTTCCTTTGTTAGCTGAGGCTACCAACAGTTCTATGTTATGACATAAACAGCAATTGTGAAATACCTTATTTAGTGGGATCTAAACACAGATAACTAACACAGAAAACATTACAATTCAAGAATGAACTCAGAATTCCATAGCGTGGGCTAGATAGCTCTCGGATAGTAATGTACCTAAACACTTGACAGAAGTTCTCATTTCACAAGGCAAGCTGAAAGCGTATCCAAGAATCCGTAGCAACAAACTCTCCATCTTAAACCTGCTTCTAAACAGGCCAAGAAATCTTGGCTGGAACCTAATAAAAAAGCATTTCTGTCCAAACAAAAGTCAACTCAGAAATCACATCAGTATGCACAATCCTAAAACATTTAAAGAATGCCATTTCAGTAGAAATTTTTTTTATATCTCTTGAAGTTAATAGCTTGTATCACCACGGCATATGCAACAATAAGGTAGAGCTGTATAAAAAAAAATATATACATATATATATATATATATATATATATATATTGTGAAAACAAACAAAACAAATTATTTACTGAATAAACCCTGTGTTCTTTTTCACACAGTGGTCTGATCATGCATAAATCTGTGACGCATTCAAACCATTCTAGTTAAGCTGCTTAGATCAAGGGAGAAGGAAGACGAATCAGTTCAGGACATAGAATATGAGGTTTACGGTGAGTTCACAATCTTCCAGAATGACTGTCCTTCCCAGGAGGAAAGAGCAGACTGTTGGTTAATAATACAGGTTATGTTCCTTTGAATTGTGTGTGCACACTTCAAAACAGCGCCTGAACATTTGACCTTGCCTTGCAGCACCCTGAAGGACGAACTCCAGCTAATATTCCGCTCCTATACAATTCCTGGTAACACGTGATTAAGGACAGCCAGACACCTGCAGGACCCTTCTCTCGAAAACTGTGAATTGTGACACTATTATATTTACATTGTATGGGCATCAATATTTTTCAGAGGATTTGCAGAGCAAGCATGACTGACAAACCAAAGCGGTGATGGGACATCATTTAGATGCCTGCTAAATTTAGCACCAATATATTTGCTCAGACAATTCAGCACAAACCTTGGAGCATGACAGAAAGTACAATTTAGCAAATCCCTCCCCTCAGCCCCCCAAGATGTACACACACAGTAACAGAAAAACCAATAAGAGTAAAAAGGCTAAAAACCACTGCTTGGCAAGAATCCTGCACTGTTATAGAGAACACTGAATACTGCAAAAAAATAGGAGGAGGAGGTGCTTCAAAGATCAATTCAAACATTGTATCACTGTGCACCATTTCTACATTCTCTTCAAAAACTATGCTAACTAACTAATTAATAATTCAATGCATTTTTTAAATTCAGGCCCCTTACCTGACTGGACACACAAAGACAGTGGTCAGATGTTAAGAACTTAAATAAAGACTATTTCTGTGTCTTCAGCTGGACTGTAGAAGGAAAATACCAAATATGCTCTCTCCAAGACATTCTATTAAATGGAAAAACAACTGCTTGAACAAAGGGTTAAAGTGGTTTTATTCTTATTCTTAATATAGGCCATTCTATTGGATTTTTCACAGTGTCAGCACTGTCTTGCTCTCAAAAAAATCCTTTAAAGCTGCAGAGAAAAATTCCCTCATGACCTGAAATATATGGAATCCCTTAGTTCTACTGTCTGCATTGAAGAAAAGAAAGAGAGAGAGAGAGAGAGAGAGAGAGAGAGAGAGAGAGAGAGAGGGAGAGAGAGAGAAACTTTTGTTTTGCCACCAGCAGCTGCAAAATAATAAATTAGTCAGACTCTCAACAGTATCCAAAACATACCACACTGCCAGGATTCTGTTTCAGTGGCTGCTGTAGACAGAAATCCAGTAAGAATGAATGGTTAACATTGTACAAAGGACAAACTGACCTCTGCGAAGGCAACCATTAACTGAGAAGGACATTACCAAGAAGACAGATTCAATACACTGGTATATTGTACATGAGGTTTCTAGATTCACAAAATTCACTCAGAGAAGCACAAATACATGTGATTTGATAAAAGTACAGGGACATTTAAAGAGCAATTTTTCTAAGCCATTTCAACACAAACCATGGTTCCACACAGCAGTCCACTGTCCAGCAGACCGACTGATTGCTAACAAAAACTGCAATGAATACCAGGTTAGTCACAAAGCTATAAAAAACAGTATGTTTCAGAATTAGGATATCTGAGAAGTATGTTGCTAAATTGTTATATTGATTAGGGCCATCATAAAAATCACTAGCGCACTGATGTAGCCTACTAGTTGTTCAAGAGAGCAAGTAATTTAAAATGTACCTGATACACCAGCCTAAAGTGGTTTTAAAAAATCAATGACAACAAACTTTTAAATGACCCCCATTTTGCAATAATCTGATTAGGAATGAAAAACAATCTTTCATATGATAATTTATGTACCATTACTGATGTTCCACACTATGAATAATTAATAGAACTGACTCATTGTCTAAGTAGGAGACGGGAAGTGTAATTAATTTGACCCATTTTCCCACTCTCCCATTCATTAAGGTTTATTAATTACAAAATCACACAGAGGCAGAGCGCCCAGTATAAGAAAAGCAGCAACCCCAAAATCTGTGTGCACACACGCACACACCACGTTGGCTACCACAGAGGGGTGTTGGGTATTTAAAAAAATTTGTCTGCCAAAACTAACAGTCGCCATAGTGACATGGATTTAATACCACACAGTCAACAAGAGATTCATAAACTGATGTGCCTGTAAACATTTGTTTATTTTAAACTTTGTGGATCAAGTAAGCTCCAAAACATGTATTCATATCTAAATTTATCTAATGCAATTTCAAAAAAGATCGAGAGCAATTGACACACGTCTTTGTTCAGTACGAAAATGAGAAATTCTTTGCTTTCTACAAATTCCCATACAATTTTACCTGTCCAGCTCATATATGGATTATTGAGCAGCCAACCAGCCTCACTACTTACCCTCACAAAACAGAAAAGGTGCATTTACATTGATTTATTTACATGTATTAGAATGCGGGAAAAATGTTCTTTTCCATTATAGTGCTCAGTACACGATGGCAAATGCATTATTTCTAAAATGAACAGCAGTCTGTTAAAACCAGTGTCAAAATTTCAAAAGTAAAAAAAAAAATCAGTATGTAATGAAATTTACAACTTCAAATGTGCATCATTTTAAACTGTGTACAATTAGCCAATCCTAGTAATTAAATTGTATGTGTGTAGCTGTATGTGTTTAATTTTTTGAATTGGCTAGTTGTATTAAATTAACAATGAGGTGGGTGGGTTCCTGTTTCCCATTACTGCCTATTGTAACACCACGGGTGGCAGGCCAAGTCGCGTTCATCACAATCTTGGTTGTGGTAAAAACAAGATGGGTCACCACGAATTGAATAGTCTGTGTTTTCAGGTGTCAGTTTGCTTATTTAATCCTTACTAGCCGACAGAAATCCGGCGCCGAGAAACTACAGTTACTTCTTGGAATAATTCTTTAGACTTTTGGCAGGGCTCTACCGGTCTCCGAAACCTGATGGCGTCAGAAACAGAGCTGGCCCCTCCAGTACTGTATAATAGGCCATCACAGTCATCTTAAACAGCAGTAAGCAGTACCAGCTGCTACCTTAACTGTTATGTAAACACGATGTCTTTAAGAGAATTATTATCGCATACTGAAAGACGCCTTTACACATTGCTTAAAGTGTGATGTTGCACATGGCTGAACACAGCAACACAAGGAGTTCTGCGTAATACGCCCCCAGTACAAAGCAACTATGTTTCCAGTCGGCTTAGGCTGACCTCGGCAGACGTGCGACTCACCTCGCATTGGTAATTAAGAAATGCACTTGAAACTTGTCAGCAAAGTAGGAGTAACAGAAAATTACAGCTGCGCATGCAATGCTATTTGGTAAATACACGAATACAAAGATTCCGTACACTTTACGTTTACGTAGCCATTTTACAACGACCCAGCTTTATACAGTTGCAATTCACTGAAACAGATACTGTTCTTTCAATACGAATATCGCAAGATTCCATTTGAAATAAATTAACGAAAGCCAATATGGGCACTTAAAAAGACGAGTAAATGTGAGGAATCAGACTATGTTAAAATGCATCTCAATGTGACACTTCTTAAGCATTTACGATGTATTCACAGAATGTAGTAATCAAGCTTAATGTGTTTTAGCCGACGAACCGTCGTAATTTTAGTTTTGAATAAAATGGATTTGTACTCATGACAACCTTTAATCATCGTGGCTATAGACTATGCTTCTTACTCTGATTACCAAATAGAAATATGTGCAACATTAATCTTAACGCTTATTTGTGCATTTACAATGATTTCCGTTTTATGACAGCGAGAAAATATCACGCAAGCAAATAACTGGACATCTCTATGTTAACCTGTCGAAAAATGCCGATTGTCATATTGTGAAACGCAGGATGTTATAGGCTAAGGTGTACGCTGAACAGTCTGTACTTGAAAGAAAAAAAACGATTTCCCCCCCCCATACATAGCAATGTTATATTCCCCATCGTTTCCGAGAGCGCGTGGTATTAGACAGCCAAATAATTATAATTTATAAGGCACATCTGACGTTCGTCGATAATGTTGCACAGTTAAGTTGTAGAGTATCTCTAAAACGTGCTTTACTTACCAACCAAATAAAGAAGTTACCTTCAGATTTAAAACGTTGATTTTTTTTTCGTGTAAGCGAATTACAGAATCCAAACCACGTTTGCCCAGTCTAACTCGGTTCTTGCTGACGGCTGATCGCACAGGGGCGGAACAGTGCGCACTGAAGCGCAAGCCCTAACGCAACAAGACTGGGAGCAGATCTATACTACTGTACTTCATTAGAACTGCCCCGCAGCTCCGAGAGACGCGGGAACGCGCACCCATACGCTCACAATTTCACCAATAACACATCATTCGTTTTAACCATGCAGTATGACAGAAGTATTGTGATAATGTCTGTTTGCACATTTCGTGTGATCGTCGTTTACTTTTGTACTACATTTATCTCAAATGATTTCTCAGTGAAAAGTGTTTCTTTCCATTGCGCACGTTTTTAGAGCAATTGCCATTTAGTACACAGAAAGTAAACAACATTATGCATTAAATATATACAGCATGAGATGTTTTTTTTTCCCCGTAAAACAAATACAGATAACGTCTGTCGTGCAGTACTATTGCGTTTTCGGTTGTCCCAGTTGTTCGAACAGAACAGAGAAATTACGTAACTGAAGCCACTGCGTTCCGTTTTGTAAAGACATTTGCAATTTTTAATCGACTAAATATCCTAAAGTTAACTTATAACGCGTATTTACGTTGGCTGTTGAACATAAATTACATGTACATTGCGTTGACATGGACGTTCTGGCCAAAACACACTGCGCCCTTATGTTGACAGCGAATTTATAAAGTGGTCACTAATTTGATTAAATCCCATGTAACGAAACGCGAACGTAATTATTTCTGCCGAAGTGGCAACAATCCCTTAAGAACCCGGAATCATTTTATAATTGTTACAAACCGATTTTTTGCTAATGAGGGGACGTGCATACCGATCTCGTGTCTGCAGGTGGTCTAAGGGAAACATACATTTACTGCATAGTATATTCAGCACAGTTAGAGGCAGCTCTTGGCGAGAGCTTCTTCGAGAAGAGCTTATGTAACACCAATAGATCCCAGTGAAGTTTCTCCCCTTTAAGATCCAAGATATTTGATATTCTGCAGTTACAGCGAAGGAATCCGAAAACAAAGCACTACTCAAAAAATGTCTGAATATATTTTACAATGGCACCATGTAATAAACCAAAGAATAAAAATCAGGTTTCATTTTTTGTACTGAAAATTAAGCTATTACATAAAGTACACTCCATGTTAGTTTCACAATGAGGTCTACAGTACACGAAATCTTAGAGAAACCTGCAGTTACTTCTCTCATAACCGCACTTCGTGTCTTACGTGAATATCGAATGACAGAGATAACAGCTTTCATCACAATGATAAAAATAACAGAAAAAATTTAAAACAATTGTGGATGTGCTGTATTACATAGGAACATTGTTCTACAGGTAAACATTTCTTTCGATTCAGAAAATGAGTTCCTTGTCTTCTGAAAAGTTACATCTATACGCAATAAAAATTCCTGCTATTCACTTTATTTTTATAAAAGCCCCTAAATCGTAGGTAACATTGTAGTTTTCTTTTCCACAAAAGATATACTGAGACCGAAATATTTATTTACCAAAATATCTTAATTACAACTATTAACAACGCTGCAAACAAGCACGTGGCAACATAATTTCCTATTGACGCCCTTTGACACACCATCGATCTACAGAGGTCTACCTCACACAGTAAGACTTCATCATAATGTGGAGACATTCTTGGTCTATATTTAAATAATTCTAACGAGATGACAGTAATCAAAAGTACATTAATAATATTGCGGAATGACTACTAGAAGACTACATGTGCTACAACCAAATGTTTGTATTTTGTCTCTTTAATCTTTCTGTAGCATTGTTGCATAGTGCCTTAAGTTTCAAACTGAAAACTCAAGTGTGTGCGTCGGCTCTCCATCTGACTGCTCTCACACAGCCGTACTGGGCTTGCTCAAAGGCCACTGCACTTGTTTTCGCCTGTATCCACATTCACAAACCTTCAAGTGCAACATGACAGTTCTGCAATTCCAGAAGGTGTGTGTGTGTGTGTGTGTGTGTGTGTGTGTGTGGAGTCTTTTTCTCCAAGTTTCTGCATCTGAGGGAGACAAGACACTGTGTGGCGCCCTCATGTGGAGCAACAGAGTGCAATCTGCTGCACCTTGCCCAGATCTGTCAGAAGCTGCTTAATGCGAAGTTTGAGCTGCGGCAGGCGGGCCAAGGGCTCGGGGGGCTCCAGCTCCCCCGTGTAGTCCAGCCAGCTCTCCAGAACTGCAGGGCAGCAGGAGGGGAAAAAAAAGTAGGTGGCATCAGTTGGACCTTTCAATCACCATACACATCAGACCCCTCAGGTGAATGAAAAACAAAGGAAAGGGAAGAGTACCCCACCCTACCCCACCCACCATACAATAGCACCGTGAGCACACTTAATTAAAAATACAATAACACCTCTGCACATCAAATCTCTGGGTACCATGTCGAATGTGAAACTAGAAACAAAACAGCTGAGTGCTATATGAATAACTGTAAAGCTTGACAGACTGCTAAAATATTAAAGGAGTCCTTGGGACTGCACTACAGGAGGCTGATGGGGAAACAGTGTGCTCCAGGGGAGGGTGTCTCGCTCACCATCCAGCTCCTTCTCGATGAAGTCCATCCTGTGGGTGACTTCCTCCTGCATGGCCTCGATGTGGTCCAGAAGGTTAATCTGCCACTGCCGCTGGAGACTGATGTCCCATGCCCCGCCCTCTGTCACCTCGCTCTTCACTTCAGAGCCTTTCTCCATGCACTGCCTACGACAGCCATCGCTCTTCTGCAAACACCCATCTTGCAATTAGCCAATCTGTGACACGCTACACATGCTTTAACTTAACCCCCCACCCTCCAATGCAGCACTACCGACAGCACTCACCTTGACATGGCTGGCCCGGTCCAGCTGTAGGGAGAGGTGCACCTTCCCGTGGTCGGGTTCCAGCGGCACTCCGTAGCGATGCTCCAGATTCAGCAGGTCTTCAGTGCTGCGCAAACTGTCCTCTAGCTCCGAGTCGCGTGTCTCCACAACCAGCCGCTGCTCCACGGCTGGGTAATAGGCATGCGGCTTCTGGTAGCAGTGCTCGCTGCTGATGTACGAGTCCTGGATGGGCGGCGAGTGGCTTGTCCTGTCAGTTGTGGTCTGCACCGCCGGCCATGTGCCACCCCTCTCCCACTCTGCCCTGTTGTCAAACCCAGGCGGCACCATGCCCATCTCTGTGCCAGATGCTCTCCTGGCCTTCTCAACTCTTCTCCAAGGCTGACGCCAAAGCTTTAGGTCAGCGAGTGACTGGCTCCTGTAGGGATGGAGACACAGGAGAGCACTATGACGTTCATTACCTCACTCTGTCAAGCAGCCAAAAGCGGAAATCTCATTTCACTCTTTTCAGTTTGTTTTTTAATTGAGTCGTACAGATTATAGATCACATTTTAAAAAATTCTGAATTTATTTTGGTCTGATTTTTTACGTCTCAAAAACCTGGCATTTTAACAAGGTTGTATAGACTTTTTATATCCACTGTATGTCAGTAACTGCTGTTGATAACTTACATAGCTTTATGGAAAGTACATCATTCCAAGCTTACATTTTCCTTTTAGTAAACTAACACGTGTGGGACAACTTTACTAGTTTGCTCATAACATATTCTTCAAAATTTAGTCAGCTTCTGGAATAAGCTTCTCATACACATAATTAAAGCACAACAGCAACAAAGTAAGTCAGAATACAGCCAACTTTTTGCCCGTGAAAAAAGGACCCAGACTGAGTGTTTGAGCGGACCAGAGCTCTTTTTCTGAAACCACCACATTCTCACGATCCCCCAGAACTTACTGCAGGATGTTAATCTTAAGCTGGAGGCCTTTGAGCACCTCGAGAACATGGTGGACATCCCCCAGAAGCTGGTGTGTCGCGCTGATCTTCCTAGCATTCTGATGAGAGTAGTTCTCCTCCAGGAAGGACAGGCCATACATGTGGCCCTGGTTCAGCCAATCCTGGTCGTACCTATGATGCAGGCCCCGCCTCTGCCCTGCACACAGACCAATGTACATTCACAATTTAAGTGCAACATTTTCAGTCATTGGGCACTTTCTTGGTCTTATAAATACAGCACTAACAACCACAAAAAATGAACACACAAGGGGAAATAAGTGGCTGTTATTAAGGATCATAAACTTGTACAGTGAAAACCTGGTGAAAATCTTACTCATTAAAGCACAAGTGGCCTTTGATGCCTTTGTTGGATAAATACATAAAAATGTGAAAAGCCATTTCTGAGTCTGTATTCTCATAAAGAGAACCCACTACAGCCACAATTCAAAAGAACAGGGATCAGCATTAGTCACCTGGCAGGTCCCGGCAGATGTAGCAGGTGTACCTGTCTGGCGCGTTGTACTCCGTGAGGCCCATGCACATGCCATGCTGCCAGGACAGACACTTCTCACACTGGCAACAGGGCAAAATGCCATTATAATCCTCCGAGGTGACCAAACACTCTACCCTAATGACTCAGCATATCCATTCATTCACCAAATGTCATTACATGGAAAAACACATTTACTTTATGATGCTATCAGCTTCAGACATCTCAGGATGATGTACATCAGTCCTAACCTGAATCATAAAGTCGTTTTCTTCTTGCACCCCGCAGGCACAGCGAATGGCATCGGAGCCCTGGGCTGATGTCACTGTGTTCTGTGCATGGGAGGGCGTGATGCTGTCCAGCTCTTCCTCCAACTCATCCTCACTCCACACAGGACTGTCTGTCGACCAGTTGCTACCACTGTCTTCATCTGCACAGTAGAGAAATGGGCAGAACAACAATGCCACATAATTATACACTGTGTCCTCACTCTGGTCTCACAGCACTTTCTGTCAGAGATGCAAATGAAAATAAGAGTGTCAGTCATGAGGATTTTTATGCCAAACCTAGAAAACCATCTAGATTGGTCAGAAACAAGCAGAAGCTGTTTAGATGTGTTCGATCCACTGCGTTTACAAAGGGGGAAAAAGAAGAAGAAAAAAGAGCAGAGAAGGTAAACACTGATCTAAATTCACACCGTGTACTTTTCTCACTTCTATGTATATCTGGCCCAAACTAGAGCTGTGTGTGCAAGGGGGAATTTATGCAATTAAAATTCATTTTGGGCTGAAAACCAAGATATCAGTATTCTCTTCACTACCTGAAGAGTCTGTCGAGGGGGAAAAGATGCAGGAGAAGATTAAGCTCTTAATTGGCAGTCCGTCTACATCACACAAGAAGAACCAAGATAGGGACTGTAGAATGTCATACAGCAAGCGTGATCAGAGCACACAGTAGCACATCTGAACATGAGCATTAATGAAAACTATAAGTAGTCCTCAGTGTCATTTCCTGAAAGAAATAACTACTGTGGTCAAAGGTGACTGCCTGCTAAAAGAAAAGGTTACTCCTTATCAAATTAAATTGTACTCCTCACTTGTAAGGACACTATCAATTTTATATAAATTTTCAATTTTATATATATATAAACTTAAAAGTCACAGGAATTGTTCATCAGGGTTTTTTGGTTTTTGCCTTTGCCATTAAAAGCAAAATGCCAAAGGCCTCAGTTGTGTGGGACTTTGAACTGAATGACGACAAGAAAAAAGCAGCGTGTCACAAATGCCATTTGACTCTTGCCTACCATGATGGTACAACTAGCATGAAAGTCACCTTCATGCTACAAGTAGTAGGCTATTGCTTGACAGTGTTTACAGTGTATAAAATCAAGACCACAGTAGCTAGCAAACTTATCTTACCTAATGTCTGTTGTGTTATATTGTTTAAACAGCAACGAACATGACAGAAGCATGCACTTTTTTGAAAACGGTGGCAATTGAATGAATAAAATACAACAAAAGAAATATGTGGGAACATCTGGGGATAAAACAAAACATCAACTGGTATTCTAAGCTGGCATTAGCAGCTGAACACTGCTTTTGCATTGCCAATTCAAGCCAGTCAAAACATATTTCCTCGAAGGTTAGCTACATCATGAACAAGTTCCCCTTTAACAGAATATGTAGACAATCTAATCTTCCTCACAAACGAGTGCAGAACAGTGATTCTGTGAGTACTGGTCGTGACCCAATCTGGCTCATGGACTTGCTCACGATCGGTCGCCAAAGTAATTAGTAAACAGAAAATAGAAATGTTTACACTACTGCATCCCATAATGGGTCCCAACTTTTTCTTTTTCAGTGTTTGTATTTAAAAAAACCCCTGGTGTAGAGGGTAAGCTTACGGTTTAGTGAGCTTGCAGTCTGATTGTGTTTAATTTGCTTATCTGAACTGGAATGAAATTGTTAATTTATGGAAATGTGTGTGCTACTGTTATTATAATTGGACTAACTGTACTACCTATCTAGTTTTATTTATTCCAATTCCAATAACGGAATTATTATTTAAACTGCAACTGGTAATGCAGAGGACTACTTTCGTTTAAACGTATGTGAATACTGAGAAACGACAATAAATAAATTAAAAATAAGCGTGTTGCAGCACTACGTTGTCCATCTCAGCCAAGAACAGAGACATACGTGTTCATGGAGCAACATGCCCCGCGAAACATTTGAATATTCACTATTACTACCAAAACTCCGGAAGACAAAAAATTGTATTCGTGATAGCCCTAAAAAGGTCCTGTCTATACTATCTATGTATAAGATCTGTACAAAGTTTTTTTTAGAAACTGTACTACCAATTATCATACAGAAAAATGTATTTTTTTCTTCTTTTAGGTCAGATACAGCAGGCTTAACTTACAAAATTACTGTCTTCGGGGGGCCGGAACTTACAATTTTAAGCAATTAAATAACTGAATTAATTTTATCTCAAAGAGAAGCAAAGTTAGCTGGTAAGCGTATGCCTCTCTCACCTGACTTGGACTTCTTTTTCTTCTTCTTTTTCTTAAAGCGGATGCGGAGGAAGTCCCTACGTTTCTTTTCGTTCATCCTTTCCCCATCTTTTGCCACTGCAGAAGGACGTACTCACAAAAATGAGGACACAGCTCACATTTAGAGGAGTGACATTTACATGCACTGAAGGAAAGTTCCAAACCTGTGTCTGTCATGTTTTGGTCTCTCTCAGTCATCTTGCACCTAGTCTTCTCCAAATGGTTCTCTTTCCTCTTCTCATGCACTACAGGCCGCTGACGATTCCCAGAGCTGACACTAGGGGGCAGCAACGTGCGCCCTCTCTCATTTAATCTACTTGTTCTGGACGGATGCAATGTTCTTTGGGTACTGTTTAAGGAGACATCTGAAAAGACGACATACACTACACTGATGAACTAATAAAACGATCAGCATTTCTGGTTTCTTATTTTAGCACATCCTACTAAAATGTTATATCATCATCTTGAGGATACTATAATTTAAAAAGTATTCATGACTGTTGATGAAAAACAATTGTTGTTAGAAACACAATTGTTTCATGCCTTTGTGGCTTCTTTCTAGCACTCTGTTGTGCCAAGCAACTACACTATACTGCAGCAATGGAGAAAAAAACCCAAGAGAGCCTTTCTCAAGGCTTGTCTGTAAGTCTAGAGAAAGTGGCATGAAGACGCAGTTCTCTTGAGGGTAGGACTGACCTAAAGAAGGTGTTGTACTGCGCCTTGTCCTGGGACGGTCCAAAGCAGCCGCCTGTCTCTCAGAGGCCCGTGTCTGGATGCTCCTGGTGGGGCTTAGGCCGCCCTCCGCCGCTTCGTCCCCCTGATGGTAATACTTGACATGGTAGTGCAGCAGCTTGGCTTTGCGGAAGGACTTGAGGCAGCCTGGGGCCTTGCACTTGAACGGGTTGTGATCGAGGTTGATAGACAGTACTGGGGGCGGCTGGTTCTTCACCACTCTGTACACTGAAGGCACGGCCATGCGGCGGATCAGCATGTAACCCCAACACAGGGCGAGGCATGACACGGCATGAGATGCAAGATTTGTACTTACGAGGCTCTCGGCTGTACTTGTTGGGGTTTGGTTGTTGGGGTCGTCTCACTGCAGGTGCTACAGAGACACTATTCATCCCTTCAACACAGAAACATAAGTTTGAACAGTAAACAAACTTACAAGATTCAGAACACGACTAATCATTGTGAACTAGCACCACCATTAACAGTGAGGTCCACTACGTGTCGTCCTTCCTGGTTCTCTCCTGTCCTCTCTGACACCAATCATCAGTCCACTTTCTACCTTGCAACCACTGTATTTCGTCCCTTAAGTGGGTCGCACCTTGCTCAGCAGAAATTTGCCCCTCCGTGGCTGGTTTGGAGCAGTCTGCATTCCTTGCTGTGCTGTGGGCTTCCTCCATTTCACTGGTGGCTACAGCCGCTGGCACTAGAGAAGAACCTAGTTCCCTCAGCTTCTGATCATCGGGGGCTGTGATTGGTTCTGTATCAGCTGAGCTTGCCTTTCCTGGAGAAGGTAGTGAAAGCACATGTGAGCACCGCCTCCCTGCCATGCGCAGGTGCAGACAGAAAACATGCTCGCACGCAAGTGTACTGAGTCCGCCTCCAAGAACGCAAAGAGGAAGCACCTCCATGAAACAAACACAGAGGTACTGCTCTTTATATGACCTCACAGATTCCTCTGAACCATTGCCAGCTGTTGAGATCCTTGTGAGAGAACATTTGTATATACGGAAAACGCTCATGGAAAAACATCTGGAAGATGTTAACTCAGGATGGAAAGTATTAAATTTTTCATATCAGGCAAAAACACTACTTTTGGTTCACCCAACACCTACATTGCAATTTACTGCAATGCAGCAAAGGGAACTCCAGGAAATTAACCATCATCCTTGGAACTTGCCATAAAAAAAGAGCGTCAAACTAGACATTCTGAATTGAATGAAGTAAGATCTACTTTAAGCTCAGTGGCTGCATATATCTAAGACACACTAAATTGATTCAAGCAGAAAATACATGTAAGTGAATACAGGTGATGTCAGAAAATATTTTAACCTGCACCTGTGTCTGGCTTGCTTCTCTTAGACGGCGCACCCTGTCCCAGGCAGATCTTTCGCTTTCTCAGCTCAAGAACATCCCTCTGGCTTTCTGTTCTCTCTGTAGATAATGAAACATGACTACTTAAGCATCAATAAAGACACGCAAAGTTTGATGAATCCTTAAAAAAATATATTAATTACAAATATAGACAACTACACATGATCGCATATAGGGTTGGTATACCATTTAGGGTGTCCCCTGCCTTGTGCCGTGACCCTGCATAGCATAACTAGTATGGAAGATGGACAGATAGATGGACAATCATATATATCCCCCATCTCACTTAAACCATATCACATATTTCACCAGTTAATGATTTTGTGACAGCTTAATACATTTGTCATTTAAAGGTTGTCAGAACATTCATCAGGTGCCTGCTGTTAAAGACTGGGATTTTCCCTGTGGGTGAGTATGTAGTCTGAGTGTTGTATGTCTTGGCCTGCTGCACAGCCCTTGTGGTTTACCGTGGTAATCCCTGACTAATGCCCAGATGGCTCCAGGCAAACCCACCTTCAGTGGTTTGGGCTTTTCTGCCCCTGCTCTGCTGAGGACTCCCTGCGCCAGCCTCTTCTGTGGCTGCCTTGAGCTGTGCCACATCCGGGTGCTTTTCCTCTTGTGGCCGTTTGGGGGCTTCAAGTTCCCTTTTGGACTTCTCATGTACCTCATCCAGGTGTCTTCCCTCTTCCTCCTCACTTTCAGTGTGCTTCACAGGCCCCGCCCCTACAGATTGCCCTTTGGTCTGCCTCCGGCCAGGCTCCTTGTCGTCCGCTGGGTGGTCCCTCCCCAGGCCCGCTCTGCCATTCTGCTTGGCATCATCACTCTGTGGTGCTTCCTCCTTAATCCTGCCCACACCGCATGCGCCCCCACCTTCCGTCCTCCCCTGTTTACTCAGCAAGTTGCCGTTCCCGTGCTCACTGCTGCTTACTTCGGTGTACTCGATCCTGTCATCCGCACTGTGCCCTGGGCTCCATCTGGCCCCTTTGCTCCTCACATTTACTTCTCTAGAGCATTGCTCATTCTCACTCTGCTGGGGTCTGTGTGACTGTCCATCCTTCCTCTTGTTGTCTGTCTTGGATTTCCCTCCTTTCCTCTGTTAAGTACAAGATAATGGGTAAGTGAAAGCAACAAAAAGAAATAATATTGTTACACAGCCATGATGCTAGAAAAAAATAATAAAAGTTACCATATTCATCTACACTGAGTAAAAACACCCATACACCACCTACACTGATCCACATAAGGCGAAGATTAAAACTAGAAGATGAAAATTTGCTGTTGGCAAAACCTTATAACAGAACCTTTCTATAAAGGTTATTACTACCAATAGCAAATAAACTGCGGTATTCTTACTGAAAAAGAGTGGGGCGTGTTTAGAACAGAAACAGAAAACAGCTCACATCTCTGTAGAAAGGCTTCACATGAATGTCCTTGACGGTCTGGATAATGCCATCAAAAAATTTCACGGTGTAGGAAGCTGTTTAAAAAAAAAAAAAAAAAAAAAAAGGCCAAATGTAGTTGTGATAATTACTTTCAATAAAAAGCTGTGGTTAACACAGCTTTATGCATTACTCTGAACATTATTCTGAATGTAAAAATACACCGTGACTGAGCTGAGTGGCAAAACGACACAGAGGAGACTCATTTAAGACAGTCACCAACAACGTAACAAAAAACCCATAACCCACACAAAAGGGGGCAAAAAGGTCAGAAATTCCTGTAACTTAATTGTGGCGCATGGTTAATTAGGGCCCTCGAGTGCAGACACCCATGCACTAAATAGAGGGGCCCATGTACCAAAACAAGAGACAGAAGAACACAGCTGCTAAAAAAATCTGACACTGATCTGTCTTTTTCCTGAAGGACAGCAGCTACCAAGACACTTGCATTCGTGACGAGTACAGAGATTTGCTTCTCCCCTCTGATCTGCCAGGTGTTAATTAATTTACTCACAAAAAGGGCTATTTAAACTGGAACCTCATTCTGGCTTCTGAGAGTACCTACCATCCTTGTTGACTGACAGGACCTTTGCGGGATAAAAGCGACAGTCTGACCAGCTGGCAAGGACCTTCTCATTTACACGAAAGCCCTGCAACACATTGACAAGTTCACTGAGACAGCAGTTTACCAACCAAACACATCAGCAAACAGCGTCTACTGTTACTACCGTCAAGAAAACACATACTATTAAACTGCTTTAAATGTCTAGGCCATTTCATACATCCTTTAAACATTTTGTAGACCCATTTGCAGTTGAGTACGATTTAAAAATCCACTGAACAACATATTCAGAGTAATACCAACATGCATTAAAAATGTGAATATATATGCGAATATTCTGTGCCAGCTTTTCCCATATTGAAAAGTGTAGATGTCACTGTTTTATTCTGCTGTTTGGAATGAGATCAGACTTGCGTGAGCTCTAGCAAGTCTCTTAATTAAATGGACTTGGATCAGTGCTGACAAACCACTGCAGCATCTCTTAAAACGCTAAGGATAAATAGTCCTGAAAATTGTCCATTTCTGCATACAAGAATGTAAGATGATGTTCAAACTGAATTTAATAAATAAATGTCTTGGTTAATTACTTGTTACGTTGGACAGCAACTAATTAATAAAACGAGTAACAATAACGTAAATATTTTAACATGCAGAAAGCCATATGTATGCATTTTAATTAAAAGTTAATCACTTAGCACAATATCCTACAAATGTTTACAGAAATGCTGACGTGTGAAGTCATTGTCTGAGCATCCCAGCCTACAGTAATTAATTACTAGCACAAATGGAAAAAATAAATGCTCAGTTGGCTGGTTAAAAGAAAGGCGTGTGCAGACAACATTGTTATTTACGTGACTCTGTGTCCTGCTCATGCGGATGGTGTGGCACTCGCTCATCCATCACACTCCCTCACCAAAGAGCTGCTGTTCTCTCGCAGACCTTCCCTCCTCAGCTGGATCCTCTCAACGGGCCGCAGGTACGGGCTGCCCCAGTCAAACCACTCGTCGTAACGGTGGCTCCACTGACGGTAGTGGATCAGCACCCGCTCTTCCTCGTAGTCAATCTTCTCAATGGTAGCGGAGTACCTGTGACCAGCCAAAGCGAAACTGAAAATGTGGACCTCGCAATGGCAACATGGCAACAAACGCGTCACTCGCCGAGAGATGACGAGTGACGCAAGTTGAAGTATGAGAAAAAAGAGGAATGGCAAGGAACACTTGCCAGTTCTTCAGATTGTCACGGGCCTCCAGCGGTGCGCCGACTTCGAAAGTGATGCCTCTTCTTTTGGGAGGAGTCCGGGTCATTGTGGACTGGACTCTTTCTCCGCCTCTTTCTCTGCCTACCACACATAAAACAAGGCTGCTCAGGAACACCTGCTATATTCTGCAGCTCTCCTTATTATCCAAACCAGATAAAAAATTAATTAAAAAACAAAAAAAAAGAATTACAATTTGTCATGGGAATGTTATTTTTGGGGTTGTCACGTATCTAGACAGGACATCACAAATGCGCATATGTAAAAATGAATGAATGCCCATCGACAAGTGCTGAATAAAGAGCCATGCATGGTAATTTTAAAGTCTAATAGCCACAACCAGAGCACTGCTTCCAACATTTGTACACAGTGCCCACAGTAAAAATATCATCGTCATTATTATTATCAAGCGGAAGACAGTAACAACACTGGATAACACTTTTTTTTTCCCCCAAAAGGTTTACTGCCTGAAAAATGTTTGATTATGACACACCTTTCACCATGTTCCTAACTGACTGTACCAACATTAACAGGGCAGGAGTCCAAATGTGACAGGAGAATATCTTCAGCAATAAACTGCACATCACGGAACATGATCTTACATTTATTCATTTAGCAGACGCCGTTGTCCAATGTGACTTACAAATGACACACAGATGTTACAGCAAATTTAGTTCTTTGTATTTAACCCATCCCCCTGGGGTTGCAATGGGCAGCCATTAATCAGCACTGGAGGAACTGAAGCCGAGTGTCTTGCTCAGAGCACACCTGGTGGCTGGGGTGGGATTCAAACCTGGAGACATCTGCCTCCCAGCTTGTTATTCTACCCATTGAGCCACCAGCTGCTATGCTTGAAGCATGCTGTTTGGTGCCTTGCAGTTGCCAAGAAAATTTTTCAAAAAAACCCATAAGCAACTGCATATAAAGGTACGTGATAAGAAAATTTACATGTGATTTTCATGATCAGCAGCCATAATCCATAAGATATACCATAAGTGTTCAGGAAGCAATGTTTTAACGGTCTGATATAATCCAACAGAAACATGGACAAATATCACCCTCTACTGGTTGTGCAGGTGCTACTACAATTCCTAGACTGTCAATACAGGCTGACATTTGCCGTATCGATACCAGTTGCTTAGATGGTAAACTAGCAGCTGCGCTACACCTAAACAAGGCGTAAGGATGGCTGTTAGTCATGGGAAAATGGCCTGACACAAAATTCTGGTGTTATTTGGAATGTACGTCTGTAGCAAACAGATTTAGGCAAGAAACAAACTTTCCACATTTCTATGGAAAAGTAATAATCAGAAAATGAGTAATGTGCAGATGGAAAATGACTAGGGATTTTCAAGCAAAAGCGAGCAGTAAAATTTTCTTAATTATGACTAAGACTAAATACATTCCAACATTTACTGCTTCAGGCTACAGTCGACAAAAATTGTTCTGACATGTAAATGACCTTCCATTGAGACCATCTTGAAGCCTTTTTTTCTTGCACCCTCATTTCCCTTGATCAGTGATAGGCATTTCCTACATTGAGGCTTTTACAGAGCATTACAAATAATATTAAATGTTTTTAAGTAACGTTACCAAACCAGAGTATACAATAAATGACAAACATACGATATAATAAGATGTACTTACACACTGACAGATTGTTGTATTTAAAACTAAATTGCACACAATAGCAATGGGAAACGTCTATTTTTCCTTGTAGAGACATTACAAATAGCGGATCGTAAATGTAAAAATTTCACGAAAAAAAAGTGCGACATAAAAAATAAAACATACATGCAACTTTCGCAGTTAGTTGCTTTTTTAAATGCTGACCATCTTAACAGAATGATCTTTAATATGGTCCAAAATCCACGCACGTGAGTGACATGACTGTGAACTGAAGAAAAACAGTCGTTGTGACATGAAAGTAAAGCGGTGTGTTTTAAATATAAACGACACATTCGCAAAGTTAAGTACAGAAAACAAACATGTTAAAGGAATTTTATTTACAAGAACAATCGCGCTACTTAGGAGGTGACAAGACAACCTTACAAAAAGTTACTATAAAATTGTATTTGCCGCGCACGTTTACACGGATAAGAAAGTGGTGTAAAACCCCGACATTTTTTCTGCACTATCAGAAGCACCACAGCTGGGAGGCAATGTGACACACATGACAAATGGCGCGCAACACGTTTTTCTTCTGCGTGTTGTTTACAATGTGGACACCTTGGCCTCGATTATGGACATGACACAGCAGCTGAATGTTAACAAAACTGTGTATAAAGGCACGGTTTGCTGTACGGTATACGTGAATTAGCCTAAAAGCTAACCTTCTAACCTTCTCTTGACTTTTAAACAAGCCGGCGTAGGCTCTCTAGCGAAGGCTGACTGACACGCAGAAACGTGCGTGCAGCGATTTCAAAACTGAGCACGATATCTTGGAAATCGCTGTTTTGTATCTAGTTTTAGCAATACGCGCCTTACTGTTAACATTTGGTTTAATAAGTCTGTACTCGCAATCAGATAACAATAATTGCGAAATTAACATCAGGTTCGAACATTGTATATCGCCTTTCTACTGATATCGTCGTACCGATTATCAGAATTCTTATTGGCTAAAATTCCTGACGCATTCAAATTTCATGAATTTTATTGGATAGTATGACTGCCAATCAAACCCCAACTTAACCGCGGCCTCATCTCGGCCTGCTCTTGCTTCGGTCTTACGGTACCGTAATTACGGCATGAAATGCAATGGTCCAACTTCCCAGAAAACTCCCCGAAGCCTCTGGAAAGAACACTCGATGCGTAAAGGTTAAGAAGTAAGTGACAATTTACAATGCCCGCTTCAGCGCAAAAGCTCCCTTTTACAATAAAACGCAATTCTGTTTTCTTCAAAATTCAAGAGCATCAGTTGCAGAATAACATGCGGTTAACTTTCACTCCTGTCACTACATCACTGGGTATAAACAATGGAATTCGTATTCCAAATAAAAATCGCAGTTTATCCAGAAAATGATCCACGCTATTTTATAATGTCAAAACATTATTACCTAAAGATGCGGTGATGTTTTTCGGTCCGTTGCTAATATAAGAACAAACAGACAGCTATCCAGTCCGTCATGTACTGCGCCGCCACCTTCTTAGCGGCCGCAGCTCACGCAGTTTATTTTCCTCTTTGAGCAAAGCCAGCGTCCAGAACTGCCAGTGTCACGGTGCGGCGCTCATCTGCGCCTGCGCGCTTGCTCATGGGCATCTCGTTTAGTTCAGAATTGTGTCAGTCCACAACGATGTCGTAGCTCTCCCAGCAATAGAATAGCTCTTTTCTGCTAATGTATATAACCATGCAGACAACAACGATTGTTCCGGTAATTATTTCTATAATAATCATACATTATTGTTATTTCACCAATTTTAAAGAAAACATTTACGCATCAAGGATACGAGAATTAATGTCAACTTTTAAGGCATTCCGTAACTTTGAAATTTAAAATGTCGTTCAAGCGTTTTTTTCAATGTTTGATGCATGCAGGCAAATAGTTTGTGACTTTTTACTTTTTATGCTTAAATAATGACTGCATATATTATGACCAGACCAAACATGCAGTTTTGTGCAAGGGATTTGTATTTACAACTCAAGAATGTAACGTAATTGCTTGCATATTTATATACAGTGCACATTTATGATGATAAATTATTTTATTTTGAATATTATGAATTAGTATCAATTTTTGGAAACGTATTTTTAAAAAGCTGTTTAATACTTTTCAGATGAAACGCATTTTACGGGTCGTAGTAAATAGATTCCTACACTTTACTCATTTCCCTTATCATACGTTTTGGTAAACCCAACATACTCAGCAGGTCCTTAAATAGTAATATCGATAACTGTTATAAATAATTTCACTGCAAATGTAAAGTGATATTGCCTAGGCGTTTCAATGTAAACGTTTCACTATAGCTCAGAGGTTCTGTTGGATTACCGTGCTAGTTTCAGCGATCTTTTGTACCCACTCATCGTCCCACACTCCACAACAATAGGTGGCGCCATTTTAAAAGTTTACACTTCAGCCACGCAGAAAGGGGGACAGTAGAACAAGTATACTGAAAGGAGCGTGGACAAGCTCTGAGGTTGGAATTTGAAGTAATGTGTGTTTACATGCTGAAATTAGGAGTGAGAGAGCTTCCACAAACAGAAATTTAAAACGTTTTATCAGTACATGAATGTTTTTAATTCTGTTCTTATGCCGTGCTTGTAGAACCGTTTATTGTGCAGTTTGCTAATGCAGATACAATTTTTATGTGTCAGTTTAATCAATTCTGAGTAACATCCTAGTTGACAGTTTTTCTTTAAAAGTCACGAAACCGTCTAAACTTTATCACAGGTTATGTCTGCCGTTTTGATCATTTCAATTTTTTTGAAAATTTCACAGATTAAGGTCGGGCAAATTATGAATATACAAAAACGTGTAACGGGAATGTCTCTAATTACATGCACGTTTTCAAATCTAAACCAAAATTGTGACTTATACTTTATATCATATATGTATATATATGATATAGCGTTATTTAAAGACGATCTTGATTGTGTTCTCAACCTCTGTATCGCAAAATCGTGAACATGTCATCTCACTGTAATATAATGGCAGTACTAATCACCAACTTCTGATATTATCTTTCTCAGGACTGAAGTTGACTGGATTCATTTAGACAAAGAGTTTCTTTGCCCGCTTCCCGTATGGCTATGTTACCACGGTTCGTTCGCTTCAGATTTGTCTCCTGGAGCCTTTCGCAGTTTGTACCTGGTTGTCGTGGGGCCAGCTCCACTTTTCCGCTGTTTGCGAGTCGCTCGCCTGTCAACCCAAAACCGGGCCGCAGCAAAAATAATTTGACTGATCCGTATGAGGAACCAGAACATGCGGAGCCCGAGGAGGAATTCCAAGCACTTCTAAGGTAATGTGTCCTTCATTTTATACACTGACAAAGGATTTAATTACGAAATGCATGCATTTTGTGTGTTCATCTTTCTGGGACATTAATTCAGTAAACAATCCAAATAAAGAACCAAAAGAGGTACAGGAGTTAACATGGCACGATGATTATCCTTCCAACTGTCAAACAATTATGATATGCGGTCACAACAGAGAGGAGATCCGGAGGCAGAAGGCCATCAAGTTCCATAGGGTCAAGAGGCAGATGATGCCTCCAGGACCACCAGAGAGACAGCTGACCTGGAATGCTATATGTCAGATTCGGTATGGGTTCTTTAGTAGATAAATTATGGCAGTAAAGTTTTACCAATGAAGCAAAATATGCCACACAAAGCTTTCTGTTTACATGTTAACTTTAGCTGCACAGATTAATGCACTTCCTTAAAGGAGGGTTACACAAATGTTTCTTTCAATGAGCCAGTAAATCATATTTCACTTGCCATGTGACAAAGCAGTTTTTAACTTGTTTAACATGCAATTGCAAAAGAAAATCTGGTTAAGGATTTAATTTTTAATAATTTTGGCTCAGACAAATGGTATCTTTGCATGAGAAAAGGTTAAATACACTATACCTGGCTTCTCAGGTACCTGAAAGAGGAGTTCCCAGAAGAGTGGACAGTGGACCGCTTGGCAGAGGGCTTCTCTGTCAGTCATGATGTTGTTGCCAGGATCCTGAAGAGCAAATTCATCCCCCCTCTGGAAAGATGTGCCAAACAGAATGCCAGGGCATTGGCTACCATGGGGCAGCAGCCCTCGTGTCTAGAGCATGAGCCAGGTCATCACAGAGTGGGGCTACCTGGTGGAGCTACTGCCACAGTTGAGCCACCCAGCAGCGGAGCACTGACATCACTGCCACTGATGAGTCAGTCAGGGAGTCAAAGCCTGACAGCACAACCAGTGGGGAGCACATCAAGGAGTCACACACTGACAGCACAACCAGTGAGGAGCAAGTCAGGGAGTCACACCCTGACAGCACAACCAGTGGGGAGCAAGTCAGGGAGTCACACCCTGACAGCACAACCAGTGGGGAGCAAGTCAGGGAGTCACACCCTGACAGCACAACCAATGGGAAGCAAGTCAGGGAGTCACAGGCATACAGCACAACCAACAGGGAGCCGGTCAATGGATCCCATGTCAGTGGTTCCTTTTCATGGCAGAGCTCACAGCCCAATCTCTCAAGCAATCCTACCATTTCGCCACCATTTACAAAGTTCTAATCAGAATCTGCAGGAAGGTAACAGCCAGGCTGCACAGGAGCAAGAAGAGGATGAAGATAAAGGAGGTGAAGAGGAGGAGCACAGCTGGGATGGAAACATTCTTTCAGAGCAGGAGCTAGAGGAATTAGCCGAAACAATGCCAGAACAGGACAATGTTGTGGTGCGAATGGGCAGTGAATTCTTCGACGGCAAAGGAAACTTCCTGTACAGACTCTGATATGGGAGCTGAAATAAAATTGTATATATTAATGTTGTACATATTACCTTGTATATATCAAAGGCACTGAATGTCATAATTCAAATAAACTTTACTTCAACACAACTAGACTGAGTTTAACATACATGTAAATTAAACTTTCCCCACCTAAACCATTTCATTTGGTCAGCAACAGCATGTTAAACAGCAATACTGAATATTTTCACAATCAAGCATAGTTTTCAATAATTGAGGGATGTACCATATTGCACTACATGCTGGTAACATTTTAATATATTGAACGTTACAAAGCACAAACTGCACCGAACCCATATTTTATGTTACCATATTTTGAAATGAATAATTTCTTTGTGATCCACCAGCAGCTCTGGAGTTCTGTCGATTTATGGTGCCTTGTCAAAATATGTCACCATAATGCAAACCGATCGCGAAGTCTTATCAATCGATGCTACCATAATGATGAATGCTATCTGAAGCGACAAAATTAAGTAGTGTCCTTTACTCGTGTTCACTGTGCTTTTTTGTTTCAAATCATGCTTTAAATGTTTTGTTAAAAACCAATATATTTCATGTTAGGGTGAAATGGAGCCACAGAATCATTGCTAACTTGCAATTCCGACATCTTCCCCAACAGTGGCTTAACATACGACTGCCACCCAAAACGCTCCCAAAGTACAGCACATTCGGCGCTATGAGTGCTGGAGACAGTGACAGCCAACTGCAACAGGAGTAGCAGATGGGGGAAAAACGGGGTGACTGCAGTTTTAAGCCTGCAAAAAAGCAATCGAGCGACCTATTACTAGTTGGCTTGTTGTAACAAGATAAAAAATTCGCTCATGGTACGCGACTACTATATTTCAACGTGAATTACACAACATGAAAATTTATGTTGATATACTATGACTGACATGAATATTCATGTTTAAAAATCCACTTAATGTTTCAAAGATCTAGCAAAACAATACAAAATACAATTGAACTGTTGAAATAATTAATCAAAAATATATGTTGGCGTCAGAGCAGAATGCCACAAGCACATGTACACGTCCCACATGGATCAAATATACATGCATGAAGGATTGTCCCAGATTTAACCCATTCTACATACTGTAGTGGAATAGAAAGAGAAGTCAATCATCTGAAATTAATGTCAGCAAAAGATTTGCTGGTTTTTTCACAGAGTGCTCCGAAGACAAAACTGGACCATATTTCACACAAATTATATGTACATGCAGAATACAAAAATGAAGGATTATCCCAGCTTCAAACCAAGTTAAATATATTCTGGGTACCGTGCTTGCATAGATACCATAAATCAGACAAGTCAAATAAGTGTCAGCAAAAAGCTTGCTGGCTTTATTATATGCATTTGACTAAGGTCAAAAGTTATGGTGTCTCACAGAAAGAAAAGAATTGTGCTAGATTCAAATCAAATTAAATTTACTCCAGCTACAGTACGTCAGTACAAAAGTGTCAGGTACATTAAATAAGAGTCAGAAAAGAGTTTGCTGTGTTTTGAATGTAGTGACCCTAAGGTGAATTTGTGTGGTATTTCATATAGGTCAAATGTAGTTGTGTCACATTAACATAAAAGACTGTCAGCTTCTAACCAAATTGATTTTACTCTATATACCCACAAGTGTCAGATACCTCAAATAAGTGTCAGAGAAAAGTTTGCTGGTGTTTGAATGTAGCACCCCAAGGCAAATCTGGACATGTTTTACAGAAGTCATAAGTTATTGCATGGTATAAAATACAGGATTGTGTCAGCTTCAAACTAAATTAAATGTACTCTAGATACTCCATCTGAATACAACGATCAGATACCTCAATTAAATGTCAGAGAAACAGTTGCTGGCTTTTGAACATTGCATTCTTAAGGTGGCAATAAGCATATCTGACATATATAGCAGTACCTCGACATACGAGTGCCCCCACTTGTGAGTAAATTGAGATATGAGTGCTCCAACTTGTGAGCGAATACTCAAGTTACAAGAGCTGTATACATGCTTGTATAATTGTTTTTGCCCAATACGAGCAAGACTCCCAGTACGAGTAAAAACTCGCTCAACATATGAGCGATTGGCTGTGACATGCAAGCACCTGTTTGGATAGGGTTAGCAGATACCTGCATATCCAAAGGAGAACACCGAAGGTCAGAAAACACAATTATATAATTAATTATATTAAGACAGAGATGATTGTGTGCAATTACAGCCAACAATACGGCCAAGTCAGTGATTGATGAAAGTGAGAAAGCCGAACATTTTCACATTATCAGCCAATGCCTGCCAGACGGAGGACATGACAAAAAAAAGGAGGACATGTCTTCCTTTTGCCGGACATCTGGTAACCCTATGTTTGAACAAGTTGAGGACGAGAGCGTGGGTACGCTTTGTTTCCCGCAAAGCGTCATGCCTGGTCACCTGCTCCCTGGCTCTCTCTCTTCAAAAAAAAAAAAAAAAAAATGAAGTGCAGGATGATTTGTCTTTTATATTATTTAACATTGTTATTTGTTAAGAAAATTACTTGTATTTTCTATAAAATACCAAGTTAACTTTAGTCATGTCAACTGGACTTTTTCTCCTTTAAGCAGAAACGTTTCACCTTTTATCAAAAGGTTTCTTCCATCAGACTGAAGAAGCCTTTTGGTATAAGGTGAAACGTTTCTGCGTAAAGGAGAAAGAAGTCCAGTTGACATGACTAAACTTCCAGATAATCTTGCCTGGACGACTGAGAATCTTCATACCTAAGATTTAAAAAAAAAAAAAAAACCTGATTTTTATATTAATATTTTTGGGGGTGTGGAATGGATTAACGAGATTTCCATTATTTTCTATGGGAAAAATTGTTTCGAGATATGAGTTTCTCACATTATGAGTAACCTTCTGGAACGAATTAAACTCGCAAGTCGAGGTACCACTGTATTTTAATTCTGTGGATACATTTAGTTTAAGTATTATTCTAAGTTCAAAACTAGCCAAATACAGTACAGATATCCTTTGGCAATACAAGCAAGGTACCTGAAATAATCAATCATCAGAAAGTACAATACATTGGTAGAAGGATAAAACTTTATTTGTAAACTAAAAAGCACAGCCTTCCAATATAATACAAACAATTCCTATAAGTTATTGAAAGCCACACTTTGAATTTAGTTGTGCAACACTTTAAAACAGAATGTGAAACCTTGTGCAGCAGACATCAAAGACATCAAATGCACTTTGAACTGTACAGTATGCTCAAAAGGCATAAAAAAAAAAGAAAAGAAAAAAAAAGATGGGGACATTTCAATTAACAGTTTGCACATTCTGCATAGAGCTTAACAGTTTTGCACAGACATCAGTGCTGCAATGTCATATGCTTGGAAGAATATACATTTTTTTTTAACAGGGTCTCTAATAACCATTTCATAGTACCAAAAAGAGTCAAGTCTGAATCAGGTCAGTGATGCAAGTATGAACTGGCAGGAAGAGGGTGCCTTTGCTCATTTACCAGTAACAGCAGATTGTTCTGGAAAAACTGGCGCAGAACAAAGTAAAACCAGCAAGTTGTAAGACCATTTGACAGTTCAAGGACAGAAAAGTTGCTAAAGTCTTCAGTCAGAACCATCACACTTACATACAGGGAGTAGTAATATCACTGCATAACCACGTATCATAATAAATACTAGCAATATAAAATACTGTGGTAGTTAGGCCTAGGTTTGATTTTTTTAATATCTTATTCTGAAAGCCCTTTCAGGAGGCAGAGTCTTTAGTCTAAATGTGCTGTTAAATAACGATAAACATGGCAGCTTTTGCAGTCCTGGCTTTCACACAGACCATGGCGTATCATCAACGCTGACAGCTTAAGGTACATTTTTCACCTGTATTCAACATTCTGAAATAAAATGTAGCGCACATGGCTAAAAAATATATTTACTTTTACATTTAATTTCAGAATAAATCCACTTTAAAACAACAAAGGAGTCCCAGCACAATATCGCCAACCATGTGAAAGCCAGCGCATCTTTAAAAGCATGTTACTGATACAAACTTGTGCTTTCAGTAGAGTCCTGCACAGCATAAAGCATTGAGCAAATCCTTAAAACTTTCAATTATGGTCCTTTTCCCTTCTTGAGTGTGGAACAGAGTAAGGATGTTCCAATATGGGTGACCAAATGTCAACTTGTCTAATTACGATCTGCTATAGTCCCACACTCAGCACAACACAAGAGTGCTGTCATGAGGTGACAAGTTCTCTTCCCATATCTAGTGTGGAATTACAAAGCCGAAATCAGGTGCATTATCTTCATTATTAAAGTACACAGTAAACGTGTCCTGAGCTGATATTCATTTAGCTTCAGACTAGTAAAGGTGAACTGCAATCACATGACCCCAGTTACTACCTTTGCCTAAGACACCCTATCAGCATTTATGATTTACTATTAGATGCTGTGAAGTTAAGGGAAGAATTTACAGTTTCTAAAATCCAAGTGTAAGTGCAATTTCAGCATAGTCCTGATCAAGTTCATGTCTTGGAGTATGACAAGTATTGCATTTTACTTTCTTATTGCTTAAGACTTTATACAACACATACATATGCCTTTCAGCTATTATTTTATTGAGCTCTCACCCAACAACTGACTGCTGCACAATCCCAGAAGCAACTGCACTGGGTTTCCAAACGATTGTTATACATCGTAGCAAGTTGAACCAAAACAAGGAAAACCATGGGGGGGGGGGAGAAATACTGCTGAACAAGAAAATATCAAAGATCTACAAGAACAAACCATAACTGTCTTTCATCAAAATTCAGTTATCCTGTAGTGACCAAACAGAGAGTTAACAGCTCAGTGCGCGCGCACGCACACACACACACACACGCACACACGCACACACGCACACACACACACACACACACACACACACACACACACACACACACACACACACACACACA
>JABJVR010000033.1:6257110-6288294 GCA_025773905.1 Chitala chitala | reverse complement strand
CCCCCCCCCCCCCCCCCCCCCCCCCCCCCCACCCCCCCCCCCCCCCCCCCCGGGGCCCCCCCCCCACTGCACTGTATACGGAGCCAGGGACATTTACAGTTTAGTCTCGGTTTCATTCGTCCTTGCAGTGCCTACGTATTTCAGCTGACAAGGGGACAGCGACACTGTGACACTATTGTCCGAAATACAGTTCAAGTGACTCAAAGCTATTCTTGCTGCCTATGAACCGTGAATGAGTATTATTTTACCGGCATTATGTCTAAAATGCACGTTGGCTTATGCACTATGTTCCCAGAGAGACTAACTACTGCAATTCTGGTTGGAGGGTAACGAGGGTAGCAATGTTGCCACACACCACCAGAGTCACGGGTTCAAATTTGGCTCTCAACACTGAAAAACCTGTGTGTGGATTTTGCCTGTTCTCCCTGTGTTTGCGTGGGCTTCCTCCAGGTTCTCCAATTTCCTCCCACAGCCCAAAGACATGCTGGTTAGGTGGATTAGATACTCTTAAATTGCCCTTACTGTGTGCGTGCATGTGCCTTGCGATGGGTTGGCACCCCGTCCAGGCGTTCCTTACCTTGCTCTCTAGGCTGCCTGGTATGAGTTATCAACACATAATGATGGTCTTAAAATGCTCCTACCTGAGACACATTGTGGACCTCAGGTCTTCATTCTACTACTCACTGTACACATACACACTTCACCACTGGATGTAACACGAAATTTCAGCCTTCCCGAAGTCTCCTATATGTATGCGCCACTCGTTCCAAAGCACACATCAAAACCCATATACTTAAACGATAAATGTTTACGTATCAAAAATTGAAGTATAAAACTGCACGATGACCACACGTCTCTGCACTCTGTTACCGACTGTGCCATTCGGGTTCTCCAGATGAAGACGATGGCTCGGCCACACTAGCATGCAAGTACAAATTAGGTTTTTATTTAGTGCTCAAAAAAGAAAAATGACAATTCACAAACATAGATTTCCAACAGTGGGCTTAGAAACTACCAGTGTTCCTCGTGCTCCTCACTTCTTCAGTCAAATACTCAATACAGTCACCAACCACCAGCAAGAACTGCAGCTTAGTTCAAGCCTTGCCTTTTATAGGCTCCGCCCCCTCAGGTACATACCATTCATCAGCCAATCAAATCATTCATGTGAACAATGCAACACAATACACACACAGACCTAAAAAGGAGTTATGGGTGCAAGTGTTTCTCCAGCTCAAACAATACTTTCTTTGTGCTTTGGGGTATTTTAAACATTCTTTATTGTATCTCCCCTTTACCTCTCTGGCACGGCCACCTTAGCTCACGAGTAACCTTTTTTAACAAATATGTGAGACATCCCATATGTGCAGTTTTTTCCCGTGACGTACCCGGAACTGGGGGGGGGCGGGAGTGTAGACAAACAGCCTAACCGTTGGACAAACACAGAATTCTTCACTAACACAAATAACCCTTAATGAATTTGTTTCCTTTAATTATGGCATAAGTGAACGTGTGTGTGAACATGAGGCGTTACGTGAAATAAATGGTTGCTGCTTGTGTATATTATGGCCGTGATGGTGTTATCCATGGCCCAAGACAGAGCCCTCGGTCTCACACACACACACACACACACACACACACACACACACACACACACACACACTTTTTATTCTTAATAAACGTGTGCCTGCCTACTGTTCCTCTCCCTTAGCACAGAAAAGCTTGACGTCTGTCTCACCTTGTTGGTCAGCAGGGGCTTGATCTCCGTTAACTGCACGTCTTGTAGCTCATCCATAATCCACCTGTATACAAGGATCACACCTGACAAAGAAAAAGGATTCAATTTAAAACTGAGTGCCACACACACCAAAAGCCGAACATAACGCACTTATGTTAGAACAGCGTTATAACAGAACATCGTCGTGACGTTTGCATCATATCCGGCACCATGACTGAACATAACGCAAAAGGTAGCGAGGTGCCTGTGCGTGTGTCCACGGGAGGGGACGGTAAAGCTGTCCATGTGACATCGGTACATAGCAAGCGCGCTGTGGCCGTGACACGCTGAGGTGTAGAAAACAGCGATGCAACAAATACGGCATCACAGCAGGTCTCTGACATTCTGCCTTCACACAAAATCCTTTGGCAAGACCGAACACCACTGGACATCATTACAGGACACGCACTACGAAAGCGAAGATGGATTTACACAATAAAAGGAAACCAAAACCGCTCCAAACCCATATCACCATCAGCTGAAAGCTACAACCGGTACAATTTCTTATCAGTTCAAAATCATTGTAGTTAAGTAAGAAAAAGACCAAACCGAAACAGCGGACAAAACTCAAGATCACCTACACACGAAAGGCGTCTAGTCCTCAGGAGTCTCATTTTCAGGTAATCTCCTTTAAAGTAATACAACTCTCCTCAGCTTCCTGAACGCAGCCAAAGATTATTCCATGACACGCCCGCCCGCCCATCTGCCCACCTGCCTGTCTGTCTGCCTGCCCGCCCGCCCGCCCGTCTGCCCACCTGCCTGTCTGCCTTTGAAAGGTCACGCAGCACCCAGGGTGAGCATTCAGCCCCATGTTGGTCCGTGACGCACTCGGCAGAGCGCGGGCAGCACAGCACACCTGTGTGTCCTGAACCTGTCCGTTAACCTGACTTCTGCGTTTTGCTGCCTCAGCCAAATCAGCACATTAAACGCCCTGTTTAGGAGTCTGCCATTTTGCTGAAAGCGGTCAAGATTGCTCACTGAACCATTTTTTTTTAAACATTTCCCCTCTACTTACAGACACAGGTGTGGACACTTGTTTACACCGTGCCGTGTGCTGCGATGGGATATTTCAGGCCAAGTACGTTTCCTCTAATCACCGAGCTCTGCTGCCAATCATACTGATTAATACTGCCAAGCATGCTTATCATCACACCACAAATTAAATACATTCACAACAAAATGAGCCTTGGCCTCCCTTTCTTCAATTTCCATAGTTATTTTTAGCATTGTTTGTTGCTGATGCTGCGTTCTTGTGATACAAAAATAACACGTTGGAGGACTGAGCTAAACACAGGTCATGCATGACACTTGCAGCACACCAGCCTGCATCGTTCCTGGGTTCTGGACAGTAGTGTCAGCTTAGTCATGCTTCGGGCCAGAGGCGAGCACACCCCCTGGTGGGAGGGGGCACACGCCAGAGCCAAGCCTACGCGGCTCCTGCACTACACGCCGATGAATATGGACGAGCAGCGGGACGACGGCTGCGTTCACCGCGGGCGCTTCGACGCCATCCATGACAGCGTCAAACGCAACGTGGACAAGAGCGGGTTACAAATGCAGCCACACAGACCTAGTTAGCTTGGGAATATTTACCATTTTTTATTAAAAAGGGTAATGCTAACCTGTACACTTAAAAGGAAGGAGAGATCTGAGCTAACTGTATATGTTAAGTCACAGCTGTGTGTAGGACAGGTAGTCACAAAGCCACTGTGCGAATACTCAATCTGCTCAGAATCCAGACAAACAGACTGACCCAGCACACTGCCATTAATCTAATCTCATTGCGATAGAACAGGGGAAAATGAGCCCTTACATTTATAGTTCAAAACATATGGTCTGCATGTGGTTGACTTTACAGAGAGAAGCAGCTCCCAGATCCCTGCTATGCACAGTAACCGCTGCTCCGTCACCATCCTCTGTGCTTGACTCCATTAGGTCCACACTATGTGAATGTCCACGTCCCATCCCACCTGAGCACATAATCATGCACCTATGTCTGACACCTTGGACATTTCATGAGCCCTCCCTCTGTCCATGTCCATCTACTCTGCTCTACTGTTCTTATGCACACTGGACATTCATTTACGTTGCAAAAACACACCCATGCTGACAGGAAGTGTGAAATCCAATAAAATCTCAAAGGAAATGTTCCGTTTTCCCTGACTGATCCTCCTTGTTGCTGTACTAGCCCCTCAAAAAAGGGACCACACCATTTGCACTGTGTGTAAAATCATGTTATGAACCCATTCTTCAAAAGGTACCACCATGGAAATTACTCTCAGCTTGTAAAGTAAAAAGGTGAAAAAGACAAGGCCAGCTACATACACAGCAGATTTAATTTCATTAATGGAGATAACAGAAGGAGAATTCACCTCTTAACAGCAGAAAGGAGCAAGCATTAGTGCACACAAGCATGCACGCGCTCTCTCTCTTTCACTCACACTCTCACACACACACACACCCTTGTGTGAAAGTCTGGGGATAAAAGCCTGCCAGAGAAAATCACTCTGCAGGAGAAGTCCCATCCACCCCCCTGACAGCTGAGGTTGATGTACGTTTCATGTATGGGGGGGGGGCTGCTGGCATCAATTGATTGTATAAGTGCCAACCCTAACGCAATGTCAGCCCTGTGAATAAAGCTAGGGACAGCCCCTGATAAACATGTATGCAAACATATGCACACCCCCCACCACTTCGTTCTGCAAACTGCCGTTTTTCATTCTCAGCGTGAACAGGACACGTTCACGTCATTGCAAACGCCCTTAAACCGCTGTGTGTGTCGTGACCAGCAAGCGCTTCCTTACCTGCTCCCCCTTGCCCCATTTTTTTTTTTTTTTTTTTTTTTGCAGCCTCAACCTATTCAGGCGTACTGCCACACAAGTGGGCCAGGTCTTTAAAGATAGCCCAACTCTACGCAAACTGAATGCACTTCATTTCTGTTTTCAGCTTTACGTATTATTTTTCCCCACCTCAGAAAACGCATGTTCATATAAAACATATGTAGCACACACACACATGACAGAACTCACTCAAACCACAGAAAGATTGCCATATTCCAGAACATTCTGGAATCTTGGGAAGGCTCACCTGGCTCCAAGGCTGTTCCTGGTCTCTGCAGACACTGTCCTGAATCTGCAGCCAGGCTTTTTAATAACTATATTAATCACCACAGGGGCACTTCACCTTTTAATAGCCTTCTCTTGTTAAGAAGGAAAAATAAAACATTTCTTGTTTGATATATAGCCACTAGTTTCTGTTACTCGTTATCTGAGCTGTGGGCTAAGCCAATGTGAGCTGGCATATGCTGTTGCATGCATAACCCGCTACCTTGCAGAACAGCCTCGGCCATCCCAGGGAACTTCCTTTACGCACTCCGAGATACAAGCCGCAGGATCTCCTGGCTCTAGGGACAACCTGATGCAAGTCCTGGAGAGCAGCTGTCGAAGCGCTAGGCACCTCCGCATCACATGTACACAGATGTTCCTCCTTACTCACCATCATCCCCACTCCACCAGTACAGCCAAAAATAGCCGATGCCCTACTGGGCCATGGAGCTGCGTGCTTGTTGGGGGAGGGGAGGAGTGGAAGAAGTCCAGTTCCTTCACTGAAATGGTGGCTTACTGGAGGTTTGGTCCAGCTGCAGAGGCTGTCCTCCCCCACAGTGAGCCCCTCCTGGCCCCACCGTTGAAAGATCAGGGAAACTAGGTGGTGATTCAACAGAATGATAAGCACCCAGTACCTTCTGGGACAGTGCGCAATTATTTATTTATTTTTTTTTTTTTTGGGGGGGGGGATTGAGGATGACAAAAATGTGGTTAGTTAGACTGCTTTATGTGGGTTTCTTTCATGCACCTTCATTCTACTCATTAAAGCACTACAAATTTCCCACATCCTACATCAGACTTTTCATTAGGAGCTAGTAATGCTTTTTGAATTAATCTTTGTACATATTTCGTAATGACTAAATGCTAACTAACAATTTCCCTGTTCTGTATTTGCATTGATGCTTGTGGGAGCAACTCAATGACACAGTTCCAGCCTATTTGTAACTTTCATTGGCTAAAAGTACTTGCTGGGTCACATACATTATGAATTGCGCACAGTTCAGGCAATCTTATCACAACACTTTGGAAATGCAGGCAAGAAAATTTGTTCTACAGGTAAACAGTGCAATACTGCAAGTAAAATACAGCTGCTGTCTGCCTTCAGGGCAAGATGACAATTAAGTTCCACTTCAACATTATTACAACTGCAGCTTGTCTGTCCAACCAACCTGAATTAATAATTCTCTGTTTAGGATTACCTGAAAGTGCTTAGGCAACTCAGTTTAACTGTGTACATTTATTAATATTTATTATTATAAATAACAAATAAATTACGTATTTTTACAAAATATTCTTTTAATCAACCCAATGCTAACCCATGCAGACTGAAGCCAGATGAGTAACCGGAAACTCAAAGCACCTTGCCCTGTCTAGCACCTCTGAAGACCTCTTTATAAAACAAGTGAATACGATGCATCTCTCATCAGGTGGAAGGAAACCTGCAGGAAACAGCCACATGCTCAGCTGCCAACGCCGGGGGGTGCAGCAACATTAGTACACACCCCACTGACTGCATGACCTCTAGAACACCAGACTACAACACGTCAATGACATGAAGAAAGGTTTTGCCAGTCGACGCATTTAATATAAATAACACCCAAACACTGACATAGCATGGAGGGGGGGGGTCTCACTCACGCACGCACACTTAGCTTTTCACACTCGGTTATATCTACATCTTTGCTTGCGAGTACAAAGTATCATTTTGGTAGCATTTCTGTGGCACAGTAGACCCCTGTACGCACGGGTATTACGTTCCAAGCTCTACCGCAGTTGGCTGAAACAGAAAATAACAGTGGATGCCTTATAATACGCCTTTGTACATTATATCCCAGGACATATTTGTATTTTCTGCTGCGTTTCTTTAAATTCGTGGGACTGACACCTAGTTGTAGCGTGCCCATTGGTCTCTGGAACTCCAATAACCGGACCGAAGAGCCAAAGAAGAGCCAAGATGTCAACAGAATGTCTCTGGTTTGGGTATTAAAGGGAGAATAAAAGCAACTTCCTGGGACATGTGGGTTGTGCTTCGTTGTTGTGAGAGTTAGGAAAGAAATATTTTGGCGTTACGAACAGGAGAGGTGTTTGTTAATATTAATTTCCACTTTATGTTTTGTAAATAATGTCGGGTATGTTTGTTATCTAGCACATTAGTTTTGTAAACGAATGGCACTTCGTATTTTTCTTTGCTTTCGTTTTCATCCCCTACCTCTTTGTTTGTTCATTTGTATATTAGCCATTTTGTGCACTATTGTTTATCCATCACTTTGTATTGACTCACTTGTAAATACAACTTTATCACTTTCACTACCAAAATTCGTTCTCATTATTGTCTACTCCACGCTACAGTTTCCCACAAGCACTCTGCACAGTCCCCATTGGCTTTTGCCGTTACCAAAACAAAGGAGATGAATTAGTACTGGAGTCGCTCGGCGTGCCTCTTCATCATGTTTACGCTTGCCTGTATGGTACACACTTGATTGGCGCATGGTCTAAAAGCTGTGAACCAAGTATTTTTAAAAATTATTTTTCCCCCACTGTTGACCTTGGTTAAGTGAATCAGCAGTTGCCAGATTAACAGATACGGGGGACCTACTGTATTAATCCCACCATTTCACGAGGGATGAGTGGTACCACTGCCCAACAGCAACTTGAAATGTACGTAAAATAACTATAAATATGTAGAAACCACAATGAAAAGCCACTTCATTGTTGCCATGGCAGAAAAGCCAGATGAGTTTGGATCTGATTCATTAAAACACACTTCAGTCTTTGATCATGCGGTGTGTACAGAATCAAAAGCATGCAGATGTTTTATAATGCGAGGTAAGGGTTTTAGGTGCACTTACAAAAGGCCGTCCATTGTTTTGATGAAGAGGGAAGAAAATGTGATGATCACACCTGTTGTCACATGACCCCACAAATTCTCTGAACCTCAATTTCACCTTTTTTTCCCAAAACAATACAAAACTGGGGTGATCAGATGAATTATCCAGTGACAGATGTATTAATTGAAAATATTCTTAGCATAAAAATATTCAAATGTATCAAAATAAACATCCATTTTTATAGGTTTTAAGTATTTATGCAGTGAACATTAAACAAGTTCTGCACAGTAAATGGCAGAACCTTTCCCTGCCATTTCCTATCTGGCCACAGTGCAGATAAAGTTTGCTTGAACTTCTTTCAGCTAAAAACTTATGTATGGTAGAGGCGGGGAATCAAAACAATCAGAGGACCAGTTATAACACCAGTGTGCCATAGACAGCCTGAAATTCTGTGGGTTTCATAACCAGAAGGAGCAGGCATTTTCCACTAAGCTTTACCCACAAATTCAGGGACAATGACACAAAAGTGTTAAAAATACAAAGGGGGCAAACAATCCAAATTTCACAATTTTATAATAAAGTGGCAGATGAATTTAAGCCACCAAATACTGTAATAATAGCCTGTGTAATTATTATCTGGCACACTAACAGGGAGCATATGATAATGGATCACTTAACTACTTTGTTCCCCACAACTGCCAAGTTAAAAATCTGTTGTTCCTGCTACATCCAGCATCACCAAAGAATAAAGGAGCCTGGGACGCTGCCTCAAGGCTGCAGTATCAGGTAAGAGCTGGCAAGGCACGCTGTATAAACAAATGACTACATTTCCCCTGGGCAGGCCAGTTGCAGTTAGCTATTAGTCTGGCAATCAGCCGATTGTGGCACGGGGGGGGCTATGGGACTATGCTCCAACATGGTCTCCATGCACCAGACCTGCACATCCATGGATATCTGAATGGAAAGGTCCCTAGCCCTCCCTAACAGTGGATGTGTCATGACATCACATCCTACAAGAGGAAGGCCCACACTTTCAGCCACAGTAAAAGAACGGAGGTGATTAAAACATGGGCTAGGAACTGGAAGGGGGGGGGGGGTCACAGACTTTTATGGTCTACTCTTGCTTTTAGGAACTAGTGAGAAAGCCTATATTCCACGTGACTGACATCTAAAACCAGTTTCACAGGAGGCAAGGAGCTTAAAGTTGCAGCCCCACTAAATCAGTTAACAGAATCAATTTAGTTGCCATGTCGTCTCTACCTGCCATGGAGTCAAGCAGATGTATCTGCGGAGCACCTGACAACCTACAGCACCTGAAGATCAATATCACATGTAAAGCATATACAATCTTCAAGGCCCTAGCCACATTTTACAAAGACATGCAAGAAGCCATTTATACAAAATGGTAACAAGGAAACGCCAACAGACAAGCCAGCACTGTCCTTGGTGCCAGTCAGATTTCAAGGTCACTAATACAGTTGGTTTCATGTTCCATCACATTCCACAAAAAAAAAAAAAAAAAAATGTATGCTTTGCAGAGAAAAAGGCCAAGGCAGACCGTTTGCTCAAGACAGACTTACGAATAGTGTCAAATTTATGCTGTTTACCTTAAATTATTAGAAATGTAGGCAGTATAATTGTTAGGAACCTCAGTCATGAAGGTTACAAAAGCAAATTACATTTTGTTAATGCTATTGTGCTCTGAATCTTTACTACTGCTATTGTAAACAATAATTCAAACAAGAAATGGGACAAATGATATTAAAAACACCTAAGTAGGCTAAATAAAATAACGCAATCGTGCATGCATGGTACGAAAAAGTAGAGACGAAAAAAAAAAAAAAAAAAAAAAATTTTACTACAGCAACAGTACAAAGTGACACATCAGTGACGAATGGATTCACTGCTAGATGAGGATTCATTCACAGACTGAATCGAGAATTGAAATCAACCAAGTCAAACAAACGTGACCGCATGTGCATGCTTCAGAAACCTGCGTCAGTTCATAGCTCAAACAGGCTCTTGGAGGAAACCATTTCCAAATGGTACACACCGGGTTTATCCTTCTCTAGAGCTGCGACAGTCACTTACCGGGGGAGACCTGTAGAGCAAGATCAAAGTGCAGCAAACCGGAATGGGAATGAACAAGGTACAGCAGACGGCATGGCCGACATGAATTCGGACATACTTAAAGGGTACACTGCAAAAAACTATTTAAGGCTTCAAAACCTGTGTTATGGACTTTCAAAGCGTTTTAATATTTATGTTTACACAATAACTAAAATTCGCTAAATCTCGGAGAGAAAAAGAGGTGAACATTTCCAAACGACGCATGTAGGGTCAAGTTTGTCTTTTTCTGATGGCGAGCACGTTGACAGTAAAAACATCACTTTCTTTTTAGCGCTGTCTTGTGCTGCCTTCGTGCATGTATACCTAAGTGATAATTATAAATGTCATTTACGATACAATCGCAACAGCAATGTGGAAGCTTTCCTCTTTCATAGGGGTTTGATTTACAGACCGATTTCAATCTGCGCAACTGAGCCAGTCACTTTATTTACACTGAAAGGCATATATATATACCGACTCAGCTCAATGTCACACCACACCAGCACGTTTTATTTTTAGGAAAATTATAAATGCATATTCGAATGATTTCACATTTGCGAATATATAGTTGGTTTGTGCTTAAAGAACCTGTGCCTAACGCAGCGAAACATTTACAAGACAAATATTGACATAAAGCAAACACCAACAAAAGTCACAACATAATATAAATGCGTGTAGATGGTCGGCTATTAACGTAGGCCGGGTATCTATCTGTTGAATCAAAGTGCCTCTCGAAAAGTCAAGTGTTGCACAACCCGAAGCCGGTTTCTTGATCTGGATTCAGCTGCATGCGTTTCAATCACAACATTCAGGATCAACTGAGCGGCTTGATCTTCTTTTACAAATATTTAAATAAAGTCACGGTGTAAATAAAAAAACTAAAACTGCTACTATAGATAATAAATTACAGGTATACATTAATCGATTTACAGATGACGAGCGTTATTAAACATCTGCGCCGTTGTAGTATAAAACAAACATATCGAAGATAAGCATGTGTAACAAGCACGTCCAAAGAATTTAAAAGGACACTGTAATGGTCATAGAACTGCTAGCAGTTAGCTACATAGCACCCTTCTACAATTTTTAAAACATGGTAATAACAGCACGTGTACTTAATATTTAAGGGATTTATACGTTATGAAGGTTTATGCTCACCAAGCGAAAACGATATTGCCCTTGGCTTCCCACAGCTCTCGAAATCGTGCAATGTGATAACCGTAATGCCCGATGTCCACGGTGTTTCTCTCCGCACGTTTTTCCTAAATCGGAGCGCTGACGTCACTCTGAAGGCGGAACTACAGCGCGCGCCCGGCACGCCACATCGGACGGCACTGACAGACAACGCAACAGAGAGAAAAAAAAAAATCAATTACAACGCCCCCAACAGACTGACTGTGGAAATACAGTTGTCCCAGTGTTGCTGGCGTTGTAATTTGAACGGATGGAACATATTCTTAACGCCTACAGATAATTCTAGTTTTGCAGACTGGTCTAATGGGCCATATGCATGTCGTTATTTTGGTTGGGCTTGGTAAACTGAAAGCTGAAAACTGAATACAAAAAACCTAACCCAATACCGCATGTACTGTGATATAATTGTTGGATCTACACGTAATGAAAATTCAGTTACAGTAGATGTTCATGTGTTGGTGGCTCACCAGGTAAAACAACAGGTTGGGATGTAGAAGTCTCCTTGTTCCAATCCCAGCACAGGTGCATCCTTGAGTGGGACTCAAACATTAGCTTCCAGGGTACCACATATGGCTGCCCATTGCTCACACCAGGGGGGAGAATTAAGTGCAGAGAACAAACTCCTTTCATGATAAACATACTTGACTATGACCCTAGTTCTGTTCCCATGTTTTTTTTTCCTGTTATCAATGGAAAAGGGTGATTTTTGCAGTAGAAATATACCATTGGTCTGATGTGTAAATATTTGCCACTAGTTAAGATAAAATAAACTGGTGAAAAAAAAAAAATCCTTTCCACCAATGCCTGCTGAACCAAATCAATTAGGCAATTGGGAGTAAAAACCGCCACATATGGGGTTACAGTATTTAATTTTTATTTATAGGGTTCACAAAATGTAAGGTCTACAATTGAAAAAATTAACAGAAGACCAATCAACCCCGTTTTTAGTCAAAGTGGAATAGGTACAGACCTAACGTTATACATAAACACTAATGAAGACTGTGCAACATTTATGACCACGAGTTTTAGACAGAGGACCATACAAGACAAACGCAGTGTTACTAAATAAAATCTTTCACAGGAAGATGTGGAATGATCTATACAGGGGAAGAATAACAAAGCAGCAAAAACAACGTTCGAGTAGGTAATGGAATCGCAGGAGCTCACTGCTTTCACAATTTGTAGATAAAATCTCTACAACCAAATTCTTATTTTTAAGAGTAGACTAAAGTGATAATGCAATAGCTAATACCTTTCGTTTCCTTTAGTTGGTTTATATTTGTCCATAAATGCATATTTGTTGTTCCCTTATGCAGTAATTTGTTCCATATTGGCCATTTCTCGTTTTGAATCTGACCCATGATCACATTCCCCTGCTGTGGTAGAACGTAATATATAAAGTTCTACTTTGCTTTGGGGGGGGTGGGGTGGTCAAATAAATTAACAACCACAATAAATAACAGCAACAGGTCTAGAGAATGAAACAAACCAAATTTTTGTGAATTGTATGTACAATTCAGAAACGTATAAAAAAAAATTTAAATGAACAATGGATAAACGAATGAACATACAGGTCATTGTTCATACATAAAGTTGTACAAATCGTACATCCACTCAACCACCTTCCCTATAAGTTGTATAATTGGGAGACAGATGAAACTACGCAAATGGGTATTCCACAAAGACAGCTTTCTATAATCAAATACTGAAGGTAAACAAAAGATATTTCAAATCAAATGTACGTGAATACACGATGATTAAATTCAGAAATAATCCCTCCATCATAGCATAAAGGGACGCATTGTTTATAGATGTCTAAACACCCATGTATTACGAAGCATCTTTTGACACAAATCCTAAATTAGATAGTTTAATATTGGAAGCAAAACATATTCAAAAGCAAATTATTTTTTTTGGGCCACAACAGTGAATGACCACATTAGCGTCTGACTTGCCAACGTTCATATTTTGTCACCATGCAGTATGATTCCATTTAAAAAGCAGTATTTAAAATACAGTAAATACTGGTACCCCCGCACTCAGGAAATAAACAACCTGTAAAATTATGATCTCAACTGTAATGCTTGTGTAGATGACATGTACAAGACATGCAGGCTGCAATTTCAATAACTAATGATTAGTAACAGCTAAGCGTGTTCAAATGACTGTGGGTATATATGCCAACAGAACTTCTTCAAGAAAAGAGGCTTAGTCTGAAAAAACGAATCACTTTGGAGGTCACCTCAAGCAAACCAGCATCTTCTGAGAAGTTTCCTATTCTGAGAGACCGGCAATTCCCGAACAGGAAACGAGCTTTAATTTCACTGGTTAAAAGGACAGCTATGACAAACATTGAAAATTGCTTTATACAATTTAAAAAAAGCCATTTTGTACTCGCAGTCTTTTTATAGCCAAGGCAGTCTTCTGAGTCGTAATGCTTACTTTCCCGCTCTGTAAGTGTGCAACAGTGCACTTGCCAGGAGTGTCCATCTGTTTGTCCTCCCAAACCCGCCTACTTTTTGTTGGCCCAAATAATTGCCCTTTGTGCAACAGACCCAACCCCCAGTTAGCTCCACCCCCTAGCTCTGTCTTCAAAGCCAGGTGCAAGTGCCAGACCTCTCTCGCCCGCAGGTCAACGGAAACACCCGTCTTGTCTGGCCACAGTCTGGATCTGTGCAAGAGCAGCCTGGTCTACGATGCAGAGGTCAGAGGACGTGGGGGGTGGGGTTTCCGCAGCGCCCTCACGTGGCACAGCAGTGCGCGATCTGTTGCACCTTGGCCAACTCGGACAGCAGCTGCTTGATGCGGTGTTTGAGTTGCGGCAGGCGCGCCAGCGGCTCCGGGGGCTCCAGCTCCCCCGTGTAGTCCAGCCAGCTCTCCAGAACTGCAGGGCAGAAAACAAAGAGCAGAATGACACAACTGTCCTCATGTTTGCTGCCTCCACGCCTGCTTTCGCTGCAGTTTAAGCACTTTGCTATAAAAGTCTGGCTGGTTAATGATGTTAAAAGTGTCCTGCTGCTGTAGCCTTGGTTTACTCTAATTTAATCAGTGACATATCAAAAGCAACCGGCACAGCAGGCCTTGGTGTAGAGGGACACACGTTCCCGATAAGTAGAATAACCTGCGCCGTGAGGGAACGGAAGAAAACAAAGTAGCAGCTCATCGTTATCATCAGTCTGACAGCGTACAGGTGAGTACAGCTGAGTCTACAGAGATGCCACAGGTACGGCACACGTACAACAGGTATCTTAAATTGCCCGCATGACTAACAAAATATGAATGTAACAAGGTAAACTCCCTTCATTTCCACAACACAGGTAGTCAAAAGAAGCTGCTCCGATGCACATGTTATTCTAGTATATATATATCTACTTTTTCACATCTCTGGAAAGTTACATCCTTTGTGTTCATTGAAATGACTGAAAAAAAAGACTACAGAATGAAGACAGTTTATACTATATTATATATATAAAATACATTTTATAATAGCCATAGCTAAAAAGATTTCTATTGGGTGCATGGGATGGAACAGTCTGCATGCCTAAAACTCACTAAATGATCGTGGCAATGAAAAGTAAGTTGAGACAAACAATATGTTTCAGTGTGGCTTCCGACAAGGTCACAGCACAGACACTGCCTTGATTAGAGTGGTAAATGATATGATTTCGTCTGATGCAGGGAACATGACAGCTCTTGTTTTGTTGGATCTTAGTGCTGCATTTGATACAGTTGATCACTCACTCCATCCTGATAAACAGGCTTCAAAGTGTCATGGGCCTTCATAGAACAGTTCTTAGATGGTTTCATTCTTATCTCACAAACCGTTACTATTATGTTCAAATGTCAAATGACAGCACACCCTCATCTATATCTCTACTTAGATGTGGAGTACCACAGGGATCTGTGCTAGGCCCAGTACTCTTCTCCATCTACATGTTGCATTTAGGTAACATTATATGTATATCTCAACTATCATACTTACGCTGATGACACTCAGTTATACCTTGTAGTTAAACCAAATGACACTGCATCAGTTCACACCTTAGTTAAATGTCTCAAAGACACTGAAACATGGATGAACGCAAACTGCTTAGTACCCAATACAGATAAAACTGAGATCTTGTTGGTCGGGGGTAGCAATCTTGCTAGGAGCACTTTCAGGTCAGCCCTCAATGCTGCTGACCTCCGTTTCTCTATTTGTGACTCAGTGTGTCATTCTAGACTTAAAACTCATTTTTGGCTCATTTTAATGCAGTTTCACATATATGCTTCCTGCACCGTTTTCTTAATGCAGAAGATTGAGAAAATTATGCATTCTTTTGTCTATACACGATCAGACTACTGTAATGTTTTACTGTCTGGATATACAAACCAAACAATAAACACTTTGCAGTGCATCCAAAACAGCAGATAGAATTATCACTAGAAGCAGAAAGTATGACCATATAAGTCCAATACTGCCAACACTCCACTGGCTTCCTGTTAAGTACAGAACTGATTTCAAAGTTCTCTTGTTAACATATAAGGCATTGAAAGGCAAGGCACCAGTACATCTGTCAGAGCTGATTAACACATATTCCAAATTGTTCCCTACGATAGCAGAATGCTGGCCTTCTTATTGTTCCACGCGTACATAAAAGTATTGGCGGTACAGCGTACATACGGGATGCTGAATCGGTGTCAGTCTTTAAATCCAGACTGAAGACCTACTTTTTTGATTTAGCCTTTCCACGACAGTCTCCATAGCTCACGGTAATTACTGCTGATGGCACATGCTGTACATGTCAATATAACTGTAATATTTTGCTATGGGGCTGCTAGCGTTCGTATTATTTACTAACCCCTCTCTAAATTCTCTCCTTGTGCATGTGTATACCCGGTGCCTGCCTGGGGACCATCTGAGTGGGATTCCTTCTGAGAGCTGCTGACTCATAATGTACCCCCTTGGATGAAGTTGCTTCAACACCAGGAGCAAAGGAAGACTAAATTGTGTTGTTTATATCGTAGTACTAACAACATTCAAAGTCTCAATACGCACAGGTTTATTATGTAATGTTAGCATGCCCAGGAGAAGCTGGGCAGCCAGTCAACCTCAGGCCCCCACAGGGTTTTTTACTCCAGGCTGTGGAGTTTTTGGTTCCTCTCCTCTGTTGTTGTCTGACTTCATTTATATTAATTCTTACAGTTTATTCTTTAATATCTGAAATTTCTTATGTAAAGCATTTTGAGGTACATTGTTGTGAAAGGCGCTATATAAAAATAAATTGAACTGAATATGCAATCTCCAATGGGCTAGAGAGCAGTAAAGAACGCACAGGAAGGAGTATCTTTAAATCACTTAAATAAACCTTTAGGAAAGCATGCCAAGATAGCATAATGAAGCCAACAAGGCCAAAGGAGGACCTGCTAAATACCAATAAAGCATAGCTGTGCATGACATGTTCTCACCTAATTATTGACACATCAGTATAACCAAAAAGAAGCTACTAAGCAACTCTATTTGACTGCAAACGTGCCTTCCTTCAACACGATGCTGCATCTGTGTCACACATTCACATCCCATCCTCTCTCACATCCCATCAGAGAGCGCCGACTTCTACCCTGGAACCACACAAACACGGGCCGTCCTGAAACAACTCACCGTCCAGCTCCTTCTCGATGAAGTCCATCCTGTGCGTGACCTCCTCCTGCACGGCCTCGATGTGGTCCAGAAGGTTGGCCTGCCACTGTCGATGGAGGCAGGCCCCGCCTCCCCCTTCTCCAGCACCGCCCCCTGCCTCCTCTACTTTCACCTCACCCCTGCTTTCACCTTGCCGTCTGCAGCTGTCCGACTCCTGCAGTCACAAATGCAAATTGTGCAAAAGTCAAAAGAACAAGGTGCGCGATGGAGCGACATCAGCAGCAGCTGGTAATGTGGAAGCTACAAAGTAGTTACAACATTTTACCTCCTTCCCCACTGCAAAACCAGCAGTGCAGAAACAGTAAAGCTTTAGGAGATCTTGCTCTGTGCAATAATGTACTTCTCTGATTTAGGTTAATTAGTGGATGAATTTCCTTTTAAAGTTAATGTGATCTTGGATTGGGATGGGACCTGTGTCAGGGGATGTGCAAGGCATCAGGCAGGGATGGTGAAGTCTCCCAGTTTGAATCCCATTCCAGCCACCAGGTGTGTTCCTGAGCAAGTCTCTCAGCACCAAATAATGGCTGCCCCAGGGGATGGGTTAAATGCAGAGAACCAATTTTGTTGTGTGCGTTCTAACATGCATGTATGATCAATGATCCCCCCCCCCCCACAAAAAAAAAAAAAAAACCTTCCAATTCCTATAGTTATTGACTGAAAACTGACAGACATTCATACAATTCACATACTTGTACCTACCTTGGCCTGACTAGGCAGGTCTATCTGCGGAGACCCCCGGGTCCTGCCCCGCTCAGGGTCCAGTGGGCCACCGTAGCGCCGCTCCAAAGCCAGCAGGTCCTCGGTGCTGCGCAGGCTGTGCTCCAGGTCCGAGGTGCCGACAGCCCCGGCGAGGCTGCGTGTCTCCACCACCAGCCGCTGCTCCACAGCGGGGTAGTAGGTGCGCGGCTTCTGGTAGCAGTGCTCGCTACTAATGTAGGAGGCCTGCTGAACAGGAGGGGAGGTGTCTGTTCCAGGGACACCCCGAGCCAGGCCACTCTTATCCTCGTTGTCCTCCAGAGGGGTAGTGGACACAGTCACACCCTTGCGGCTGGGTTTCTCTGCCTGTTTCCATGGCTGACACCACAGCCTTAAGTCTGGGCCAGACTGGCTTCTGCAAGTGTGGAAGAGTGCTCAGTCCACACACACACACACACACACACACACACACACACACACACACACACACACAGTGCCAAATACCCCCACTGTACTGCATTATTATTCACATAAGTGTACATGTACACAAATCTCCTAAGCCGTCATTATAAATTAAAACTACCTTTGTAAGACCCAACTAAGGCCTATAAGAGCGACAAAAATCAATGGAATGCGATCCATTTTATTCCACAAATCTCTTACAAGACAATCATTGCTATCAGTTTCGACAGGATGGTTCTATTAAGATATCTCAGACAGCCAAAACATTAGCATATCCCTGTATCTGGAGATAGTGGTGAGCACAGAGGTTAACAGTACTTTATTTAAAAACCCAAAAGCCAGGCCCACCCCCCAGGTCACATGACAAATCCCTTCCACTCACTGGAGGACGCTCATCTTCAGCTGCAGGCCGTTGAGCACCTCCACAACACGGTGCACATCCCCGAGGAGTTGGTGTGTGGCAGTGATCTTCTTGGCATTTTGGTGAGAGTAGTTCTCCTCCAGGAAAGGCAGGCCATACATGTGACCACTGCTCAGCCAATCACGATCATACCAGTACCTCTGACTCTGCCGCTGGCCTGGACACACCAAAACATCAAATTCGCATAGTTTTAATATGCATCGTTTAAGCAACACCTCTCCAGTAGGGGGCAGTGTGGCTGCTCACTCAGTCACTCACTCTCCTGTGCATCCCTCCCCACCCCTCTCACCTGGTGGGTCCCTGCAAATGTAGCACGTGTATCTCCCGGGAAGGCTGTCGTCCAGAAGCCCCATGCAAGCTCCATGCTGCCAGCACAGACAATCCTCGCACTGTGAGGGGAAACGCATCATCGCAGAGCGTGAGTATCGAAGCGGGAAAAACGAGTTAGCGAGACTTTAAATGCACACGCTTTTAGCTTGCTTTTGAAAGTTATAACGCGCTACATTACCTGCACCATGAAGTCGTTCTCTTCCTCAACCTCGCAGACGCATCGAACGATCTCGGAGCCTCCGGTCCCCACACGGATGCCAAGCTCCTGAGGGGGTGTGGTCACATCCAGCTCCACCTCTGTCTCGTCCTCACTCCAGCCAAGACTATCTGACGACCAGTCACTCCCACTGGCATCATCTGCAAAGAGAGCCAAGGGACCAATAAAGCATTTTTAACTGAGCATACCCCTTTATCAAACATATCTGAACATATGCCTTCCCCAAGCATGCCCTCAACACCCCCTCTGCTCCGCAGATTCTCACAACTGTACGAATCCAATTAAAACTAAGACCAGACTGTGTGGCAAATAACAACAGTGGTGTTCCTGCAAAAAGAGTGAGATCTTCTCCCCAATACGAGCTCAACCGCCCACTGTAGTGAACTCAGGTACAGGCTGGATTTAATGAGTCCTCTCATCTGAAATAAAACTTTTGGACCAAAACTCAGGTAAAACCCCACAGCTAACAAATTTAATTGTAAATATTGCGCAAAGAGGAATAACTATATTGCTTAAAGTTGCAGTTACATTTAGGTCACTGGACATGCACGAATGCCAGAAAAGCAAGCCAATTCACAGATGAAAGGAGAAGAAATTAAATAAAAAAGGGGGGAGTACAGGGAGGGAGGGAGGGAGAGAGAGAGAGAGAGAGAGAGAGAGAGACGGGGAGAGAAAACACACAGGTGCGGTACCCACCATCCACGCGAATCAGTTCTGTGCTGTACTGTCCCGGGCTGCGGCTGTGCGACTCAAAGTTGTGTTTGTGTGAGGGGGGCAATTTGTGTGACAAATTCAGTTTGGGCGGGAGGCCAAATACTGAGATGTCAATGTTCTCCTCACTACCCGCATACACTGTCGGGAGGGAAGCAGACGCAACAGCAAATTACAACACGCAAGGGCACAGGGCTGGAGCTGCCCCAAGATGGAACACACGGGACAGCTATCAGCACACGTCAGACGTGCCAGAGAACACGCACAGCAGGATGTCCACTGCATGAATATAGTTTACAGGTGACATCCCCTACAGCAGGATTCAGAACCCCAAAGACGACCATCTCAAGTCGAACGCTTCAAAGTAAAGTGCTCAATAACCAAGTTTAGTCCTGGTCAGGCAGGGCTTAGGTGTGCAGGACATACAGTTCAGCTGAGAGTCAACGAATACGACTGGCCACCTTTCCTTTGAGACGTGACTCAGCGTCGCTCTCAGGTCCCTGCCCATGGCCCTGCTGGACCACAGCAGCACATCCGCGGTCCATACGGACCCGACCGCAAACACCCAACCCCAACAAGCAAAACAAAGACACTGTCAGCGCCACTTGTTCTGTGATGCCTACATACCGAGCAACTCATTCTCCAGTGTAGTTACAAATGAGCAACAAAACCACTCTTCAGGAAAGGAGTTTTCCTAAAACAATGTGGAATTGTTATTCTCTTGTAAGAGTGCACCCTTTGAGACAAACAAAAGTCAGAAGTGAAGAAAGCACTTGCAGGTGGGGTAACCAAGATGCAGGTGGGGTAACTAAGATCACAAACGAGGCACACTCCAAACAAGCAGGGGCCAGAGAGCAAAGCCACTTTTCTGGGCTCTTCGCGCAGTGCTCACATGCTAAAGCTAACAGTAACAGACCCGTGTGTGTTCAGCCCACAGCCCTTTCAGTCGTGAAGCCCAGACTCACATTTGCCCAGTTCTGACTCATTCAGTCATCCACCCCTCACCTGACTTGGACTTCTTCTTTTTCTTCTTCTTCTTTTTCTTCAGTTTGATGCGTAAAAAGTCCCGCCTCTTCTCCCTCTGCTTCTCAGACTCTTTGGCCAAAACTGCAACATTAAAGTACAACAGGGCACTAGTTTGTTTCCACACAAGACCTGGCCAGGCCTGGACCAAAATGCTTTTTGTTCGCACAATTTCTTAAGGACATCGACTGACAAGGCTCAAAACCACCCATTTGGAAAACAACTCCTAAAATGTCCATATCCACCCAAGAGCGCAGTAAATATTTAAGAGGTTGTTCAACTTCTACTTTATTACAATGAAAGCTATTTTTTAACCCCCTCCCATGTAAAAGATGTCAGGTCTGGATAGGTGACGTGTCTGTATTGCAGGTATGCTGCCAGACAGCAGCACCAATACGAACCCATGTCCAGAGCTGTCCTCTCCTGCGGCCTGCGCCCCGTCCTCTCCAAGTGATTTTCCCGGCTCTTCTCTCGTAGTAACGACCTCGGTAGGTTCTGCACATGGACAGCGGGGGGCGCTGATGTGCGCCGTCGCTCTACAGGCTTGCTGCTTGCCTTGCCATCAGCACGGGGAGACTGGGGAACGCGGTTGGGGCTGTGCAGGGAGGAGTCTGACCAAGGAGAGACACACAAATAAACACAATCAAGATCTCTTTCCCCAGACTCAACTGCTTACCAAAAGCTGTATGCTCTCTCTGCGTTTTAAACTCACGCATGGAGGCAGAGATGGTGCGCCTCCTCTTTGGGCTCTCTGGGGAGGTGGCAGCCCCCTGCTTCTCAGAGGCACGTGTGTGCACACTTCGGGTGGGGCTGAGGTCCGCATCCGGGGCCTTGTCCCCGTTGTGGTAGTACTTCATGTGGTAGTGCAGTAACTTGGCTTTGCGGAATGACTTGAGACAGCCTGGCACCTGGCACTTGAAGGGGTTGTGGTCCAGGTTGATGAACAGTACTGGTGGGGGCTGATTCTTCACAACTCTGTACACTGAGAGAGCCGGAGAGTGTGTACAGGAGCAGCATGAAATACACGTGTGTGCACACAGCCCAGAGAGCTCATTTACTAAGGCTCCATACAGACAGAAAAGACGAGACAACCATTCACATTCATATAATGATTTTGGGATTTATAAAGAAACAACTTAAAAAAAAAAAAAAAAAGGTGCACTAATTTCGGTACAGTTGCACTAATGTTTTGGAGGAAATGGAGACAAACGGTCAAGTTTTTAAAGCATGCACACAGAATACTTCTAACACTGTAGGATGTATACCTTGGCTTATGTAAGGCTTTGTAAATCTGACCTTGACTGTTTGCACAAATATTACACTTCTCCTGCATACATGCATGCTTGCAGAAGAACGCAGCAGCATCTTTATAAATTACTTGTCAGGTTCTTCCTCATAACCACATCTTTAACATTTCCATTCATCCTCACTAAAATCGATCCGTCTGCCAAAATAAAAAAAAAAAGAATGTTGGGGGATGTGATGAGTGGGGGACGTGCACGCTACACCAGGTAGGCACTACTTACAGGGCTCTCGGCTGAACCTGTTGGGGTTGTTGGCCTGTCGCCTCACCGGGGCTGCGGAGGAAAGAAAGGTGATACCAACTTTACGTATGACAATGCAGCAGACTGCATTCATATGCAATTTCGATTCATCCCACTATACTAATATGGAAACTTTGATTTCAGTAAAATTTGTAAGGAATACTATATAGCTGAACAATGTACTGTGCAAACTACACTGTGGTTTTGACATTGTGTATTAAAAGCTACAATAATTACTAACATATTCAGGTAAGTAACATTAGTATTTAATAAAATTAAAACTACTGCATCTATATGTATTCTGATAAAATTAATTGCAAATGCATTATCTTTTGAATTTGCAGCAGGGTCGGTAGATTCTAAATACAGAATTCTTAATGCACTAGAGGACATCCACCAAACCAAAACTTGACTGAAAACAGTGGGCGCTGCACTCCAAACCTCCTGGAAGACCACGGCTCAGATACAGATGCCAGCCCACACTAGATCAGCCAGCTTAGCCCACAAGGCGTGATGAATGGAGCTTCACCTTTCACAGGTGGCGCTGATGTCACCGCCTCCCCCGTGGAACTAGGTCCCTCCGACTGGTTCACCACCCCTAGTTCATCCGTGGTGTCGGCTGTCAGAGCAGGCAGTACCGGGGCAGCGTCTGGAACGGGCTCAGCAGAACACTTAGTTTGTGGTTCTGCGATTGCAGGTTTGGACTCAGCAGGACAGTCCTTATCTAAATGGGGTGATGGGGGGGGGGGTGATGTTATTATCAACACACAGCCCAAGAGAAGCTCTTTAATGATGACGCCACATCTAAATGTAGCCTTTTATTACGACTGAAATAAGACCTGCACTTGTGTCCAGCTTGCTTCTTTTCGATGGTGTGTTCTGACCCAGCGAAATCCTCCTTTTCCTGAGCTCTAAAATGCCACGGTCCACATTATCCACCCATCTCGCTGAGGAAATTTTTTATAAAGACAGCATTCAGTAAAACATGTCAACTGGATGAACACATCACCGCAGCCCACTGTAGGTTCTGAGACTGCACCACCATCTGCACTTTTTGAGGTTTCATGATACATTAATAGGCAGATTTAGAACATACCTGTCATTGGACGGTTTCGAGTCCTCCTCCCTTGAGGCTGACGCTGTCCTGTCACCTTGTCTTCTTCTATCCCATGCTCTCTTTCCTCCTCCTCCTCCTCCTTCACCTCATTCCTGGACCTTGGTTCCCCTCCTCCTTCTAGTTCTCCCGACCCGTTTACCTCTTCCCTGTGTGTCCAAGCATCTCCTGCTTCCTCTGTGTGCTGACCAACACTGTTTTGTCCAAAATCTCTCTCCTCATCATAATTTCTCTTCTCTCCATCGTCACCATGCTCACTGCTTGAGATGGTGCCCTCCAATCCCAACTCCTTCTTTTGGCTCTTCTCTGTCAGTTTCCTTCTTTCTATAATCCTCCTCTTAGGCTGCTCTTTTGCCTCCTCTTCTGAGGTCTTCCTCCTCATGTTTTTCTCTTGCTTGGCAATTACTTCTTCCTGACTTGGCTGTGCCTCCCTCGGCCCGTCCTCCTGCGTTCTTTCCTCCTCTTCTTCCTCGTCCTCCTCGGTGTTGCTTTCCCCTTCCTGGTCGGAGCCACTGTGCCGTCCTTTCCGATTCCTGGCACTGCCGTTCTCGACTGGCTTGCGGTCCCGCCCACCTGGCACCCTGCGGACTGGGGGCTTGTCCTTGCTCCTCTCGGTGGACCTGGGCTTTCCCCCCTTCCTCTGAAGGGCAAAGACACATAACTTGAGGTTTCTGCACGAGTGTTTTTTTTCCCCACAAAGCCACTGTTCCCTTTCCAGAGAGTCACAGAGGTCAGACAACTTGCTATGCATCTGGTTCAACATGACATACTACACAGATTGTTCATGACAAAGTAACAGCATCTTCCACTGCTGTGGGTTGCACCAACATACAGTACACCTCAAGGCTGCACACATGGTGAACAGCGCAAGCTCCGTTGGTGGTGACAGTATCTCACCTCCTTGACAAAGGGCTTGACGTGGATCCCCTTAACCGTCTGAATCACTCCGTCATAAAACTTCACAGTGTATGAAGCTGCAAAGACATGCAGGTGGATTTTACAACCATCAGATATTAAAAAAAGGCATTTTACGCTAGAATAAGGAATTCAGCGAGTTTGCTTGCATCGAAAAGTTAAATAGATATGGGTGCTGGATCCACAAAGTTCAAATAATTTCAAAAGATGACAAAGAACAACACTGCAGTAACCAAAAGTTTTAATCAGAGGTAACCAGCACAAATGTTTCAGGGCACAGACCTTCCTCAGTGTGCAACACTGGGTGCTGGTTGCCTTTGATTAAAACTTTTGGTTACTGCAGTGTTGTTCTCTTTCATCTTTTTGATGCTAGAATAAAGGACTGCATTCTCTTAAAGGTGACATGAGAAACTACACTACTGAGTAGTAAGGATATAACCAGTGCTTGGAAACTATTCTTGAAGAGAAGAGGAAGAACCCACCATCCTTGTTGACTGAAATAACTTTGGCAGGATAGAACCGGCAATCGGACCAGCTGGCTAGAACTTTGTCATTCACATGAAAACCCTGAAGGAGGAAGGTGGACACAGAGGCAAGCACAAATTTAAGAATCAGAACTGACAAACTCAGGAAGCTATTTGAAGCCAAGCACAGTCAGTTGTGTGTGTGTGTCTGGCACTCACAGGGATGGGACAGTCATCATGAAGTCCCTCCCTCCGGAGCTGGATCCTCTCCACAGGCCGCAGGTATGGGCTTGCCCAGTCAAACCACTCGTCGTATCGATGGCTCCACTGGCGGTAGTGGATCAGGACCTTCTCGTCCTCATAGTCGATTTTCTCGATGTTGGCTGCGTACCTGAAACAATGCAGGCACGGGCATCACACCTCACTGAGAGACCGCAGGTGTGAGTGCAGTCCACAATGGGACAAGATGATTTGGGGGGGAGGAATGGCATTGCTCACCAGTTCTTCAGGCTGTCTCGGGCCTCCAGCTGTGCTCCCACCTCAAAGGTTATGCCTCGCCGGTTGGGGGGGGTCTTGCTCATTGTGCAAGCATCCACCACCTGGGGAGGGACAGCAACACAGTCCACTGTTCTGGTTCCGAATGTGAGGTTAGAGAAACAAGTGGCAGGTGTTTGCACAATGACTTAAAAAGTTTGCCATAAAGAAGCTTGCAAAAGGGCAGGATCATCAACGTGCTTGTCACATGCAATAGAAGCGCAATGTAGAAATCAGACATTTCTTCAAAAAAAAAAAAAGGCATGCAAAAAATTCACACAAAACAGGTAACAAGTACAACTAAGAATCTATCTTTAGCAGCAACAAGCAGTTTTATATTCACTCAAGCTCGCGCAGCAAGACAGGCGATAGCTTCTGAACACAGAGGACAATTCAAGCAATTACTTATAATCTGTGATCCCAAAACCGCTTTGTGATAGCTGGATTTTGAAAGGTGGCAGCACTAAATTAAAATACAGGTAGCTCGCAACATTTGTAATTAATGCATTCCAGAACATAACCAACACAGGCCAAAACTGAGTTGTGTCATATAAATCGGGGAAATTCCAAGTTCAAACACAACTGGTAATAAACAGACAATTTTAAAAAATGGCACTGGTTTTGGACTTATACCCAAGAGATAAAGGAAGTTTTTGTCTAATTATATTAATGTACAAGATCATATAGCTGAAATTCCACAAATCCAAGGTTGTATTGGAAAAAAAAACACAATCACAACTATATAAAGAATCCCCTTCGCTAAACAGATGTTCACACTTCAATCTACTAACCTTCTAACTTTAACTGAACTAAATAGGTGTGGGGGCAACAGCCAATCTACACCTAAAAATAAATCTGCTGACTGAATACAAAGAAAAGCTCAATTCACATTGCATGCTCTGTTGTCTACAAAAAAGACAGGATGCCAACATCACAAAATTCTGTGGTCAACGAAGTTACAGGACCATCTCATCCTAGTATGAACGTACCTACTTTAGTTAAGATGAAAATCACTGAGTCTACAATATGTCCCTTTATAATCCATCAGTACCTTCCCAACCACAACAGTGACTTTCTAATCTTTGCGCTGTCAAAGTGTTAGGTCATATATGACTCGATAGAGGGCACAAGAGAACAATAAATAAATAAACAGCGAAAATATAGTTTAGCAATGAAAGTTAGGGGACATTTACAGTCAGTACGAAACAGTAGGGAATGTTTTTCCAGTACGGTTCCAATTTAACACTTCACATCAAAAAAAAAAAAAAAATGCAGAACAAATTTACGTAGCACCAGTTTTTAAAATGCGACTAATAAAAAATTAAAGAGGCTGGTGTCATACACGCACATCAATTTATCAATAATCGTAAAAGACGCGCTATTAGAAAAGTGCAAATGTTGAAATTCAAATTACACAAAAACGCAAAACACACCAAAAAATAAGTGAGACATATTTTAGGCCACTCTTACTGAATATTCCAACTACCGGCGTGTTGTTGTAGTCACAGGCAGAGACGACAATCGCTGCCACATTTGACCAACAAAGCACGAAATTAACGCAGCTGTCACTTCAGCCGTGATCAATACGAGGAAAACATTTACTCCAGTAAATGCGCTGGGACGGACTGGGACTTGAAAACAGTCTAGAGTTTGCAAGTCCCAGCTGGGGGAGGGGGGTCTGGACAAACCATTTACATTTTTTTTTTTGTAGGGGTGGGGGTAAAAACCATTTTTGTTACAAAATAACGGGCGCATGCATGCTTTAAAGCTATTGTGTGTGTTATGGCCAGTTCATCTGTCCACCGTCCACACTAGACATTTGACATGACGTTCAGATTACCAGTCCGCCTGTGGGTCAGCGTAAGAGTGTATGTGATGATAAACCCCCACAAACATTTAGAACCACTGAACTTAAACCGAGTAACATTCTGCATGAAACGTAGCAAAAATAGGGACGTTCTTTTTACAATACATAGAGTCAATTACAGGTTTATCCAAAGTCGAACTTGAGATACAATGCATTTAAATACATCAGAACTCTAACGAGATCCTTAAGCGAGACAGACATCGGTGCTGAAAATATAGTTATAACAGACGTAGGGCAATATTTTATCAATTGCATAAAGCGTAACAGTTGAGGTATAAACCGGTAAAATTAAATATATCCGGATGAACCGGCATTATCAATTGTGAGGCAGCTTAAAAGCTTCGCTGTGAAGGTCCGTCTTACACGGCGCTAAGGGCGGCTAACCACGTGCTCTCGCCATTCACTCACACTGCTGCACAATAGTTAAGTGTCTGTCCGAAAGAAACCGGTACAAATCGATCCAAATACTGCACATCCTTTTACAGTTGTATAACGACGTATTAAGATTGACAAAATAATGTAATCGTCCACATCAGACTTGCGGTAGAGCGATGCAAAAACCGGAATGCGAAATGACGCAAATGGCGCGCAATATGTTTCGGCACCCGTTGTTTGTGCTGCACGCTATCGACAAGATTAAATCTTGTTCTCCATGTACTTAAATAATGCAAAGAAATGAACCTGCTGATTTAGTGCAACATTGTGAACATCTTGGTTATTGAAAACGAAAATATACATTTTGAAGTTACCTTTGTTTCAAGCATCATGCGTGCCTACTTGTCTTTAACCAGCAAGCAAAGTGTATGCTTGCATCTACAAAGACAAACGCTAAGGACATATTTCATCATGTTTCTTTCTAATGACGAGAAAATAAGCGAACAGAAATCGATTCAAACACAAACCCTTTATTATGGCACACTTAACGCTGGTCATTTCCCTTGCTTCTAGTCTCAGCTTCTGTGCCGATTTTTAAAGCGCTGATTGGCTAAACGCTTTGACTGACATGAATACAAGACGCCTTATTGGTCAGCTTGACTGCCAGACAGCATAACCGGGCCCTTTCTCGGCCTGCACTCATATCACCTACCGTTTTGTTATGGAACAAAATTATAACGTTGCTACTTCCGAGAAAACTCCGTACAAACGCTTCAGTAAGTCACTACCCCGAAACAAGTGTTAATCAGCACAAATACCAATATGCAGTGCGAGAAGACATTATACACAAACGTGTTTTAATTTAGTTAAAATCGCTGCATCTGTGATAAATGCATGCGGCAACTTTCTTTTCTGGTGTCAGTAATGCACCAGCGCGCCGCCACCACCCTCTGTATCTCACACACTTTTAATTCACGCTCTAAAAATGCCCGAACTGCAATTAAGAACTGCGACTATTTTCTAAAGTAGCCATGTTTAAAAACGAATTACCTTGTTTATCCTTATTCCCCGTATCGATACTAACAATACAGAGCCTTGCTTTGTGAAATACCTCGCTATACTTCAGAGCGCGATGTGCGGCAATCCTTCGTCCGCGTTAGAAGCCCACGCACGCAGTTTATTTTTCCCCAATCTGTTTTGGAGAGAACAGTGCCGGTGTCATGAAAAAAGGGACACATCTGCGCATGCGCCTTGTCAGACCCCCTCCCGCCTACCACACGCACATGTTAAGCACGATAGATATCTTCGATTTCGTTTTAGTACGTGAGTATTGTCGTGGCTTGCTCTTATATACTAAACGTTGTACTGTATTCTTTTGTTTGTATTTCCATCTCTAGCGGCGGTAACCGCAATTTCTTTAACCTCGTTCTTTCTCTTAACGAAACACAGCACGTAAATGAACATGTTATCCGTTAAAGTGAAATGAAAATCACAGACGTGGATAAATTTGTTGGTTCTTTAGTGGAAAGGTACCAGTTTTCTCCAGAATGAATACTTTTGTCAATTTCAAGTTAATTGGCATCTATCACTGTTTATTTCTTAAGTAAAAAAGTATATAATAATAATGTTATTATTACTATTGTTGTTGTTATTAGCTTTTGGTTTGAAATTCAACTATTTAAAATAAAACAAATGAACCAGACATGGACAAAAATGATGGGGCACCTAATGTAATATTTTGTCACAACATTTACAGGCAATCACTGCAAACAAGCAATTTCTGTAACTCTCACTGAGACTTCTGCACCTGTCAACAGGTAGTTTAGCCCACTCCTATTCCTGGGCAAACTGCATGTTTCAGCTCTTTCATTGGATGTTGTACAGGAGTCCAATCAGAGCTCAAAGGCCACTTCAGTATAGGCCAATGTTTTGTTCTTAGGCATTCTGGCATGCTTTTAGCAGTGTTTTAGGTTATTATACTGGTGGAGGACCCATGACCTTTGACTAAGAGCTTTCTGGCACTTGGCAGTACATTTTAAAAAATAGAAAGCCTTGAGATTCTATTACACCATGCACACATGTAAGGCACCCCCTACCAGACACAGCAAAGCAGCCCCAAAACACACCTAAGTCTCCATATTTCACAGTAGCAATGGTGTTCTTTTCTTTGAAATCTTAATTCCTCCACCCCACCTCCTCTCTGAACATCTTCAATTTTGTCTCATCTGTCCAATGGACATTCTCCCAGGAGCATTGTGGCTTGTAAATATGCCTTTTAGCAAATTACAGTCTGGCTTTTTAAAGTGTTTCAACAGTAAAGTTCTCCTGGTTGTGGGTCTTCTTCCATTGTGCCAGCTGTCACTCAAAAACCAATGGTTGGTATGATCCGACACTGATGCACCCTGACTTTCTAGTCCATGATCTGTGTTATACATACAATGATAACAAATATCAGAGCAGCTACTTTTCTCCATTAAAATAGGCTGAATGACTAATTACAAGATGGAGGACGTGTCATATGACTGAAAAGTTTGAACTATCACGTAAATCCAATTGTTCGTTATCTTTTCTAGGGGTACCAACTAATCTTTCTTGGCCATTTTATAATATCTTTGTAGAATAAGCAATAATTTTTAACTTTTAGTTTCATCACTTCTCAGGAGGAATAAAATATTGCTTCAATGAGCTGTAAGGGTAATAATACATTCGCCGTCTGTAAGCAAAGATTACATCAACAGAAAACACGACATTAATTTAACTTAAATAAAATATATAAAGTATATATGAAATCTACGCTGATAGCAGTATTTAAAGTTAGCATTTTTCAACGACATACAACATCAAAACATTGTAAAATATTTTTGTATAAAACGTCATATTAATTGTATGTACTGTACAATATTGTTTTGCGACCAGGGAGGATCGCTTCGTGTATTTAAAATTAAAGTTGTTAGTGAACTGCGACTCTTACGTGCCGTCCCCAGAGGGCGGTAAAGAATAAAATGTGCACATCTTTTTTAAGTATCCTGAATTTCTGGCTAGATCGCTTATTTACACTCCCTGTGGAAAAATTTGTTTTTCACAGCCGTTAAAGAATAATAACAGTTATCCGCTCCATGTTTCCAGGCTGAATTTTTACCTTATGTAACCACATATTGGAACAATTTTGTTGGCAGTTTCTTTTGGAATAAAGTTTGGTTAATGACATATAGAAATATTTAATCGCAAATAAAGTAATATAAACTTCTTGTAACATTTTTGCACGAGTTTTAGCGTGTTACACAATTTTTTTCTTCAAAATTAAGAAAAAGACATTTGGTGTAGCCTATAAAAAAGTTATGGCAATAAATCTCTGTACATGTTGTTCATATGTTGTATGAAGATTTTACATTGACACATCAATATGCTCTGTCTGGGTGTTTGCATTATGTTAAAAGTCTGGCCAGGCGCTGATATTATGTATTAACTTATGTATTATTTTGGGTAAATACTATATTCATAATATTAATGAGCTGTAGAACATATGTCTTCCACAAATAAGAAAGCCTTAAGAAAACAAAGACTAAAATTTAACGTGTTTGTGTCAAATTTTGAACCCCCTGTCTTATCATTATTAATGATAAAATAATCCCACGAGCCTGATGGACAGCAAATGTATGGATGGATATCCATCCATCCATCCATCCATCCATCCATTATCTACCGCTTATCCGGGGCCGGGTCGCAGGGGCAGCAGCCTAAAAAATGACCCCCAGACTTCCCTCTCCCCAGACACCTCCTCCAGCTCTTCCGGGGGGACACCGAGGCGTTCCCAGGCCAGTC
>JABJVR010000033.1:6210453-6257010 GCA_025773905.1 Chitala chitala | reverse complement strand
ACTTTCCTTACTATTTCTCCTCCTTGTTTTTTTTTCTTCTTTTTACTATTCTCTTTTTTTTCCCATCCCAATCTACAAACCCAAAACCAAAATCCTATCCCCCCCCCCCTCCCACCGCTGACCACTCCCCCCGCGGTGGCCCCCCCGCCAACAACCACCGCGGGGGGCGGCTTTGATTTCTTGCCTCCTTCCTTTCCATGTTTTCTGTAGATGTGAATCAGTCAAACCCACTGTGCTGTCTGTCAAAAAATTATTAATATTTGTACAGGTATTGTTTCTTTCAAGGATGGCTTCCTCCTAACAATCCGACATGACAACAGCACACTCTCCCTTAGTTAACTCACATACCTGCAAGAGCCCTTCATTCATCATTTCATCTCTTTCTGTGACGGTAGAGTAGACCGCATTCATATTACATTTCTTCATATCGGGGAAAGCAGTACATTTTTGTAATGGAATAAAAGGCATCCCATTTGCAAAGTTTAAACTGACCAGCCCATGCATATAATAGGTACATATTGGAAAAAGCTTATACTCAAAGTAATAGTAATTATCTAACCTGGAAGCTTCTTCCAAAAACACTGTGGTCATCAGCTTTTAATAGGCTGAGGGGAGAATACAGTAGATGTCTTCCTTTGTAAGTGCCCTTTTTAAAAGATTAATGGGGTTATCAGGCCTGTGCATTAACTGAAATGACTTAAATCTGCTTAATGATGCAGAAATAATCAAGAAGCATTTAATTTAAAAGAAACAAACCTTCAGTTTTTAGTTTTGCTTTCATTACAAATTTTTGACCACTGTAAGAACAAGAATAAAAGATACGAAGTTTAACTAGTTAAAAATCAGTGGCACATTGTCATCTGTATATTATTTGTATTTTGGCGTGACAGTGAGCATTGAAGGGAAGGGGGTTGATGATCAGATGCAAATAAGCATGGTGTTAAGTAGCAGGCCACATTAAGTTTGTAGACAGCAACAAATTAAATTGAAAGTCAAATCAATGCACCCAGGTTTTAAAACAGTGTTCAATCTTTTCTGTTTTGAAAACATCTTCTGATGATTTGTTCTAAGCACTCTAGCCTCAAAAATAATCTTTTCAGTCCTAAACCATAACCATACCATTAGCAGAACACTTTTAATCCTCATTTTATGCTTCATTTGCAAAACTGCAACAGTAAAATCAACAATTAATAGTGCTGTATATGAAATGCAGAACTGCTGATCATGCAGGTGGAGATTCTGGTGCATCTCTATTTGCCATGAAAGTCATTTAACTCTGAATATAAAACCAAGTGCACCTCCTGGTGGACATGTGGTGAGATTACATGGCATAGGTTTTGAAGCACTAGTTTCAGATGTGCTCCTCCATCGCCCAGTTAACCTTTCTACAATTGGATACACTGTTTCAGGGAATCAAAAATTGTCATCTATGTTTATAGAAAACTGGCCTAACCAGAAAACACTGGCAGTGCTGCCACTCTTTCCCGTATGTCTTTTGTTCTATTCCTAACATAGAAACAAGTCACCATATTCTAGGTCAGTAGTGGGCAATCACGGTCCTGGAGGTCCGCAGTGGGTGCGGGTTTTTGCTTCAGTCAGTTTTTGCTTTTAATTGAACCTTAACGTCAATTAAACATTATTTATTTTTTGTATCATTACTGGGTCAATCCAGAAAATCTCAAACTTTGTTTTTATTTTACATGAATTATTTTACAAGAATTTTACATATTATGACATAGACTTACTGATTATTGCTACTTAATGTTTTAACAGTTGTGATACATTTTAATCCATTTCTTGTGAATAATTACTTAAGTCACTGCTCCTGATTAAGCATTCTTTGTCACTGGCACCTTTCATCTTCTGTGGAGCCTATTTCCTCCATAAATTAAGACAACCAATCACAGACATGCAGATGATCAAGAAGAATGAAGATATGTGATGTAATTGATACCAAATTAAATTAATTATCTGTTAAATTCAAGGAATTGGCTGAAACAAAAACCCACACCCACTGTGGCCCTCCAGGACCTTGATTGCCCACCCCTGTTCTAGGTACTATGTTTACATCGTGTATCAGTCAATGTATTAACATTACCCCATTTTTACTTCAATCAATTAAGCACATAATACCCTAAATGGGGAAAAAGAATTACAGGTGTGCATTGTGCTAATTTAACCCTATTTAACCCTACAGTAAGCTCATCAGGCACAATTTTTCAGATTCCATTTAAAACCCTATAACACCAACTGTATCATATTTGCTACATGTTTCTGATAATTTTTATAATCTTTGAAAGGTCTTTTGTATTTTGTCAGAAGGTCCAATAAACATTTAATATTCCAAAAATGACCTTTTTCTGGCCATTATTTGATGTACCAGGCTTCACAGGGTAAGTCAACACTAAAAACTAAATGTAAAGGTCAGCGATTTACAGAAAACAGGCTCTGCATGTATCAGGTGACAACTGTGATCACAGTTTACAAAGACAGAAGAAGCATTATTGCTGTACACTAAAAACCACAAGTGTAAAAGTCTGAACTGTATGCTGTATGTTCAACTGTACCTTGACCTTGTCATAAAACAGGAATGAACAGTAGTAATTTCTAAGCAGCTAAACATAAAAATTAAAAACAACTGGCTGTAGATCAAGAACAAATCTATCAGTATAATGAAGAATGTCATATGCACGCACACACAAAAAAAGAACAGATAAGCAATCAACAAAACCCACCTTTAGGCAGTTCTCTTTTTAATCAGAGGAATGGGATTAAAAATTTTAAATACAGAGACACAAAATACAACTATTTGAGGAACAAGAAAGCATTGTACTTATGTCCCGTATTGACACCTAAGGTAATATTTATCCAAATACTTCTGTGCACTGAAATTCCCTTTGACAAACTGGCTGGTATGTTAAAGCTCACGCTTGAACATCTTATGCATTAATAATCATATATACCCACAACTCTGTAAGTATATATAGCATACATTATGATAAAATGGTAAAAGTTGTACTTAATGCCATTTTAAAGCAGTTTTCTGCACTATATAAGTATGTTAGAAGACTAAAATACAACCTACTGCCAAGCAAAGAACAAAATCTGAAACTTTTAAAAAATAGTATGAAAATTCTTTTAAAAATGGTCGTACGACTACTTAAGATAACATACTTCCAGTTGTCTCCTTTTTTTCAACAAACATCTACAAGTTATAGGATGGTGATGGCCTCGCTCACGGGAATCAGTGAGTAGCACACATCTGCTCTGATCCAAGCAAGCTCTTTAAGACAAAAGACATTCATTTGGTTTGAAAACGCCAGAGAGCACTCACTGCCCACCTGTCTGCCGCATCACTCTCTACCCACAGCCAGCTCGTGTGCAGCCATACGCAGTGGACTCTGACGGCAGTGAAGTGGGTCAGCAAAGTAACAGACTGAAGGTCTCGGTAACCAAGACGCAGCATCAGATGATGAGCGCTACAAAGGCAGTCTAATAATTTAGTTTCTGGCAGATGCAAGGAAGGTGACCACCAGCTCGGTGGCAGTGACTGTGACAGCTCAGCGGTCCCCGTGACAACCGTGCAGTCAACGTCAAAAGAAAACTAACGGCTACATTAATGCCAGTGGGGCCCTCGGCTTCAACACACAACTACCCGTGTGTGCAAGGAAATATAGGTGTCAGTCTTTTGGGTGCTAGTGCTTAAAAATTCAGACATAAAATGCTAGTTTTGCCAGCTGCAGGCACCATAGTAAGACTCAGAAGATGGGGTGCCATAAAGAAACCAAGATGAGTTTAACTTCATACGCAAGCTGCAATTTTCTGTATGGGAGAGCAGTACAGAAACCTTGTAATTTCTGAGGTGATAAGCACCAGTGTCTTGAGGATCTGTTAGATTAAAATTGGGAAATACCAGTGGATGCCAAGTGGGGCAAAAGGGGGGGTGCACGGGAGTGTAAAGTCCTTCTACATCAGGGAATGACACATATTCAGTGCGTAGCTTCATGACTATTTCTCCTGAATGGCCAGTGTGGATACTGCATCTAAGCCTGTTGTAATACTGACTTCAACTGCGCCAGCAACTGCTCTATGTTTGCTTTGACAAAAACGCCAAACAGTTGAAAATTAAAGGTTAATTGTTAATTCCTTACAAGTAAGGCCCTCTTTAGAGTTTCCTTCTAATGGAAATAAAAGTTTATTATTAAAAGAAAAGGAAAAAAAAAAAACATTCATACCAAAACTGAAGGCATAGTTGCAAAAATAAATGCTTCCTTTCAAGTATGGTTGAGTGCCTTAGCAAAAATACTCTAAACGACAGTATATGAATGCAATTTAAAGAACTTTACCACATATAGGGACCATTCTGCCAAACGTGCAGAAGCATATATAATGGACTTAGGATGTAACATCTTCAGTCATCATAGCCAACATAGTCTGCAGTCGGAAAGACAGTTAACGCTTTAATTTCTCAAGTTAAGAATGAAGCACCAACAAAAATTTTATATAAAAATAAAAAAAATTTTTTTTTTTAAATGAAGGTACAAGTCACCCTTCTCAGAAACAGCAAACGTCTGTCTGAACAGAGGAATGTAGGTGCTGAAATGGAACATTTTATGTATGCAAGGGTTAATTATTTGAGAGGTAACACTTCAACTTGTACTTCAACGCATTGGAGTAGAAACAGTGGCAAAAATCTAACTCTCTGACTTCAGGGCTGTCATTTGGCAGCAAGCCACTATTTCACAACAATGCAACAAGCAAAGAAAAACTCGTTTAAGCAAACTTCAAAATAGGAAGCAGAAGTTAAAACAAGTGCCAGGTGGCTGTTTCCCCATATTCTTGTTAATTCTGGCGAACGACAATAATTACGGATAGAGGTTACACTGGCATACCAAATCCACTGTAATAAAAAGGATTAGAGCAATAATCTTACTTTCATTGATTCTGTCAAGGCATACAACTAGTGTGTGAGAGCTTTAGTTGGAAAACATCCAACCTGATGTGGACTTAAAAAAAAAAAATAAAAAAAAATCACTATGATCATCATTACTGAAAAAATAACAATAATAATAAAGATTTTTATGCTTTCCCTATAAATGTGCTAATGGTTCCCAGATATCCTGCCTTCATCCCTCTGATCTCTTTATTTAGTAGCTGAAACTGAAGGAGGCTTCCCATATCAGTGTTGGCGGTAAATTTTGGGCTGAATGAGGGCAGGACAAGGCAATGCCCAGTGAACCCATCATCACGCACGCACCCACCCGTGTACGCACAAAGATAAGAGTCTTGTTTTCCTAACTAAGAGGCCAGGACAGGTTGGGGTGGAGGGGTGCTCAGTTGTCCTCCTCCTTGGCCTGGGCCAGAGCCTTCTCAGCACTGGACGAGCCCTCGAAGCGCTGCGAGGCAATGGCTGCTTGGTGTGACATACTCTTCCTCACGATGTCGCCCTTCCTCCAGAGGGTGATCTCCTGGCAAAACAGGCAGAAATGGATGGAAAAAGGCACACGTGCAACACCTGCACCTCTGGTTCCTCCACAAATCCAATTTAAGTACTTGTTCTAAGCAAGTATCTACCAAGCTTTACTTAATCCATGCTAACTGGAGACTTTGCTGGTTAACTACACTACTAACCTCTCACGTCTGCTTAATCAAACTCAATCTGCCACAATCGAGCCTCAACGACTACTTCGTGTACAATCAAAGGGCAACGCCATTTCTGTCAACACTGATCCTGAAGCTTAGCTTACCCTAAAGCTGTGCCAAATGAAGACCAGCTTACAGCGGTTTACTACGATATGACCTGCAAAAGTGAGGAACACACCTGCTGTTTGAAGTAGCGGCGCTCCTCTTCGTCAATCAGAACCAGGTTAAGGTAGTAGCGCACGGAGAATTTTTTATTGATGTCTCTCATGGTGGGTGTCATTTCATAGCCAGCCAAAAACAGCCTGATAGGAATGGATTCCCCTAAAATAACAACAGGTTTCCAGATTTGGGTGATTATAATATATTTCTGTTATATTTGAGTTATATGCCCTTGTAAGTCTGTACACTTACTGTTGACAGGCTGGATGTGTGTGTATATATTTTACGTGAGATGTCTGCATGTGTGGATTCATGACGAACACAAACTTGGCCTGCTGACTAAAGGGAAAATTGACTAAAGCTTAAAGAAAGCAGAAATGGAATTGAAAACAGATGAATTTGAAAATTACTATCAAAAATAATAATTGAAAACCAAAACAATGAAAAACATTAATAACAGTAACAGCGCATGTTTAATACATCGTCCTTTAAAAGCAAACTGTCAACACTGTGTACCTGGTTTTTGCCTCACAGGGTGCTCTAAATGTCATTAAAACATTCTGTACACACGTTTTACTGGATGTTGTCATAGTTTTTTTGTAAAGCTTCAACCAGATATGAATGACCATTGTTTTTTGGAATAACGTAAAAGGTTTAATTATATAAGGTAAGTCTAAGTAAGAAATCCAAGTCAAAACTACTCTTGTTACTCAAAGCCGGCGTTCTTACCCCTCACTGGTGCTCCATCCATGATCTCGTACTTAGCGATTGTGTCATTTTCGTGATACACATTGGGACCCGTTCCTGTCGTCTCCCGTTTGATTATGTCAATCTCCATGTGTTTGATCTTAATCCGAACCAACAGAAAGTATATCTTCCCCACAATGACGTCTTTAAGATGGTACCTGCAGTAAAAAAGATTTATTTTCTGTCAAAAAAGGAATAACTTCTCTGTTGGGTGGATAATTAATCTTACAGTTTCATACCAATGTACAAAAAAGGGTCAAATGGCAAATTAAGAAACGGGCAAATTAATAAGACTGTTTTGCAATGTTACCAGTGGAAAGCAAACACACAAAAACACTTACACTCAAGTTCTGACAATTAATTACGATTCAATTATGAATGTACATGAAAATCTTTTCATGGCTCAAAGACAAGTACAGACATAAACTTAAAAAAACAGCAGTTCCTACTTGGATTTGTTGTACTCAAATTCAATGTGCAGGCAGTCCTCAATCCCTACTTCCATCTTTATGGAGGAGTTGAGCTCGGGGTATGTGCTGAGTGTGTGTACCACAATGTCCATCTCCTTAGTGACGTCATTCAACCTCCTACTGATGGTTGCTCGCAGAAAATACCTATTAAAAAATGCCCAAAATTATAAACCACACAATTTTTAAAAAGTAGTTACTAAAGATATATCAAAGCTGCACTGTAATTTTAAAGCAGTTATCCTCCATATCTTAAAGGCCCTCTGTATTATTAGGTCCGTGTTTCCTCCAGTACAGGATGGGACCAAGTCTGCTTGTCTTGCAGACTTGTTTGTCATGGATCACCAAAGTAATAAATACAATAAAACTAAATGTTTATGCTACTAGGTCTCAAAATTAATCATAATCCTAGTTATCTGGGTTTAAATAATAAAAAGTTTAAACACCCTTGCTATTAGACCTTTGAAGGTTTCTTAACTGTGACTTGTTACAGTGTCATTAATATCCAATTGTTAAATACTGAAATGCATGCAGCGTATTATATTGTGGGTGTAAAATCACTGATTTTCCCTCTATACCTGATTAGACTATATTTATATGAGAACACCTCTGACATCATTCTGGAATAAACATATCAAAAACAGAAACATAAAACCAATCTGTACTTAAGATGTACTTATCTACAACATTTGTACCCTTATTAACATAATGACCAGTCAAGGCTAGCTTTCATCTTCTATCATCTTTAAGACCTTCAGGCTAGCAGAGCACATGGATAAATTACTAGGCAACAACACATATGACTGGACATCAAGTATGACTTAAAAGCATGCACTATAATGATTTAAATCTTCCCCAGATTATCGATTCATGCAAAGTAAGAAAAGTGCATGGACACACAGACCCAAGGGCCAAAAGGTTCGCCTTCTCACCGCAGCTTGACGTTCTGGCCTGTGTAGGATTCGTAGGGCTTCTCCACATGCGTGAACTCGAAGTCAAAGGTCTGGGACTGCGTAAGCTCCCCAGGCCGAGCCAGGTCTTTGACCAGAGAGACAAACTCATGGTGGTTCCCTCGGTCGTAGTACAGCTCTGCGACGACAGGAGCAGCCATCTTTCAGAAACAGTATGATCTTGAAAAGGCCCATGACCCATTTATAGCAATACCTCTCCATAGCCAACAGCCCCCTTTGACTTGTGTGTGAAGGAGGAAAAAGGTTTTAATAAACACCTGTGCTTGCCACTTAACGATACCCTTCCTCACGAATAACGGTTCCCTGAAGAAAAAAAACCGATCGGTACCAAAAAGCCCACAGAGACACATTATAATTGATCACAACCGGCTAATTTAAGGCTGATATACAAGCACAGTTCCAATTCCATGAGCTTTCACTCCATTCTGCTCCACTGATACCAGTTATTGTAGAAGTGAAACAAACAATGTCTATGACTTGTCGCATAAAGGCATTATTTTTGAGTTTAAGATGATAAAATGTCTCCAAAGAGAAACTTGAGACACAATCCTGAGTAAGTACACCAACAAACCAACTCAAACTTCAGGAAGTACATACAACATGTGTATATGCATTATGTGCATGTGCACAATGCATTTGCTGATATCATGAATAAATTATGTGAATGATTTAGACTAAAGGATTCGTATGTGCCATTTACCACTGGCTGCCATTGAATACAAGACCTACCTGGTTACCAATGCACTGATTATTCAATATTTTTTTAAATATACAACATGTTTCACAAGTGTTGCCCTAGACATATAATTTTGCTAGTGTCCATTTGTAAGCTCCATTTATTAAAGACATTTCTGTGCAAATAAACAGTGGAAGGAAAATCTGTGGTGCAGGCTGTTTTTGCAATGCAGAGATATTCAACTGTTAACCATATCCTATATGAGCCAGCTGGTTTTACCCATTTTAACGAACTGTACATGCAATGTGTCCTCTGCAGCGTTATTATACCGTATACGATTTAACAAATAACGTATTGGTACTTTGTATCAGCTCATACCCATTGTTAAATTACTTAAATTTTGACATTTCTACTTGACCTATACTTAACCTTGTGTTTTAAGATACCACGAAAATATATCATGAAGCAATATAAAGAGCACTTTAGCCAACTCAGGAGGTAGAAGTTTCTTCCCCTCCCAACACGGAGATCTCAACAATGTGGATGTAACGTGCATGGATTTGCCTTTCATAGAATTCAATTAAACGCTAATTCAAATGCCAAATTATGAAATTTGGTTTATCTGGTTTATCTATTCACTTACCAAATAATGTTTTGCAATACATACTCACCGCATCCGTCAGCTTTTACTTTATTTAGTAGCCTTTACATTAATTACATCTTGTTCCTCTTAGCTTTGTCACGTATCATCAACATCATCAAGCACAACGAGAACAGCGACGTATACGGCAGGCTCGAAACCAAGAAAAGAAACGATTCCTGCAGAATATGTAGTGTTTAGTAGTTATGCATTTACCTTGTCAGTGACATACCTGTTGCTCTTTGGTAAGAGTTAACCTTTCTTTTGCACTATATCCGATAAAACCGGCCAGTTTACGAATTACAAGTAACAACTTGTTCAACCATCAAAACACAAATATCACTTTGTCATTGAGGAGCTACAAGACCAGGAAACGGTATGTTGATCACTTGTTTCACAGTGAAAGGCTGTGTACACTCCCAACGGAGTGACACCACTGGTGTACTTACACAAACACATGAACTGAGCAAATGTTTTTATAACTCTCAAGCAGCAGAATGTAAGAATGCTTTAAATCCATTTCCTACATATACATAAACGGGCGCTTCTTGTGCATCTTGCACAATCCTCAGAATTTCGTATATATGCTGTAAATTCACGCCATTATTTTTATTAATAAGAAGCTTGTTCCACCATCGCGTGTTTCTTACTGATCATGACGCCCCTTAGGAGTCACGAGACTGAGACTGCCCTCTGTTCTACGAACACAATATTATTACATTTTAGCCTAAAACTAAAGCCTGTCAACTCGACAGAAAGAAGAAGCGTTAACAGTGATTTCACAACAACCTTATATATTTCGTGTAGGACTGCCATTTTCACGGTTGTTTCGGCTTTTAGGGAGTCATTAAAAATGCACCAGGCCATCCATTGCAGGTACAGTGGCCTCAGACTGTATTCCGGAGACAGGCCTGTGTATCTTATGTGCATTTAATGTGTATCTCACGTCTACTTACCAATCTGGCCGATAAATTCGATCTTGATGCCTTGATGCTCAAGCCTTTTGCCTGGATTTTTCAATGTTACGTTTACTTTTCCAGAGACTGTCTCGCCGTCGTAAAAAAGAAAATATTTGTCTTTTTTACCATCTTCGGTCTTATGTTCCACTTTCTTTTTTGTTTCGGCGTCATTAAGGACTATGTCTATATCTGCACTTTGACCAAAACTAAAAAAGCTCATCACTGCACGTTTAGATTTGCAGTCCCGTTTTAAAATCTAATTGTTATTCATTAATATTACTCCCTTTGTTTCGAAACAGAATCCCCCAGGCTAACGCAAAGCACCTATTTCAGGTAAAAGAAAGCGACCTATACGAAAATTATGCAGGTTGCATTAAATGTTAGGAATTGAAAGACTGTAGCAATGTTCGGGGCAACACTTCCGAGCAGCGTCCCTTCTCCTCACGCATGCGCACACCGTATTAGTCATAGAGCATTACAATGTTTCTCATATGCAATGATAATGTACGTATTTGTAATCTGCGATCAATAAACTGCGTATCTTTATACCACAACGAATAAAATATCGAAATATTAAAATGGTGAAAATGTAAAAAAAAAAAAAAAAAAAAAAAAAAAATGAAAATGCGGTCGAATTTAAATACTGTCTTGACAAACGACACAATAAGATTGCGGTATGGCTATTCAAGAATCAATGTGTTAAACATTTTTTACATTTAATGGGAGTTCGCCGCATTTTGACATCATTTCCTGCTTAACGATACACTTCCATTTGAAACGTGTAAATGTGGAACATATTTCAGAATAAAAGACAACACTAATGGTATTTTCAATCTTCGTCGGAATACTGTATCGTTACCGGTTTGACAGCTGAACGTGTACAGAATTAATAGAACAAATGATGACTACGGTCACACGTGATTCTTTATAAAAACCCTAACATATCTATTTCGTAAACCAGCATAAAAAATACAGAAAAGTAACGGTTATTACAACGTAGACTACACAGTACAAGTAGAAATCCAAGTGTTAGATTTTGTGATAGAAATACGCAATTACATAGAGTAAATACAAGTTAACACTCACATTGGTTACAGTGTATTAATGTACAGTCGCAACGATTACATCAAAACTAATTTCTGTAATTTGCAAATATAAGTAATGAATTATCGGTGTAAGAATGCCTATACGTAAGACCTTCACGAAATCTGCTCAAAAATACTGATGGTGACTGCACTTTTATTTTGACAAATATGTGGCGTCACTTAAAAAAAACACATTTTTGTAATTTTTAGGTGAACTTTGATTGGTTTAAATCCATCACGTGTAAAAAAAAAAAACACAAAAAACCAGTGGGGTCGGTAGATTACTGCAAAGTTGTGGAATGGTTCCGCTTTTTAAAGTAGACTATATTTTCTGTAGTATTCATCACGAGGCAAACCAAATTATATGTGCGTTTTGGGTGTGATACTAAAATAAAATTTTCACGGTTCAGTTACAATGCATCTATATTTAATGCCCCTTATAATTTCACCCCTTCAATTAATATTTTTTTTCCTTGAGTATAGTTGTGTCACTTATCACCTCAAACTGGAAAACACCTGTTAACGCTGCAAACAGCAAATAAAATTCAGTACAGATAAAATACTCACCAACAAAACACGCGAAAATAGCAGCACGATTCTGCGCATGCGTTTAAAGCGTTTTGTTTTTGGCGCGTGGAATTGAAAGATGGAGTTTTTAAACGCGCTGGACTTGCTGAAAGTTAAAAACGTTTCCACAGGTAAATATAGACTTTATCGGTTATTCTCTGAGTGGGGCATGTCACATAAACATCAGTTTTCCGGTCGTTTTTAACAAAAGGTTAGACTGCCAATATTATGAGTAGTTGGTAGCTACTGGACGCTTGTCAAAAGCATTTTCTGCAGGCGTTCGACTGAAATCGTGTGATAAATGTTAATAGTGTCACATAATACTTGTACGTTTCTATTTTAGCAATGTCATGCTATGAAATCAGAATCAGTAAAACTACACAATGCACAATATGTATGCTAGCCAGCACTACAGCTCACTGCATATGTGAGAAATTAGTGGAAAATTTCAACGGTAGCGACTGATTTGTTTACAACGTACTTTAATGCAGTGTGGGTACAGAGTGTATGGGATTTGGAATTCACCGACTCGGAACCGCTGGACCCTGTCATTGAAGGGGAGATTCTTAGTAACGGACTGGACGCCTTCCGAACTGTACACAAGAACTTGTTACCTTTTGCAGCAGACGATAGAGGAAGTGTTGACGTGAGTGATGTCATTCTTTTGTTATAGCACACACCTAAAATAAGTACACGTTATTCGTTTAACATTTTTATTTTTCGTTCCAACTCCGTACTCCAGAGTGTCTGGACCGTACTGGGTGAAAATGGGATTTCTTCCAGTGCCGTCGTTGCCGTGTTGTCCCACTTTATGGTTGGAGTCCGGATGAAAACGGCCAGTCTTGTTCAAAGGTTGACTGCCTTGCGGGCGGCTTCACTGTACGCATCACTCCTGAGAATCCCAGGCAAGTTTCGCTTTTACGCCAACTTTTTTTTTAAACGTAATTGACAGTTTAAGTTAATTTTTTAACCAACCGGGAGGGATGGTTGTAGGAAGTGACAATGGCTTTTTTTGTTTATTTGTTCCACAATCAAGGCAGCATAGCCAATAAAGTATTTCACCCAGTACTTTTTGATGCTTGTCTGGACCTCCCAAAGAAGTGTTGGCCACAGGACGTTGGCAAAAAGCGCAAGAAAGACTTTTTAAAGAGTTCTCAATCTGACGTGAAAGGCAGGAAACGACCCAAACCCCCAAAGGAGGATAATGAGGTAGAGAAGTCCCTTCCTAGCTCTATAGAATAAAACTAATTTCTTGTCAAAGTCTCCAGTTTTGATCACACTATAGTTAATGGCTGTCTGGTGTGAGCCACATTGATCTGTATCTGTGTCTTAGATGGAGGTGGATGATTTTGATGATGATGATGACCAGGAAGAAGGGGAAATTTTCACTGGACAAGATCTTGTGAAAATTAGAGACGAAATAATCTCGCTTGTGAAAACATTCCTGGGACTCCTGTCAGCGTTTGCTTTGAAGGACAAGCCCCAGTCAGTTCAGAAATGTGCCCAGGTATCTCTCCCTTCTCCAGTCCACCATGCTGCAGAGCACATCTGTGGCTCATGGCTTCTGTTGAACAGATGTTTCTTCATTAATTGTAAGTCTTCAGTTGCTTAAAGCTAAGAACATTTTATCCTTGACTGCAAGGGCCTCCACTGGTCAGTCCTAGATGGCGCCACCATTTTAATAAATCTTTTACTGCAAGTAAAATACAATTTTTTACTTTTTTTTGCCAGGTTTTTACGGAGCTCACTGCTCTTGAGCCCGTGATCAGCCAACTAAGTTTTGAGGAAGACCCGTAAGTCTTGCTGTAACTTTCCTGTTGTTAGGGGAGAAACCCAAGCACTTATGACCCAGAATTTGTTACTCATGTGCTTAACTGTATTTGCGTCTTTGCACACACAGGGATGTGGATGGAATGAAAACCATGCCGGAGTTGGCTTACCATGGTCTAAGGCTGCTCTGTTCGCCAAAGCATGGAGAAGGGGCTGAGGTGTGGAGCTATGCTCACAGCAGCACTTTCTCTCCTCCTATTTACAGCTGCTGCTGCTATTTTTGACCTCATTTCCATGTGCTTTTGCATGGCATTAGGCTGTGCGACAGGTCTTTTATAGGCTCCTGTATGTGATCCTCATGATGACTGATGGAGACATCTCAAAACCATCACTGCTGGCCCCAGTCCAGGCTGTCCTTGCTGCCAGAGAGCAGGCTATCAATTTTGTAAGGTAAGGCACAAAATGACATAATGAAACAAATGGGAAGAAACCTGTGAAAGGCTTCTCATGTATATGAGGCAACCTAAAACAAGCCCTTTATGTTAAAACCATATTGCATGTGCTTTCTATTAATACACAGTTAAGTGTGCTTGTTGTGTACAGTGTGTTTTTATTTATTTATTTATTTATTTATTTATTTTCTCCTCCCCTCTGAATTCAGTTACATTGTTGATGAGCTGAAAGAACTTGTTCTGCCAACACTTCGCATCTTACTTCAGCACATCTGTGCACAGGTACCTGGTCTATACACACATGGCCTTAATCATGATGTTTAATAGTAAGTAGACAGTGACCTTCGATGGCCTGTGCTTGGTTGCAGATGGTTGACAGGACAGAGTATCGTAGCCATGGAGCGCAGGCAGTGGTGAGACTGCTGGCCAAAATGCCCTGTCCTGACTACGCTTCCTTCATCCAGTGGCTTTATGGCTTCTCCTTGCAATCAAAAGTAAGCCTCCTATCTCCTGTTGGGTTATATATTATTTTTTTTATGCTATGAACCTGGAGTGATTTTTACATGAGAACAAGTGTTAGGATAGAGCTGGCTTTCTTAAGCTGTGGTTCTGGGACCAGTTTGCAGTTGTTTGTGATGGTTTATTTTGGATCACATGTGCTGTGTACTCCGGCAGATTGCATACCGAGTTTTTGCCTTGGATGTGGCCATGGCCCTGATGGAGCAGCCCCAGCGTCAGGCCGAGGCCTCCATGCCCCCAGAGCAGGCCGCTTTCCTTCAGCACAAATTCCTGGTGCAGGTGATGGTGTTCGGGCGGCGCTCTGACCGGGCTCCTGCCGTGCGTGCCCATGCGTTGTCCTGTCTGGCCCAGTGCTTAGAGCTGCAGTCCCCCAACACCACATTGAGCATCCAGGAGATCTTCTCTGCAAGTGAGCCTTGTCGTTATTATCATCTCTGCTTTTTACTTTTTCAGACTCTGTGTATGGATTTCTTGTCACCATGGACAATGTTGGTTTCAAATAAAACTTGTTATTGAATTTGCAGTTGGTCCCTCTTGCAGCTGAGCAGTAGTCACATTGTGAACACATCAGTGTATGCCATGTGTTGTCCACAGACTTGTTCGCCAGTATTGGCTTAACATTTGATAAGCAGCAGTTCACAGTTGCAAGCTGACAAATCTGTTGTCTCACAAAGAGTTCTGCTCTTCCTTTTAGCTTCTACATCAGCCACGCTTGACATGGAAGGTTCTGAATGTAAGTTCACTAATTATTATTATTATTATTAATAATAATAATAATAATAATAATATTTTATTTTATTTTTTTTGTCCTTTGGCAGGAAGCATTCCCTATTAATGCATTTCAAAATTATGTATTACACAGTTTAAACAGGTTGAGATAAATGATTTTAGTACAACCCCTATTCCAAAAATGTTGGGACATTTTGTAAAATGTAAATTCAATGATTTACAAATCCTTGACATATATTCAATAAAATAAAGCACAGAGGCAGCATATTTATAGTTGAAACTGGTCAGCTATGTTGCATTTTGTAAAATGATTATTATGAACTTGATGGCTGCAACATGTTTCAAAACACATGAGACAGGTTGGGACAGGTGCAAGAAAACCATGGGAAAAAAAATACTTAAGAATAATGTTGCTCAACATACAATTGCAATAGACCTAAATTTATCAACATGTACAGTCCATAAAATTATCAAAAGATTCAAAGAATGTGGCAAAATCTGTGTGTAAAGGCCAACGACGAAAGCCAATACTGAATGCATGTGACCTTCAATCCCTCAAGCGGCACTATATCGAAAACTGATGACAGACAATATATAATATAATAACGTGGGCTTGAGAATACTTCAGAAGATGAAAAGGACCACCCTGATTTTTTTTTCAACAAGCCAGCATCTGTGGCTTGAAGGGCAAGGAGGTATATAGAGATTTTGAAACAATATATGCTGCCATCCAGATGAGGCCTCTTTCTAGGATGTACCTGTTTATTCCAGCAGGACAATGCTAAGCTGCATTCTGCACGTGTTAACAGTGTGGCTTCGTGGTAAAAGATACTTAATTGGCCTCCATTCAGTCCAGACATACACCATTTTCAATAGAGTGCATTATGAAGAGCAACATATGACCGCAGAGACCTAGGATTTAAGACGTACATCAAGCAAGAATGGCAAAACTTTCCACTTTTAAAACATCAGCAATTGGTGTCTTTACCTAAATGCTTATTGAGCAGTGGTTCTTAACCTTTTTTATTCTGGCACCCCCTGACATTTTAAAGTTCCACCCCGCACCCCCTCCACATAAGATGGAAAAAGAAACACCTTCAATTTTCATGTCAAATAATCAGCTACCATTCTCTCCTCGCACCCTTTTTTTTTTTTTTTTTTGTAGTTTAGCCAGAACCAAAATGTGGTAAATGCCACACAGACAAACTTTTATCAAACCATAAAATTCACTGCACTTCTCTCTTTTCATTGGCTTATTTTCGCTTGTTGTAGTTGCTGCTAACATGCAAGAAGGAAACAGAGTGGGTGTACACTTCAGGACAATAGAGATGACTGGCAAAGGAGAGACAACCAGTTTTGGCTGTAAGATTTTCCCATTTGAGTTTGCTTTTCTTGTCTGTGGTTGGTCACATCTTTTGTCTAATGTAATTTTTTATTTTGTTTGTAAACTGTTAAAATTAGCTTAAAACAACTAATCGTTTTTAATCTTAAATGCTGTTTTGTAAACTACTGTGCTTAAAGGGTGTCTCTTCCAACCCAGGCAAAGAGGCCATGTCTTTATTGAAAAGACGGTCAAGTGATGAGAAGTCCAATGTAAGAAAGTCTGCTCTACAGGTAAAGTGGCCCCCCAGAGGGATTTTGCGTGCATTCAGGCCAGATATTGGTGGCTCAAGGTTCATGCCTGTCATCTCAGCTTCTTTTGATCATGTCTCCTCTGTGTCCAGGCGCTGATGGGCCTCCTGAAGTACAGTGTGATCCCATGCACCCAGGAGATCCTGTCCGTCCTGTCAGACCGCTGCCGGGATCCCGCCGTGTCGGTGAAGAAGAAGGCCCTTCAGTGTCTCATGGACCTCCTAGCTGTGAGTTCTACCTTTATTCCTTTTCTACCCCTACATTAACACAAGTCCTTGCTGACCCCCCTTTTAGTCTGAAGCCCTTTATGAGAAACTCGCTGTGTGCTCTTGTCATAACTCATGCCACCAGGCCCTGCCTGAGTCCAGTGAGGTACAGAAGGCATGGCTGAAGGGGATTGTGCCTGCGGTCATGGACTCAGAGAGCACCGTACAGGAGAAAGCCCTGGAGTGCTTGGACCAGGCTATCCTCAGCAAGATCAAGAGCTACAGCAGTTACAATGAGCAGGATCTCTCCCAGAAAGTGGCCTGGGACCTGCTGGAGCAACTCTCTGGGGAAAGCCAGGACCTTGGGTGGGAGTTCTAGCAGAAACCATCAAAATCAGAAATTTACCTGCCCCCTCCCCCCCCCTTTCTTCCCTGATGGTAGAAAACTGTTGTTGTCACGGGCTGCCTGACTCACTGGTTTATTACACATTCTGCTATTTTGTTCAGATAATTATTAATGTACTAGCAGCACATCTTTAAAGGTGTGTCGTGTGTAGCTGTATTGAAACTATCTGAATTCTGCCCCCTGTTGTGTTCTTTGTCAGCCGCTACTTTAGCAAGGCCTTTACCATCTGGTCCAAGCAGAAGAAATTCTCCACCACCTTTATCAACTGGCTTATCTCCCACACGGAGGCACGGCATGCCTCGGCCGCCTGGCTGCTGCTCTCCAAGGTGGCGGGCTCGTCTCCCAAGCTGAACTACAGCAAGATCCTGGACACCTGGGAGGAGATGGTCCGGTCAGTGCTGGACATTCGCACAACTCGTTTTCTCGGTGTTGCATGCAGCAGTTCTGATTTTATTGCAAATCCTTCACTGATGCTTCATTTTCCTGTGTCACTTTGTGCTTTAAAACGCTTGACATAAATTGGTCATCACATTACAATAGTTGTTTAGTGAATATTCCTATGGATAAAAATATAATTGAATGTATTCCAACACCTGTACTGTGTAGGGACTTACAATTATCCTTGTAAGTCGCTTTGCACAAAGGCGTCTGCTAAATAAATAAAATGTAGGGTCTAGGTGTAAATGTTGGTGTGGGGAGGCATGTTCTGAGAATTCTGAGGTTCCTGAGAGTTTATCGTTGGTGTTTACTGTTAAAATAACTGCTGCAGTTTTTGCAGTAAAATGATAATTATTCAGGTAGGGAATCTGCAGGATAGTTGTGTAAGTATAAGTTGAAGAGCATTCCAATTAAGTTAAAGTGATACATGTACATAAATTAGGAAAAGAGTTGTTTTTTGATTTTTTTAAAGAGGTCTCTTTGTTCAATGATCAGAAAGCAGGTAGCAATCAAACCATGCTCGTGCTGATTTTTTTTTTTTTTTTGTCTTCCCCTCTCCCAGGACTAGAAAAATCTCCATGGCAACATCTTGCCATATCCTCTGTGTCATTGGTGATATTGCGCCACATCTCAATGAGGAAACCAGGAGCCGCATTGTTGGTGCGTCAGAGGTGCCAGTGTGACTGGTGGACGCTGGGTTGAGTGTGATTTATAATGGGTTAATTGTTTGTTTCCCCCCCCCTTTCTGGTGTGCTGCTTTTCCAGATGACATCATGGCATGGCTGAAGAGTTTCGAGCTGCCCCTAGAGGTCATCAGTGCATCTGTGGAGACGCTCGTCCAGCTACACAGGGCTGACACGGTAGAGAACGCCCAGGTCAGCCACAGTGTTGCTGTCTGCTGCAGTGGTCTGTTTTTGGTTGTTATTGAAGTCATTCTGCATGCAAAACTATAGAAAAACTTCAGGTTAATATGTAAGTGTTGTGCTTAAAACAGTGAGTGGCGTCAGCTTCTTTCAAAATTGAACATTTCTGGTAAATCATGGTCTGTGTGCAGAGGATGCTGAACAAGTGCTGTGGAGATCTGGTTTCCATCTGCGAGTCCTACCTGTCCAGCATCATCCTGAAAGAGGACGGCCAGCAGAATTTCAATGAGGACTTAGTGGTGCGCATGACCGACGGTGTAAAGTAGGTTCTCTAATTTGTCTGAGCTGACAGTGACCTCCCCCCCGTTAATGATCTTCTCCAGGTGAAGCACCTGTATACACTTGGCACCGCTTCCCTGCACTGCCCTACCCATGTGGGGAAACGCATCTTTCTCCTCGTTCAGTCCATTCTGGCTTCAAATGTCGAGCTCCAGTCAGGTAGGCCTGTAGAGACATGGCTGACCCTGCATGGTACGTGTACTCTGTCCCGATTGTGTTCTTTGTGCTCACAGGGGGGCCTACACGTGTGTTTTATATCGTATGTAGAGAGTCAGACTTCAGCCCAGCTGTGTGGGGGGAGAAATCATTTAACATGAAACTGATGCACTGCCAACTTAGTAAACACTCTTTTTGGTTTTATGCAGTGGACTGCCCAGACAAGCTTCCCCCATCGCAGCCGTTGTCTCAGTTCAAACCCTCGTCCATGCCGACTGTTGTCAGAGCTCATGCCTTCATCACCTTGGGTAACGCCCCTGACCGCTCCTCTTCCTCTTACTGAACACAAAAATCCCCTGTTGCTTCTTATTCTGACGATTGTAACTCAGAGGATAACTGGTAGTTGTGTGGTTGCACAGTAAGTCACAGCATGTCACGCGACCCCCCCCCCTGCTGCTGGCTAGAGAGCCATGTAAGCACAGCGGAACAGGCGGGCAGTTTTGTGGCGCTCTCCGATGCGAGGCTCCTCTTTGACTTGCCAGGCAAGCTGTGCCTACAGAACGAGGAACTGGCCAAGTGCTGTGTGCCCGCACTGGCGCGGGAGCTGGAAGTGAGCTCCGAAGTGGAGGTGCGCAGCAACGTGGTGCTGGTGATATGCGACCTGTGTGTGCGCTACACCACCATGGTGGACCGCTACATTCCCAACGTCGCTGCCTGCCTCAGGGACAGCGACCCTCTTGTCCGGAAGCACACCCTCATCCTACTCGCCAATCTGCTGCAGGTACATCGCGTGGTTGTGGGGTCCGCAGTCATCTGAGGCAGCTGGCCGTTTATCACCCTGAGTTTAATTGCACACATACAACAGTTCTCTCAAAAGTTATGGAATAGTCACTTGGGTAAAGAAGTTGTATTTACTCCAAGAAAATGATGGTGTGTTGGCCTGCACTTAGCCTTAATTACTGCTTTGGGTTTTGTGGAAGCATGATGAGCTCCAGTAATGCACAGGGCCAGCTCTGCCGTGTCCTAATTATGGCCTTTGCTGCAATAGTGTCCCGATTTCTTCATACCAGAATTTGCGTTCCGGTGTTGGTGGTATGCACTGCCTTTTGTTAGTGGTAAATATCAACAGTTGTGTGTATTAAGATTCTGTGGAGTTTGGCTGAACTTCCTGTCCTTAATTACTTTTTTGAAATCTCAGTTGAATTAATGGGGGCTTTGTTTTACTGTGAGTCTAATTATGTTCAGTCTCAGCCAAGTGACTGTTTAATCACTTTGTGGCCTAGCTATAGGGAGCTAAACAAGTACTGTACTCCTGCTATGATAAGTATGCACACATCTCTCTGTATCTGGTAGCACCTCAAGTGCCTGCAGACCAGTGACAAAACATTTGATTTCATTAGGGAGCTGCATAGGATCAAAGACAGTACGTTTGTGACAACTACAAATTTAAAAGAAAACCGGAGTCTGCCTAGATCTGTTTAGACGAAAGTGGTTCGTGTTGGGTGGGTAATCCATTGTTCCTTGTTTGCAGGAGGAGTTTGTGAAGTGGAAGGGGTCTCTCTTTTTCCGCTTTGTGGTTGTGCTTGTGGACCCTGAACCAAGCATTGCCAGGTGCTGGAAATCTCACCGGGCACGTGTTCCTGAGCATGCGTGCCTAAACACAATCTCAGTTACACCTTTGTGTCTGTCCCTTTAAGGAACACCTCATTAACCCCATGCTGTAATGACAAGGTCTTTTAGCGTTCTAATTTGAAGGAAACTAATTAGGTGGCTGGGCATGTTAAGATGCATTATGAAGTGTTAATGTCAAACATGCTATCTTAATTGGTTTTTCAGAGTGCTCCCCACTCAGTCAGGTTGTTGGTAATGCAGTTTATCTTGTCATAGATATACATATTGGGACTACCTTGTGATTCGTTATTTTTCTTTCCAGCCTCTGTGAATTCTGTTTAGTGCACTTGCTTCTCAAAAGGAACCCAGTCATGTTCTCTCAGCATTTCATTGAGTGCATTTTCCACTTCAACTGCTATGAGAAGCACGAAAAGTACAATAAATTTCCACAAACAGCCAGGTAGGTCTTTTTGCTCCACAGCAGTTGTGAAAGGTCTCTGGTCCACATGTTTCATGTGCTGTAAAAATCAACACCTGGGAATGCACTAAACATTGTCTGTACCGCCTCTTTGGTGTGTGATATTTCATCTGTAGCACATTAAACTAAACTATTGAAGCAATAGGTACTAGCAGGGAGATGGTCAGCCTTAGCTTTGAGGCACGATTTTGTAAAAGGCGCTATAGAAAAATAAATTTAAATTGAATAGCTTAAATTTCATTAAAACAAACTGAAAGGTAAAACAAAGGAGAATATATGGGAATTATGCCCTTATGGAAGACCCTAAAACCAACTGAACCTACATCCTTATTAATGGCTAGTCCCTTTAAGTGGTGAAACCCCAATACTTAGAACTGGCATGAGTCTTTCTGTATACATCAAAAGTTCAAAACTACTGTAAATTTGTTAAAAGGGTGGGTGATTTATTTTCTAATGTACATTTATATATTTTCAGTTTTTAATTTCTATGAAAATATAACTGGCATACTTAAGTCCATGAAATTATATATAATATTTTTATATAGAAATTATTTTACAGACTTTCCTCAGTTCATGAAGCTCCTGATACCTGCTGCTGAACCACACTTTGAGAACCACTGTTGTGCAGTGACCTTTCATTACCTCTGCATCTGACCCATATCCTCTGTGCGTGATTGTCACGGTGCTGTCTTTTTTTAATTCTACAGTGAGAAAGCCAGGTTTTCCTTGCAAGGTGCCAAAAACAAAGAGAAAAGAATGAAGATCTATAAATTTCTGTTGGAGCACTTCACTGATGAGCAGCGCTTCAATATCACCACCAAAATTAGCCAGACCATACTGGGTGATAGTTTCCTCTTATTCATTGTTTGCCTTTTTAGTGCTTGCCAGTTTCTTTTTTCCAGAGGAATTCAAATAAGTAAGAATTGAGCTTTCCCAGCTGTATGCTTACTGAAGCACTAAAGGCTAAATGGCTATGGCTGTGTTGCACTACCATGTCTCCTGGAAACGTGTATGGTACTTTTTGATGAGCCTTCACTCGGCTGTGTACGTCCTCTGCAGCGAGCTTCGTTGACGGAGTGCTGCCCCTGGACCAGGATGGGGCCGACTTGCTCTCGGACACCTTCGATGTCCTGAGCCTGAAGGAGATCAAGGTGTCAGCCGTGCGCAGTCCGGTAGACACCGATGAGCAGCAAGAGGACGAGCAGATGGCTATGGCCAACGCCGTCATGCAGGTGGCCAAGAAGAAGCTCATTTCACAGGTAGCTACTCACCCGGCGTGATGCTAAAGCGGGGGAGATGGGTGGCAGTCTCACCTTCAGTGTCCTCCTCCTACCTGTCTGGCATGTTGCTGTTCACATCCTCCAGAGGGTGCTGTTCATTAACAGAACTATTGGTGGCAATTTTTTTTTTTTTTTTTTTTTTCTTTTTTCAGGTGCAGAAGAAAAATTTCATTGAGAATGTGATTCCCATCGTCATAGCGCTGAAAGCCATGCTTGAGAAGAAGCGGTTTCCAGTACTGAGAGACCTCATGGGATATCTTCAGGTAATCCTTAATGTTTCAATTCTTGTTTAATCTATCACCGCAACGATAAACTGCTTGGGTTCAAATTGCTGCAAGCCAGTTGCTTTCTATGTGGGCTAGAGTATCTCCTTTGCCAACCTGCACATCTAAAGCACACCAGTTAACCCCCCATGCTACCTTTGCAGGTCATGATGCAGGACTACCGTAGCGAGGTGAAGGATTTCTTTGCGGCAGATGAACAGCTGGCTGCAGAGCTGGAGTATGACATGAAGCGCTTTGAGAAGGAGGAAATGGAGCGACAGATGGTGAGCTGCAGGGTCACAGACGGTGTCCCTAAGAATGCAGCCACTCCCAGTACTGCTCCTGGAACTGACCCAGTAAGTGGCACTGAGGAGTGATTCACAGTACAAAGACTCCTTTCCTTTTTATTCCTCTGAAATCTATTTTCACATTTTAGTAGACAGTCTGAGTTTGACAATGAATAGTTTAAGTCAAGTTTTAATCATAATCAGGAAAAACAAACATTTTTCATATTCTGTAAAGTCACTAAAAGATGCAATTCAGCCCCCGTGCCTGGCAGTAATTTGTGTGCTTTTATGTGCTTGTGTAAGCTTGTTTGTGTTGATTTAGGTCTCTACTTGCTCATCGCCCACACCTGCTGTAGCCCAGGGAACGTCCTTCATTTTAGCCACACCCCAGCCACCTGGCTCTGCCCTCAGAGGTGTCCTTTCTCCCAGAAACAGTAGCTCCTCAAGGTAACTCAATGTCATCACCACCTTCCTCATTGTTGTTTTTATGGTGGGTCGAGGATATAGATGTATGGGTTATTGGGTGTACTGTCCTGTCAGCCCTATAGCTTTCCCTGTGTTTTTGCTCACAGACGTCGACCTCTCAGTACTGCTGAGGTTCTGAGCAAGGCTAGGATAGCAGCAGGCAGAAGCAGACTTTCACGAGGACAGCTGCGTTCTGCTGCAAATGAAAACGACACTCCTCTCTCTGAGTCGGGTACGGCCTCACAAGTGTACAGCACCAAGTTCTACATGTGGAGCTGTGCTCACTTTTCATCTGTTTGTCTGTCTGTTTTGTCCTGAACCCCCCCCCCCCATTTTAGAAAACTCCACAGATTTTGTCCATCTGCGTACAGCTATCGGAGGTTCGGGTGCAATTGATCGAGCTATCAGCACCCCACAACGTAAGAGTGCCGCTTCTTGGCTGCAGCCCATTTTACGACTACTGTGCAGAGCAGGGCAAAATTACAATGGTGGAAAGTACGAAGTATGACCACAGCAATGAGAACACCTTTTAAGTATTTAAAAACACCTTTGATTGTTTGTTTAAACTGTGCCTTATACGTAAGCACCGTACACCCAGCCTGTCATCCGCTTTCTTAGGTATAGAGGTTAAGGCAGATTCACCACCACAGTTCTGGCAACCTGGTGAAGCCAGAGTAACATGTCAGTTTTCATGAAACAGTAATGTGTTCCCAGGTTTGTCAGTCTGATACGTGTGCAACCTGTTGCCCTGCAGGGACCATGACAGAGGTGACATTTGGAGAAGGCGTCAGCGCCATTTTCAGCTCCCGCGGAACAGGTATTCCTTGCCTCCTTCTTGAGTTGTTGGGTTGCCCCGGAAGCTTTCAGCCCTTAACACAACACTGTCCCATTTTGCAGAGCCGAAGAAGCCCAGTAAAAAAGATAACGTGCTTTTCCTGATGTCTCCAGATAAGCCGTGAGTAATCACTGACATTTTGGATCTGGAAGGGTTTTTTTTTTTTGTGCTGTGCGTGCTGTGTGGCTAGAGACACGATAATCATGAAAATCATCTATTGAGTGCTGGTGGGGGTGTGAATGTTGCTAACTGTTCTCCATCCCTAATAATGTGTTCCAGAAGTGCTCCACCCAGACAATGGAATGTGGAGTCTCCTCTCTGTCAGAAGGGGAGAAGACAGCAGCTGTAACTCCACCCCAGCCTAACCCTTGTTCCTTTCAGATGTCTTTACGAATCCCTTGGGTTGCACAAACACACGGAAAACACTGTTAGGAATTAACTTTTTATTAATGAAAGCACACAGTTCGACTTGCACAAGATGTGTACCACGCCCCAACAGTGTGGATGTTATACCTGTACTAACGGGAAAACCAGCGTATAACGGTACCGCTGTTAAGGTGATCCGCACTGTTACAACAGTTTAATACTCTTGTATTAGGGGGCTTCAGTTTTTCAGTTGTGTATAATAAATGTTTCCTGCAATACATATACAGTGTGTGTGTATGTGTGTGTATGTATGTATGTGTGTGTATGTATGTATGTATGTATATATATATATATGTATATGTGTATATATATGTGTGTATATATATATATATATATATATATATTGTGTGTGTGTGTGTGTATAAATGTATATTTTTAGTCTATATTTGTTATACATCTTAATCTTTGTATGGTCACACTATACTGTGTAGATGTTTGCTAGTGCATCTCTTCCAAATTTCAAACCTACATACCGAAGACTTGCGTGTGTCACGGACACTTGCCGATTTGACACGTGCACATGGTTTTTGTCTGTGCTCTTGTTTATATTTTAAACGTATACACTTGGGCACTACTTTATTATGTAATAAATTTTACTTTTGCCTACCGGTACATTTTCAGTTCTGCAAAAAAATATTTAACTGTGAATAGATAGGTTTTGATATATCAATTGAAAGAAGGAGGGGAAAAAAGAAAACGTTATGAGGTAAATTAACAGCCACCTGTGGAAGGAGCTGGGCTGTGGCACTTTAATGATTTGAATTTTGCCACTTAGCAAAACCCAGGATTGGTCTTCTCTAAGCACCTAATAGTCATTTTGTAAGAGATCTACGCAAGTAAAGCACAGACAGTATTCTCTAATGCAAGCCACTTGAGTTTGTTTCATTTTGCAAGGTCTGACAAAGGTGTGCTGTCTGGAACATGAAATCTCAACCCGTTCTGATGCAATGAAAAATCACAATTGAAACCAGAAGGCAGTGATGACGTGTTTAGCCGAAATTTTAGAATGCAAAAAAAACAATCAGCTCGTTGTGGAGTAGAAAATGGCACCACTGAACTTGAGCAGCTGACCACTTCTGCCTGAAGCTCTTCTGAAGAGAACGGTGATCTAACCCACTGGACTTCATACACAGAAAGGCACTTGGGGAGTGGTCTGGTCAACATGCAGTTAGGAAATGGTCCAGGTGCCGTCACTCCATTAAGCATAAGAAAGGGTGGTGCTCACCTGTGCACTAAAATCAACATCTCTGCTTTTTCCTTCACTTGTTTCTTAAAATAAAAAAGCATCTTGTATAAATGCATGCTTGGAAAAGAATAACTCCTCGTTCCTTGTTTTAACTACAAGTATAGGTTATTTCCCAGGCATGTGTAATCACAGTTCAGGATGGCTGCAGTGGGTGCAAATTTTCTTTCAGCCACTTTCTGCTGTTCACTCAACCTTAAAGTCAGATGTTGACTTTTTTTGTATAATTACCATGTCACCTCAGAAATTTAAAATAAGCTTTATTTCTTTTTAATAATTTAAAAACCGTGATAAAAATAAGCAACTTCAGTAAGTTTAACAGTTGTGTTTTTTTAATGTTCTAACATTGTTAATGGTCACTTATGTCACAGCTCTTCATTGGGAATTCTTTGTCAGTGGCACCTTTATCTCCTGCTCAGTCATTACAACTTGAATACAATTGCTGTTTAAGCAAGTAAACAAAGTGCTAAATTATCCAGTTTTGTGCTATGACTCTGGTTGTAATGTATGATTTACATTTTTGCTACAGACCTTAAAGCATGAGTCCCACTTTTAACCTTCTTTGTAACTTATTTTCTCTCAAGACACACACATGATCAAGAGGAATAAAGAGAAGCAATGGTGCAACTGATATTTATGAGAGTCAAATGTGACTGAATTGCTTTGAAGAGAAAGCTGTACCCACTGTGGCTTCCAGGACCGTGATTGGACACCCCTGACAAACTCCTAAACCAATAGGAAAAAAAAGCATGCCTGGCGTATCATGTCATTAAAGTTTGTTCTTGGAAAACAAAGTACCAATTAGCAGCAGAAATGGTGACGCTATATTCTGTGTAACTTTGAACGGGTCCCCATGAATGCTTACAGAACACTAGCCAAGGCTGATCCTCTCTCTAACACGAATGGTCTACTGTTACTCAGAAACCATGTAAAGAGTATCATATCGCCCCACCAAGATGTGAAACATGGATTATATTAGTTGCCCACTTTTTTTTCAGGGGGGAGGGGAGCTGCAGAGCTAATTTATTTACAACCAGTACAATACCTGTTAGTTCACATACAAACCCTGTATCACTTTCTTAATACTGAGAGTATTTTAAACTTAAAAACTAAAAAAAGCCAATGTGAACAGTAAATCCAATATTTACAAGATACACATCAAGCATAGAAGGTCACTTAAATCAAGGACGTGTAGTACTGATACTGTTCACCAGTTTTCTACTGGTGTCCTTTAACACTCCTAAGACTATCTACAAGAACTCTCATGTCACTTTAAATATTAACATATTTAAATCCCAGCAGAAAATAAACAGTAAGACCATTGATCAAAAAAAAAAAATTAGTTGATATGATGATCTAACAAAACATTACCCATTACACAAATAACATGGCTGAATACTGAATGGTAAGAAATGTTGACTACATTTATGTATCACAACCAACTAATTAAAAAAACATTGGCATTAGTGTTAGTATTTTACAAACATTTAAAAAAGTAAACTTTTTATCTATAGACAATTCAAAATATATTCCATCAAAAATAGTTTGACAACTTTTGCTGGTACAAAAAAATGTTATGTAGTACAAATAACTAGAGGGCTGAAGTATGTTTACAGTAGAAATGTAATGCAAGTTTAACTCCAGATGTTCACTAATATATAGTATGTGCCAGACCGTTCATTTTTCCCCCCAATACTACATAACATCTCTCAAAGACATCGTCTGCCTTACAAACATTAAAAACATTCTATTTCAGTAAAATTAAACATACTGTTTCGTGATACCGGGATTGTTTAAAACGAGACCTTGAAGAAAACCATGATTCAGAGCTTCTTCTCCAATTATTCTTTACCAATTTTGTGATGTATTTTTTGTTTCTGTTTGCTTGTTTGTCTCCTTTGGCTAACGAGCTGAGCACCACTCGAAGGGCGTGTACTTTCGGGGCTCTTTCGTTGCCTCGCAAGCCCAGAGATCCCATGTGGGAGGCGACCCTCTTTCCACCTCATGCTCAATCTCTCGTCTCCCACTCGTCAGATGACAAACGAAGACTTGTGCCGGAAATCACCCTGAATACACAGAAACAAGTTGCAATGTGTAGGTGACAACATGATCAATACTGGGCACTGGCGCCGTAATTTTGCATGTAAAAAAATTGTGCAGACGGAGCAGAAATGTTGAACCACACAGAGGTGCTGTTTGATAAATTGACCTTTTGTCTGATGTTGATGCGGTTTGATAAATTGACCTTTAGGTAAAAGCAGGCTGCAAGCCTGGGTGTATACTTGCTATTAACTGTTTACACAACAAGGCATGCTTTCCTCCTGCCACGACTCTTCTCTCACCTCATCCTCTGTCCTGACATAGTCCACTCCATCTCCTTTGGCCGGAGCCTTATAGCTACAGGAGGTAAAACAAGAACACCTATATGATTCCATTCTCTGGAATGTATATTCAAAGATGATAAATCCATGTTCAAGAAAGAGTCAAACCTGTTGTTTTTTTAAATGATATTTTACTGGCTTGGGAAAATGCAAAAAAAATAAAAGTTAAAGATCCAAATAAATATTGATGAAATTTTTTAGAGAACATTCCAGATGAAACAACTTAGCATAACAACTGCTGACTCATGGTTATAAGGCTTTAATTTCCTCGCTTACTTGTTTCCTGCTTGTGTCTGGTTAGCAAAGTAGCCTCTTTTACACACACAGCAGATGCCCACTGTTATGCTTATGAGCACGACCACCACAACCAGCACTCCCAGCACAATGCCTGTGATGTTGATGTCATCTGGAAGACAGCACACACAAGAAAGTCACCAACAAGTAGCCACATAGTTACTTAGCATTCCCATACATGCTAGTCATTTGTGTGCTTAAATACAGTATTTTTGAAATCACGATTTGTACAGTTCACGTTATGATTTCACAGTACTGTGTTAACAGTGGCTCTGGTGCTTAATCAAAAACACGGTCCTCCAAGGGTTCAGCATTGACGTTTGTACAACTTACAGACTTCCATGACCTGCGGGCCGCACTGCGAGTACCCTGCATCGTTTTTCGCCTTGCAGTAGTATTCACCTGCGTCCTCTTTCCTGACCGCGCTGAATTTCTGTAGACAGAACACCACAAGGGCCCATCAATGATGGACCAAATAGCTCTAGGTAGCATAGTTACAGACTGACTTCCTGTGTGAAACAGCTAGTCTCTGATGTTGAATGAGGTGACAGTACAGTTCCTTTCAGCCTACATGAAATTAAAGTCTGATTTCATAGACTCCAGACATACAGAAATGAGGCATGCAGAACAGGAGAGACACTTGGTTTCCTAACTAACCTTTAAGAACACATGCAGTGTATTTGTGTGTTTGATGGCTCAGTGAGTCCAGGAATGTGAAAATGATGACAGCAAATTACCCACGTGGCTTAAGCCCCGACTCCCTAAAATATCCTGAACCCAACCTCGCCCCCCCTTTACCCAGTGGCCTTCCGTCACCCTTCCATTCCTGCGCAACGCCCACGTCCATTTACCAGCGTTCCCGCGTTGCTGTCCAGACTGTACGTGGAATTGTAGAACCTTGGACTGCTCCGGGGGTCCAGCGGAATTTCCTCCTTGTTCCGGAACCACTGGTACTGGGGCTTGGGGTTGCCCTCATTCTCCTCACAGCGTAGCTCTGCCGTTTTGCCCACAGGCACTGACTTGGGCACGATGCACTTGGGCACCACTGGCTTCACTGCACAAGACCACCGCTGGAGGTCAGGCTCGGTACCCCACCAAGCACCCTGTTTATTTACCGTGACCTCCCCCGTGCCCATCAAGGACAAATAAAGACCGACGATGAGGGGCATCCTACCCACGACCTAACTCTGCCAACCCAGCATACTACAATGTCCATCTTTAGCTCTGGTCAAAGTTGGATGCTGTTTCAGAAATTTTCCCTATATAGCTCAGAACACGCCTTGGGAGGTGGCCCGTCAGAGAGCAGCGTGAGCACGAGGCCAGGCACTGGCGTGGCGTGAGACGTGGTCTCGTCTTACAGCGTCGCAGGTGGGGAACGTTAACACAGATCGATATCGACAGAAATAAATCAAAAATATATTTCATACAATAACAGTGGAACACACCCTTCCTCCCTACTCCTGCTGGACGCACGTAATGGTTACGTCTGGGTCTTTGGGGATTCAAGTGTAAACGTAACAAAGAGACAGTGAGTCTCGTGTTTTATGTGGTGCCAGACCAAGGCTGCTGCAAACACGCCTACGTTATATCTGACAATCATTTCATAACTGCTTGCCTGTCCAATTTACTCTAAGTTGCTGTCTTCAGTCTCAAAAGCTCCTCTGTCATATCACACAATTTAGATTTGAATTTTATAGCTCATCCCTAATTTATAGTAGGCACACAGTGATTTGCCCCCCCCAAAGCAAAACACTAAAGACAGAAAGAAACAACCAAATACGCAGATATGAAAAACTGACTTGTAGAATGGAAACTGCAATTAGATGCACTTACCTCTGACAACAAGGCTGATCAAGATCTCATCAAAGATCCTATCGTCTTTGCTGGCAGTGACCTCACAGCGGTATTCGGCTGTGTCCGTTCTGGTCGTATTCGTTATCAGCAAGGATGCAGGCTCTCTGAGCACCGCTCTGTTCGTCAAATCCCCTACCATATGCAAACGTGCTCGTTAAATGCTTAAATAAAAATCACAAACAATTTTATGTTTTTATTTACGAACCTTTACGTAGCCTGACTTTGAATGTGGACACTCCTATCTTTATTCAGCAAACTCATCTTGAGAACTAAAATTTTTTACAAGCACCTGTTGCATGTTAACTCATTCATATATCATCACAAACTGCTTATTCAATGCAGTGTCATGGAGGCCTGCAGCCTGAGGTTATAGTGTATCAAGCAGGGCATCTGTTAGACAGGGTAACAACTCAACAAAGGGCGCTCAAACGCACTGTTTGATTGTCTTGAATATACCTGTTTGGATTATGCGAGGAAGGATTATGAGTATTTAAGGTAAACAGTCAGTCAGTCATTTTCTTAACCGCTTAGTCCTGGTGAGGGTCACGGGGAAGCCTGGAGCCCATGGAGAGCACATAGGGCGCAGGGCAGGGGACACCCAGGGTGGGGCACCAACCCACCACAGGGCGCGCGCGCACACACACACACTACGGGCAATTTGGACACACCAATCAACCTAACCTGCATGTCCGGACTGTGGGAGGAAACCGGAGCAGCCGGAGAAACCAAGCACAGGGAGAACACGCTAACTCCACGCACACAGACCTGGGGGAATCGAACCCCAGGCCTGGAGGTGCGAGGCAACAGTGCTAACTACCACGCCACCGTGCCGCCTTTAAGGTAAACAATGGTGGGATAAACTATGAATGCTGAACTACACTGTTAAATAACTATGTTGGATGAGAGGTACATAAAATGGTACAGTGTAGCATAGGAAACAGCCTCGTCTACCTTTATCGTATTATAGTATAATCACTTCTGATTCATTTTTGGACAGATAACAATATTTCATTCAAGATAAAATTATCAAAACAGTGGACTGTTGGCACACTGAGGATATAAATACAGTATTTGAAATGTCATCTGTGCAAAACCATTTGTTTTATCACACAGTGTAGATTAAAAATGTTTATCTTACCAGAAATTTTATTTTCAAAATAAACATAACTGGATTTTCCGTTTTTAATTTTCTTCCATTCGATTCTTGGTTTATCTGTTATCATAGACTCTATCATACAGGACAATTCAATAGCTGTGAAAGGAAACATAATCTTAGGTTAGTTCTGTCATATCTGATTCAAAAGAACATTTCAGTTTCACTGTTACGCATTGTCAGACACACTGTCAGACATTTCAATATAAAACTGCAAAAGTCGCAAACTTACAGTCAAACTCGTTCACCCAGGGTGCCTTGTTTTCAGTTCTGAGGTTCACTGCCAAAGTATTGATGTAGCCTGCAAAAACACAATATACTAAACTATTTTGGACTTCATTACCAATTATGTGTAAAATGTCCAGTTTAAAGCATTTAAACTTATTACTCACTCAGCAAACAGACAAATCAATTGTGGTAAATACCAAATTTCCACCCTCCTGTAGCAAACTGACTGCACTCCACCCACTGATACGATCTGTTAGATTGGGACCATTTCGAGTCGACTGGACAAGGGGGCAGAGCATGTGAGACAGGCTCCCCAGAAGCATGGTCAGTGCCCTTTAGCACACACTGTACAGTGACTTGTACCCAAGGGGTCATTGTATGGAGAAAAGGGGTGCGTCCAATTTTGTCCACCAATGGGAGAGGATACTTTTGGGGTCATTATAAAGCTACATATTAAACACTATAAGCTGCTTAGTGCAAAGAGGCAAGATTACTGGCAGACTAAAGCAAATGAGGTTTCCATTTCCCATCATTTTAACTCCATTACCAACTTGAAAATATTGTGACAGCTTGCACTGAGCAGTTGGGTTTAAATATTAATCAGAGGCACTATTCTCCTAAATCTGAAACACAAATGGTACCTAGATTACTAATATTAACTTCAATTTAAATTTTATGTGTTCAGTGTCTTTTTGAATTTCATTCTCTCCTATTTAGCAAGAAAAAAAAAGATAGTGAAACCTTTTCAAACTACCCAAAATTGATTTTGGTAAAGATTTGAAAATCACGCTAATTAACACTACTGGAGAAATTAGCTAATGCTGCCTTCTTAAATAGCTCACTATCCTTAGTTGTTATTTGTCACGATTTGGGAGAGAGGGGCGGTCTAAATCCAGTAAAAGAGGCTTTATTACATGTCTAAACACAGGTACAAACAGGGTTACAATAGGGTACATGGCAAACAGACTGTGGAACCAAACATAAGGTTCATGTACACTCTACAAAGCTACTCACTTCTCTACAATAACTGGGAAAGGACTGACACAAGAGGATATCTTAAATAGAAACAGAAGGGAAATAGGACACAGGTGGAAATGCTAAAGACAATTATCACAATGACTCCGCAGGAAAAAACAAGGAATCATGGGAAAAGGATGACATCTGGTGGACACACAGGCATGACAGACTAGGGTGTGACATTCTTGTATTAAAAACACCTTGTCTAACAGGATGCTAAATTTCTATGAAAGAAAATACAAAAACATGTTGATGAAATTATGAAAAAGTTAAAGAAACATTTCTGTCCTGCAAGAAAAATATTTTTGATTTCACAACCATGTATCAAAGATTTATAACTGAATGTTGTTTCCAAATGTCAACCTCTTCAAAATGATATATAAACTCATCCACAATGAAAAATCTTTTAGTGGCAGTTTCAATCTCGTTTCACCTATCTGATTTCACTGTAACTAAGCAACCAGACATTAGAGGGTAACATCACACTGTAAGATTCTGAGACTCTTTCTTAATTAAATCAGCCATGTTGTTGCCTATGTTTTCCCACCATAATTCATCTGATAAAGTCAGCATTAGGGCAATGTGTACAGTGGAATGGGTCTTAATGGTGCCTGGTTTGTTTAATATGCAATGGCAATAATGAGCCTAATTGTATTCCAATGCTTTTAGCTGGCTTGCAGGTAAGAGGAAGCAATTTAAAACCAATGCCAGTGTTTGGTATGCATACACTGTATAGGGTCGAGGAATCAGTTTTCACAAGCCAGTGCTTCGCTTATTAAGAGTCTTATGAACAGTTCAGATATTTATAACTGACAAAAGATAAACACATCCCATGGCCTTCACAATGTCATTTAAATGTAACATTGCTGCTTAAGTTTGTCTTTTTCATTCTCTCTCCTCTATCTATCTCTCTTCCTAGCTCTAAACTCTTAAGCTTTTTGAGCTATGACTGAACAGAAACAGAAAACTACATCTCTTCAAACTCATTTGCAGGTTGCTGTGGAGACATGGGGTCTGCCGCCAATATTTCACCAGCAGAACTGCCCACTCGGTGCTAGCATAGCGGCAGAGCTTAAGTTAGCTTGACATTCAGCTAAAAGGTTGTGAGGATAATGCATCACCCTGGGGAGAACCTCGGTCAAAATGAACGTTGACATAGATCACACTGGTCACTCTGAAATCATGTACATGTAGGAGGGGGTGAATTTCATCTAGCCTCTGCAGAACATAACAGGATGGAGCAGAGGTGCCATATACAGAAATCAAATTATCCCCAGACACACACTCGTGTACATTTTGAGTTAGATTCCTTTTTTTCCAAGATAGAACTGACATTCGATTTTGGCTTAGCTGTGAGGCTCAAGGTCAGGTTGTGGAAACGAGCTTCAGAGGGAAGTAGTGAATGTGTTAGAACGTCTGCCCAGTGACAGGTGTGTCCTGTCCACCCTCCGCCACATCCTGACACCAGTCATTCCTGTAATCCTCAGTCCCCTCACGGGGAAGGATATGCGGTCAGGCTTTGCCTGTAACGTGGCAAAAGCAGTGCTATCACACCTGGACGAGTGCTGGTAAGAGTGTGACTCAGGAAGACTGAGTGGCAGAGTGGACCGATGTTCTTATTTTGGAGTGGCTGTGTGGCCTTAGTGAGGCTTCTGCATCATCTAGAGGATAACTGGGTATTCAAACAATACAGGTGGTTCATGACCTAAAAATACCCGTATTTCCTCTGAACACTAGAGACGGTTGAAATCCAGCAGTTTTAATCTTCGGCTTTTCTCCATAGGAAGGAAGCATGGCCGCCCCCGGATAATCACTGTGTAATGTCCTAATGAAATCCCTGGAATTAAAGAACCAAATAATACAACTCTGCCATCACAACCTCCTCTTCCAGCTGCAGACCTGCTGTTTCAGCGTCCTGCGTGTAACGCATCAGGACAGTAAGCGCCCAACTTCTCCGATGCTCCACAGGCCACCATGGTAAAGCCGCATGAAACAAACAGAAAAGTGATGTCACAAGATCAATGCCACGCTACAAACACAGACCCAAACGCTGACACGTTCACATCTGCAGACACAAGCCAAAATGTCACTCTCAAGGAGATACGTGTTCACTCTGTGTGGTGTCCTGCAAGCGTGATGCCACAAAACACAGACAAACATATTTGAAAGGGGAATTGTGTCTGATGTTAGACAGCCAGCTTGAGTGTAGAAGAAAGAAAACAACTGTCTTCCTGTCTACAGTCTGTGCTACCTATGAGGCAGGTCTCTCAGCAGGAACTGAAACTGCATCTGAATAAGAACTGAAAGTGAATGAGTTGTACCCTGCGGTGATCCATTCAGTATATACACTTTGTACAGCAATGCATAGGGTGAGTGGGGTTCCGCGTTATTTTTAAACTACTGCACTGATCAAATTCCTTGGAGAAAAGTAGATCTGCCTGGAATGTGGTCCCCTCAAAGGAACGTGTCACACCCAGCCCGCCAATGGACTGGAGTGCACTCCTTCCTGTGATACCTCTGTTTTCTGGCTGTACTCCATATGTGAATCACAGGCTGCAAACTGAATTCTGACACAGACCCGGGAGGAACGCGGCGCAGAAGATACAAGCTCTCAGCAGCTGGTTTAAAAGGGTCTACAGGCATGTTGCTGTGAACTATTCATGATGCCGGGGAAATGGCTGAGTTGCCTGTCAACAGAAGGTTACCTACGCCTCGACGCTGCTCAAGAAAGCGTTCTAAATGCTCTTCAGTTAGGAGGTTTATAAAAATGCATGTTCACATTTAGCTGCGTGAATGCTGTCGAATCGTGAACCAGTGAGGCCCTGACTCCCACGCTGGTTACTTTCAGCATGACTGTTGCCATGTATCTGCAGCAGGTGAGTACCCTTTGCACCTGGGAATCTATCAGGATTGTTGCCATGCAAGCTGAGAACCACAGAAGAACGGTGCCGATCCCAACATAAAATCGCAATTTAATGTAACAGCAAAAAAAATGTAAACAACACAAAAGGATTATAAACATCATAGTCCTACAGCAGAACCTCTGTTTTACCAACAGCTAAAAACTGAAATTCTGATTTCCTGCAAAACAATGACTGTTGCATATCCCTAAGATTTGCTTGAATTAATTACCACATATATAAAAAAGCCATTGGAAATCTAAATTCTGTTAATCGGCTGCATAAAAACAAAGGATATATGCCAATGTACTATTACGAGATCATGTCTATTTTACATCCAGAAATCTTCTGAAATATTCATTGAAACAGTGCATGAAATTGATAAATTCTGTTGGGTATGATTGGGCAAAGTTGGGAACTGTCTGCACTTGGTGGGAAAATGGCTGGCCACCAAGACAACACAGTCGCGATATGCAAGCGGAAGTGACATTAAATTTTAATGTTAGAGCAGTTCCCATGAATGGAGGAATCAGTTGTGTTGTCACAGCTGTGGACAGAGGGAAAGGCTGTTTGACTTCAGCTCTGACTTTTTGTTGGGCCTGAGCAAGTGACTTGAGTCACACTCACAGAAAATTGTGACATTTTCACACACAGTTCCTTTGATGTTTGATCACTGAGGTGTTTACAACTGGTAGATTAGGGAATGTCTGCAGATATATATAACACGACTCAGAAACAGTCAGTCAGTAAGGCAGTTTCCTCACACTTAAGGCAGTTTCCTCACACTTATCCAAATGAGCCTCACGGTCTCAAGAATAGTGTAATTAACACACTACAGGAGGCTCTTTTACAAAAGGACCGACTACATTTCTTATTGTTGCTGAATAGGCTACATCTTTACCTCAACTGTCCTGCCAGGTTCAGGCTCCTTTAGCAACATTCAACTATGAATTTCCAAGATTTGGATTTTATGAAAGAGGAATAATTATTAAATAAAAGGAATAATTATTAAATAAAAACTATCCAGTTTCCTCTGAGCACAAATTTCAATTTTAAGACCTCTGCCTTTCACAAGGTTTACTGTACCAGGGTGAGGAAATGACTCATTGATAAAATGATAACATCAAGTCCCCAAGACAAACATCACTGAACCTTCAAGCAAATTAGACTACCTCCATGCATAAAATATAAGATGTCTCCACCTCATAAGAGACATAACTTAAAGTTAACTGTTTTCTCCCTGGTTAAAGCAACACAAAGCCATAAAAAGAAGTATAATTGCTTGTGACACTCAAATTCATCTATTAAACATACAAAAGTCTTCCAGGGGTAGCCTTGCAGAAAAAAGCTGACTTGACCTTCTTTAATGAAGACCTTCCCTTGTATGCTTCCCAGAAGTTATTTTATAGTAACGTGTTGCTGTCAAAAAGGCACATTTCCACTCAGTCGTGGGGCAATGAGCTTTCCCATGATCCCTACAAGTCAATGCCTAAGATGGAAATCCCAACCAATGGGAGAGAGGAAAGGCAGTATTGCAGACAGCCCAGAAGCATGTCAGTTCTCGTTAGCGTCATTGTGTTTTATTCACTTATTCTTTGCTGTACCCAGATCTACAGAGGTACGGTCCAACCAGCCCTGTGGTCACAGGACATTTGCTTTGCCCATAGCTAGCTCCTGTGGATGGAAACCAAACACTGTGAAGGACAGAATTTTCACTTTTCATTATATGTTCTGTTTTCACACTCTGAATTCAGCGTTTCCACTTTACAGCCGAAGGCTTGTGCTTTGTTTCCCAAAGAACTAAATCATCCCTAAAATTAATTTCAAAAAAGAACACCAGATCATGTGAGTTGGGGATGGTTTGATCAGATCGCTATCTTAATTTGCCTCTACAGAAACATTGTTCTCCCATCTGTTTCTCTGTGCTTCACGTGGTCGAGGCTGGTGTAAACATCAACGGGGGCCTTTGTCTTGTGACAGAGACGGAGCCTGTGGGAGTGCATGAATACTAAATGAACAAGACAATGGTTGATGGCCATTGCCTCCTTCTACTGATTGACACCAAGAAGAGAGTTGAGCATAGTTATGCAGAGGGACCACTGCTCTAACCATACAACAAAGAAGAACCTGTGCTCCATCATACAACAAAGAGGAACCTGTGCTCCATCAAACAGCAGAGATGAACCTGTGCTCCATCAAACAGCAGAGATGAACCTCTGCTCCATTACCAAGCCACTAGCATTTTCTCACTGCCTTACACTTCCACTTTGCCTTGCAGATATTGTGGCATTTGGCTTACAGTCTGCTGTTGATTTAAGAACATCACTAGAGAGAGCAGAATTGCATTAACATGAATTGTTTTTCACCAGAATTCAATAAAGTTAAATAAAATAAAGCCAATATGAATTATTGTATTGATTAATTCTCAGAACAGTATCCATTTTCAATAAAACAGGATGCTGGATGATCAGATTTGAGGTGCTTGATTACTATAAATGTAAGATAAGACTTCTTTGAAAATTATTATTATTACACAAACACAACATATAACTGGTCTAAATTAATGTAAATAAAAACATATTTTTGAAAAGACATAAATACTAGACAATTAAGCCACTAGTATACAAATATGAACAATTTTTACCTGGTAACGTGTGCAGGTCACTTCTGTCATATACCATATTGTATGTTACACACAGCTAAAATACCAGTATATTCTAGAAAAGCAAGGAGCAATAGGAAGCCACAGAGCAAACTATTAATCTAACAACAGGGAGGCAGGAAGTCATCGTACAGCACAGACACCCAGGACGGTGTGAGAAAACACAGCCTGTGTTTTGCTTGAGGCAACAGAATTGCTCTCTTAGAGCTGCCTTAGACACAAGAAACTGAGTAAAGCATGCTTAGACAGCTGTCCTTCATTTAATGGTGACAAGAAAGGCCCGTTCTTTGTTGGGTGAACAGAGGAGTGAAGAGAGTTTTTACACTCGTCCCATATACAGCATAACGATGACACAACACATTTGCATGGCAATCCTTCACTTCACCATGGTGATCCACAACTGTACGGCTGAAGGTCAGCACCGACGCCTGTGGACAATCAGAGAGCAAAGTGCCTGACGGTGGGGGAGGAGGTCTGCAGATCTGTCAACGAGTTATTCTTCGGGGCGGTGTGAACAGGTTAGTGTTTGAGAAGCCCCAGTTATTTATAGGACCTGTCAGCACCAGGCCAGAACAGCGTTGCTCGCTAATTGGTTATACTTTCAGGTAAAAGTCACTGCATTGCATCTCAGGCAGTTTGTGGTTGACCCGGGTCCACAACTGGTCTCCATTCGGACGATCGACTTGTGGCAAATATTTCGATCTCAAGAAAACAGATGTTGAGCATGCTCTGGTAAACAAAATAAAGTCATCTTCAGATTTTAAATGGGAAATTCATTTCCTCCTCAAAGTTCTTTTTTCTTGCATATCCTCTATGGAAAGACAAATATTTTTTATATTGCTACAAAGTTAAACGAGCTTTCCCATGTTCCATATCTGGCATTGGATTAATTTTTCCATCTTGTATTTTTTTCCATAAGCTACACTATGTCTCATTTCAGAACATCAGACTCTTGTGACACTGGTAGCCTGAAACCTTAAAACACTACTGGAAAGTGTAGGCCTTATTTGATGTTCAAACCATTGCAATGGTCAGTCAGTCATCTCCTGTACTGCTTCATCCTGTTAAGGGTCACAGGGAAGCCTGGAGCCCATCCCAGAATACATAGGGTGCAGGGCAAGGAACACCCAGGGCAGGGTGCTAACTCACTGCAGGGCGCACACACACACACTACGGGCACTTTGGACACACCAATCAGTCTCCGGTTTCCTCCCACATGTCGTTGGACTGTGGGAGGAAACCGGAGAACACCCACCAAGCACAGAGAGAACATGCAAACACCACACACACAGACCCAAGGCAGGAATCAAACCCCAGGCCTGAAGGTGTGAGGCAACAGTGCTAACCACACGCCACTGTGCTGCCTTCCATTGCAATGGACTGCAGATATAACAAGCCAAATACAGTGACTGAGAGGAACAAGAAAACAGCTTCCAGGTGTTACTACAGTGATTAGATCAATGAGACAGTACAAATCAGAAAACTAGAGGTCATTTGGTAAGATAGCCCTTCTAGAAAACAATTGTGAAAAACTTTAAAATACAAAAAAATGAAAAATTCATTGGATGATGGTGATGTTGATCTCATATATGGGTACAATTTCCTTTACTGTCATTTTAACCTAACAGGATATGAAGATTGTAGAACTGTAATTCCACTGACATCCCATAACAGATGTATGGCCCAATTTGGCTCAACAGCTTTTTGTGACAGAAAGAGAATCCTGCATTTAAGCTTGCAGGAACAATCTTGTTGTGCCGGGTGTTGGAATTAGCTTCTTGCTGTGCTGTGCACAGATGGCCCAAGCCCTGCTCACCGCAAATGCCTTGCATCCCGATCCAAACAGACCGACCTCTGCCTTAATCCCAATTAGGATCATCATCTGAGTGGGTTTTCCAAGTGTGAGGAAAAAAAGAAAAAAGATAAGAGTCAACAAAAAGGAAGCAGTCTAGGCTGTCCTTTAAACGAAAACAGCTTGTTGCCATTGCAAACTTACAGCATGTATCCTCTGGCTGTCTTTTGAGAGTTTTCAGATAAAACGGCTTCCTGTATATTCACCCCTTTTCCATACTGCTTATCTCATGCAGGGTCATGGGGGGACCTGGAGCTTATCCCAAGTAGCTATAGGAACAAGGGAGGGGACACCCTGGGCAGAGTGCCACCACATCACAAGGCACAGTGACACACTATGGGCAATTTGGAAACATCAATCAGCCTACACTGCATGTGTGTGGTCTGTGGGAGGAAAGCGGAAGTATCTGCAGGAGACCCACAAAGCACAGGGAGAACATGCAAACTCCATGCACAAAGAGGAGGCAGGAATTAAACAGTGCTAACTACTAAGCTACCATGCTGCTTCATCGTCTTCTTCTTCTTCTTCTACATACAGCCAGTATCAGTTCTAAAACAAATTTTCTCAGTGCCAGAAACAACATAGTGATGACTGTGATATTAACCTTTCTGTAACGTTCTCCTTCTGTCTCTCAACATGTACCTGCTCTATGCAGGTTGTGTGTGGCACTGACACGTCTGTGCATGGTGTGTGCCACTGACAGCTCTGTCCAGGGTGTGTGCCACTGATAGCTCAGACAAACTGTGTCAGCCCAGGTTGAACAGAAGCCCATGATTTGTCCATAATGCTGACACTCGGTCTGTGGTACAGAAACACTGAAAAGATGGCTGCCAGCAAAGTAAGACCCATGTGACAGCTGTACAATAGGTCCACAATGGCAGGGGGACCAGTGCTGTGCTAGGGTTTGAGAGGGACTTAATCCTGCCTATCCCCTGTCACAGCAAATTGACCACAATGCAAAACGCTGAAAGGGCAACAGCGACCTGGCACCGCGAGGTTCACCACAAGAACATAATCTAACTGACAACCTAACATATTTCCTGTTTAGACTATAAACTAGTATCAAAAGCCTCCAACTGCCTAAATTTGTCACAATACCCTAATTACATGGGCATTTCAGTGAACAAGAGCTTGATTTGAAAACCATGAAACGGCTCAGCTTCAGACCAGCTGGTCTCCAAACAAAAACAGGAAGAAAAAACACCGAGAGGATCTGTGTTTCTCACAAATGCTAACGCCGTGTGGACCAAACAGCTGCAGGAAGTTCATCGCCATCATCACCGCTTTCAAGGCAGACCTCCAAGCGGATGCTCATACGCTTGCCCATCATCGTATCAGGCGTGAAACAGAGGGCCAGCAATGAATCTCATGTCCTCATTGTTCTTTGTCATCCAGTGCCCTCACTCCATACACAAACACTTCCTAATTACCCTTTGTCTGCGATTCTAAGCAAACACTACTGAGTACAGACCTAATTAAAGCCAGGAACAATATCCCTGATGGATTGGTTATTGTTATGCACTGGTTCACACCATGCACCTGTTCTGGAATGTGCAAAGTTGTCTTACACTGAAACAGAGATGCATGTGATGTTACCTGTTAGCTTATTAGCTATGGTGGACACTACAGTGGACACAGCCAGAAGTATGTCCACCATAGCTAATACACACACACACACACATATTTACACACAGATACAGATATATATCTATATTCTTACCACAGGATCAATAATTAAGGATTTACCGTTTTGAAATAATCAAAAACTGAAAATATGAGAAAATATGGAAACAACTAAATAAACAAAACGTATGTGGATAACTCAAATGTAGGGCAAATGACTTTATTTAGGTTTTACCATATAAAATGAATATCTGATGGAAACTGCCAGTGCCAATGCAAATGCATGCTTTTGAAGTAGGCCAGTCAGGCGATACACAAAAATGTGTCTGCTTGAACACCATAGTGTTTCTAAAGGTTATAATTGGTTATTTTTCTAACAACAAGCCACGATAATTAACATGGCATACGTTATGACTGCTATGGCAAAACAGTAATTTTCCGGAGTACACATCAACAGTGATTCTGGAAGATGGGACATGACCTGTTAACAGCCTGTAAATTGAGATTCCACGTCTCTTTATTTGAATAGCAGACTGTAAGAAATAATTCCTCATTATGTAAGTTTTTATGCTGCATAAGGAGGTAAAAAGTATAAATAATACACATTATACATCACTGCACCAGTTCTCCTTTAGGTATTACTGAATATCTCTCTCTTACATACGCATTACATTCTAATGTGGAATATTACCGGAATATTACTTATTAATATTACTGCTTTGTTCTGAGTCCAGAGCACCAAAAAGGATGTTTCCATCCAGATCACCTGATTGTTCATTACACTCTCACAGGACTGATAATTGAACTGTTTATTTCATTTTGAGTAAAGGTTAAGATCAATACAGTAATCAGTCATGTTTGTGTTTACAGGTAACTTTCAAGTACAAATGGAGATATGCTTCATCATTATACACACCACTTTAACATGCCAGTCCTACATCCAGGTTCACATATCATTTTAACTCAGTTCATCTATAGCTGAAATGTAAACCTCTAGCCTAGCGACCCCACAAACCTGACAACTCAGGCAACTGGATCGGGTTATGGTTAAGGGCAAACTAAAGAATACACAACTGTCTGCCTATGCATAGCAGTGACTTGTACAACAACAGCTGCATGTAAACGCAAAGCCTTACAACAAAAGATCTATTAATTAATCCCCATTTTAAAACAGACTTGATCTGTTAATATTGTCGCTTGTGGTGGGCGATATGAGGAGACTTTATCAAAACCAGTTTCAATTGTGTCCACAATACACACTTTAGAGCTATCTCAAGAACCATAATACAAGTCCATACTTGATAATTATAACTACATAACAAACTGGCAACCGCCTATCACGTGGTCCCTGCATGTTCTCAAACACCAATATACTATCACAATGAAAGTGGACACGTTCTTGTGGCATGTACTGAAACCTTACTGAATTTTTAACTGAACCGTGGAAGCGATTACAGCCCTAAGTCAGTGAGTTGTTGATGACATAGGGCTTTGTCAGGTGCGATGAAGTAATGGACCTTGTCTCAGGCCTCCTGTTGACCGTCTAATGTATTCCGAAAGGAGTGGGCACCCACTCTGAACAGCTAGAGTTACTGCGACGCCAGCACCTTTCAGCAATTAGGACATTTGTAAACACCACTATGTGTTATTCCTGTCTGCATCGGCTGAGTCTGAGAGCAGGAACGCTTCAGGAAAGTTTGCATATCCTCACTCTGTCAGTCAGCTGTGACTCTCATTACTGAAATAACAATTATAAAATCAACATGTATTCAGATGCTGTTAACACCAGTTTATTAAAAAAAACACAGCCAAATAAACAGGTGAGCAGCCTTCTCTGATAACAGCCCTTCAAATGTAGACGTGTTAAAACGCCGCACTCAGGAAGAAAAAAAATTTTCAAAAACAACATGGAACATTCCAAGTGAAACAATTCTTTGATGAGTAAGTCGCTTAAGCGGTAACCTACAAAACCAACCCCGTCACAGCATATGAGCTTACTCAGATTCTCAACATTCAGAGAGCCCGAAGGCCGTCTGGAGAGAGGCTGAGAATGCTGCCGGGGCAGCAGGTGGGCAGGACAAGGCGAGTCTGCAATTGCTACAGGCCTCCCCAGGGGGGAGAATTCCACGCTCACCTGCTCTGGAGAAAACCCCGTGGCATGGCAAATGCTGGGGCTCTTCCGACACCTTCTGAGAACGCTGAGCGCTTAGTACCACACTCACAGTAAACCCCCAACCCTCTGCCCCCAGCCTTCCCCCAACATGCCCCATCTGCAGGGAACAGGCACCCATTCGCTGGATGCAGCCTGACCCTCTGAAGAACAAGGGACACATTAATGTTAGTGGAACTAGAGCAGGTAGCAGCTGGCACCTCTGTTAACATTCTGCCTGTCCTTGTCTGAAATATGCAAGCTGAACTTACATCTTCTCTCTTGAATTGCCAAAGAAAACACATTCACCATCCTCCGTTATCAAAACAGAGGCCCCTCCACTTCAGGAACGTTACAGGAAATGTACCATTTGCATTCATGGAAATCAACAGGAAAGAATACTCCCTGTTCAATTTAAACTTGCCCATTTTTTATAACACAGAAAACAGACAAGACACAAACTTATTGTTAAAAATGCTAGTTCTTGAAATCCACAGGGCTTTGTTAATAGACAACAGGGTTCATACTAAGCTTACATGTGTATATTCACATTTAAATCACAAAACAAAGAAACACCTCTTGCACAGAAGAAAAAACCAAGACATTACCAGACAGAAAAACGAGATTTGGACATAGCATCTGTAAGAATGTTCCCAATGCCTATCAAGACAAATTTTAAACAATCAAATCTCAGCAACTGACAACACAGGTCTGCATTCTTCACTCTAATTAAACAGACAAAATTAGCCCTCTACAATAATTACACTGGAGGGCCATTAGATACTTCCCTTGTGGAAGGATCACTTCCAGTATGGAATGTTCAATATCGCTGGAAATTCCGGCAGTTGCTCTCAGCAATTAACCCCACCCGTGTTAATTGGTCCAGTCTCCTGCTGACTGCACAGAGGCCATCTTATCACATCAAATGGGTGAGGCAACACCCAAGAAGGGATTGTTCCAGCTGGCCTAAGCACTTAACCGTAACGTCTGTACATGACCTGCTGCCTCTGCACGGACAGGTTTCACTAAGGTGCCACAGGATCTGTGAAGCTCCCAGCCACCCAGGGTGCGACAGTGTCAGACGAGCATGATCCTAGGGGTGTGTGGTGTAAAGGGAACTTGTGTGGCCAGCCACTCGCATGCAAGAAACTCGTGGGCAGGGAAACTCCTCTGGCTGTGTCATCAGTCTGCAGTGTGAGTTCAGGTACAGAGATCCTTAACCTGCAAATGGTCAACACACGCAGACCACCTCCTGTCAAATATGTTTTTTCAATTGTGCAAAAAGAATTCTGCTTTTTTTTCTGCAAGTTATCAAAGTCATCATGCCCATGGAGTCATGCTGACCTCATCAACATTACCAGCCAATGCTGAAAGGCGCTGTTCTCGTGATTTTAACTGCTTTCATTTATCATACCTTATAAATTATTTCCTGGCTGAAATGCTTTTCTCGGCTGTTTTGTATTTTATATTTCTGTTTTGTTAACACTTCATTCCACTCACACACACACACACACACACACACACACACAGCATACATTTTTGTTGTTAAACTTGCAGATTAACAGCTCTCATGTCTCAGTTACAGGGAGCAAAAACAGTGGACACGCCAGTCTAGTCATACATATCTCATTTGTGACGAACACACATATTCCGTGCCCCAATTAGATGCATATCTCAGTGCTGTCCACATCTAATCAACATTCTGATCAGATAGCTTAACTAGTGCTCGCAGAAGCACTAGATAAATAACTCATTATGTTTGCTGGCCGATAACACGCAAGATAAAAGTAACCTAGGGGGTGGGACAATGAAACAAAAAGGAAATCTATAATAAAAATGTCAATATCACAGAATAATTAAAAGACAATAGCACAACTGAATTCAACATCATTTGTCTTTCAAGACCCTTGACAACCGGTATTCTATGGTCAATAGCTTGTGAATGTTGCCAGAATCATTGGGTAAGAGCCTCATTTCAAACCCCAGCTCACGTAAAGGAAGGAATATTGTAGTCTGTAAATTTCATATATATATATATATACACGGCACGGTGGCGTGGTGGTTAGCACTGTCGCTGCGCACCTCCAGGCCTGGGGCTCAATTCCCGCCTTGGGTCTGTGTGCGTGGAGTTT